>JAJPUD010000257.1:327706-485607 GCA_023553655.1 Myrmecobius fasciatus
TCTATCTATCTATCTATCTATCTATCTATCTATCTATCTATCT
The DNA here is from genome assembly GCA_023553655.1 of Myrmecobius fasciatus. Classification (NCBI taxonomy): domain Eukaryota; kingdom Metazoa; phylum Chordata; class Mammalia; order Dasyuromorphia; family Myrmecobiidae; genus Myrmecobius; species Myrmecobius fasciatus. The sequence goes on from JAJPUD010000257.1 coordinate 327,750, forward strand.
ATCTTAAAACCTTGATAAGGAACTTTGCTTTGAAGAAATATCATTTTCCTTCCCCTTTCTCTCTCTCTCTCTCTCTCTCTTATACATGCACACATACACCTGTCATTCTAAGTGAAAAATCCTAAATGTTTCTGTGGCTGAGATTGAAGAATTTGGAAGGTTGAAAATGATAATTTTTTGACCAGCAAATAAATATAACTCATATTCTTATAGCACTAGGATAGTTTGCAAAGAGCTTTAGATGTCTAACTTTATTTGATGCTCAAAACCACCTGTAAGTTAGAGGGTATTAGACTGAAAGGATCACAGAAATTAGATCTGTGAGGGAGGCCAGAATTGATCTACTTCAACCCTCATAGTTTATAGATGAAGAAAGTAAGCACAAGAGAATGTGACTGGTCCACAAGCAAGGTCAGGATTCAAGCTGTCAGGAAACACTACAAATGTTCTTCTTTGTTTTTTATTTCTCAAAAGAAAGTTGCTTTAAAATATCTGCTAAACTGGTCAGATATGCAACTGAATTAACAAATAAATATGCGTAGTGTTTCAGAAGCCCACTATGGATGACAGATTGATCAATTATTTCTCCTAGCCCACTTGGCTTCTCTTTTTATAAATCCCAATGCTGTCTGTCACATACTTCTTGATATATTGATTACAAATTAAGTTACATTCCAAAAACTTCATGGAAGGTGAGTTTTCTTGGTGATATTTAAAAATTTGAGTCAAATTTTCCTTTGTATCCATGACTTAAGGGTGTTTGTATTGGTATACAATAGGTAGCACAGTGGATAAGAGTTCTGAACTTACAGTCAGAAAGATCAGAGTTTGAATCTTGCCTTAAACTCTACCTGTGAGACACTGGGTAAGTCACTTATGTGTTGTTTTTCTGTTTTCCTCATCTATAAAATGGGAACAATAACAGTGCGTACTGCAAAGAGTTATTAGAATTAAATGAGATAATATTTGTAAAGTGCTTAGTAGATGCTAGGCACCTAGTAGATAATAAATGTTTATTCCTTTTCTCATTTTTGACTATTAATGACTAATAATGAAATAATTTATTGTGGCTCTCAGGAATATATGTCTTTTGGTAGGATTTAATCTAATTCTATGTGACAAATATTCAATCAATACCTAATATGTCAAAATTGCTAGCCAAGCTGAGCTTTAATGTCTCTACCAAAAGGTAGCTATTTAAGTGGTGGAATAGTAAACATTAGCAACAGCCTGTGATATGGGGTCAAGAAGCAGGGGTATAGGGATATGATTTATGGCCTAAGAATTCTCAGTGAGGTGATCAAATTTTGTAATAATATTATTGTCAACAATAACAACTAATATTTAACAACACTGGTTATATCAATGTGGGAGATTTCCTGTGTGGCATCTCTTTTTACCTTATGCATATGAAAATCCATATTTGACTTAGTAGATAAGCTATATCTTATCTAAGATTGTTGTATTGTTGCTTAGACATTTTCAATTTTATCCAACTCTTTATGACTTCATTTGGGATTTTCTTGTTAAAGACAGAGGAGTGGCTTGCCATTTCATTCCCTAGTTCTCTTTTTAGAGATAAAAAAACAAAAACTGAAGCAAAGAGGGTTAAGTGACTTGGTAAGTGTCTGAGGCTAGATTTGAGCTCAGGAAGTTTTCATAACTCCAGGACTGCACTCTATCCACTGTCCTCCATTGCTAAACCTGAGATCCATGAGGTTACATTGATAGCTAGACAGAGGCCAGAATTCTGCAGAATTCTTTTTTCCACTGCACCATAACAATGCCAACTTTTAACTCAGCCTTTTCTAATCATAATGACTCTTATACCAGGGTTTTCCTCAGGCTGTTGCAGTCAGCTGTTGTGTTCCTTCTTTCACATCTGTGCTTACTTTACATAGGTCCCAGTTCTCCCAATTTAGGATGATGCTGAAATTTTGTCAGAATTGATCACAAGCTTTTTAAAGAACCCATCTGCAAAACACTAAAATCCTCACTGGATTTTTCCCTTCAGAACCATTCAAAGTTAAAAAGTAGGAGGAAAGAAAGAAAAAAATAAAGCACATTGCCTAGCTCTCTTGTTAATGTGACTCTAAGCAAACTGTTTGACCCCTCTTGCCCCAAATATCTTCCATAAAAGTGGAGGGAGTTGAAATAGATAATATACAATGTTGTTTTCAGGTTTATATTTATAAATTTAAATTTATGTTATCATTGGATTTTATTCTAGCTCTCCCCAGTCTGTTGCTAGCTTTAAATTGTAGGTCATACTTAAACTTCATTAAGTAGGTAAAATGCCTTTGTTAAGGAAATGGCAGGCCTGCTGTACTTTCCCATAGTCGACCCCTATCTGGAGTGTTGTGTCCAGTTCTGGGTATTCTATTTTTCACAGAGCCCTGATAAAGTGGAGAGGATGCAAGAGAAGCCATACATGAACATAAAGACATTTAAAATTATTTCACTTAAAGATCATGTGAAGGAACCAAGAATGTTTATGCTGGAGAAGAGAACACAGGGAAAATGTGTCTGAAGGGCTGTCACACAAGAGAGAGTAGACTTTCTCTCTGCTATAAAGAGGGAAAAACTAAGCTTAAGGAGCAGCAGTTGTAGAGCAGCAGAATTAATAGCTCTGATGGCCTTCCCATAACACTATGTGATTATTATAATTTTATTTGGAAAATAACTTTATTTTATCATTTTTCTACAAACTATATCAGAGGTAAGAGACAACAAGAATAGCAGATGTAATAAAAATAGTTATAATAGCTCACATTTGTATAATTGGGACTCCAAATCTGGAGGTCTTTCCAATATAACCACACTGTCTAGTAATTCAACTTAATAATTCAACAACTAGTTATTTTGCACCTACTTATAAAAGCTACCAGGGATATTACGGATACAATAAAAACAACCACCACAACCAAATAATGCCCACCTTTAGGGAACTTAGATTCTTCCGGGAGGGGATATCATAAGAATATTACACTGAAAAAAAGCTATCTTTTGTGAAATTAATGAAACTTTTCTAGGGTATTTATTTCTCTCATTTCTGGGAATGATTTCTGGTGACTAAACAGTTCTTGTCATTTGGTCTGTCAGCCTTCATATCTGTATGCCATTTCATTAGCATATTAATTACTAGCCCTGTGGGGATCCAGAAAGTTATAATCCACAATTGCATTATTTCACAGGACAACTCATTTAGGTATTTTATAAGAAATGCAAGGTTTAGGTTTTAATACAAAGCCCGAATTTGTCTTACCCTCTCCAAAGTGATTTCTTCAAATTCGTATTCAATTTCTGTTCCATTGACCTGTGGAGAAGGAAAAAGACAAACATTAAGCACAAATAAAAAAAATAAATCTGTTGCATTTTATAAAAAGAAATGATGTTAGGGAAGATTGTTTGTGTTTAATGGAAATGGGGGTTGGTGAATAGTATCATTTGGATTATTCATGAGCAAGATTTTCCTGGCTTTAGGGACTATATGTATTCATCAAAATGAAAATGTAATACAAGCCAGTTTAAAGAACACAGGAAGTTAAACTTCACTGGGAATATCCTGGGGTCATTAACATTTTTTTTCTTCCAAGATAAATGAAATACCCATTTACAAGGATAAAGCTACAAGCATAACTTTACAGATATAACAAAAATCATATTGAAAATGCATTTGATGCAATGATGAGACATTAAATTGAACAAGCATCTGACAATGTTTATAATAAAAACTGTACAAGAGTATGCCATTTCTTCTAGTAAACTACTACCCTCAAGCCATGTGTCAGGGAAAGACACAGAGAATCCTGCCTCCTTATTATTAGATCAGGGACAAGCAAGTCCATTCCCATTATCAGTATGTCATACTTATTGGAAGACTCTGGTGTAAGATCCACATGTTTTTTCTTCTTTGACAATGAGAAAAGAAGGGAAAAGAAGGTACATGAAATTCCCAGTGAGTAACCAGCTAAGCTATCCAACCAACTTGTACATTGATCTTAAGCCTAATGGAGAGAAATGCATTTTAAATACAGTCAGACAACATGTAACATATGCCTTGGAATGGAACAGATGCACAAATGCATGAAGGGTAATTTTTCAACTATCTTTGAAGTATTCCCTTCCCACATTTTTATCTGTCAGCAGTCAGAGTCCTGCTCAGTGCAAGAGAGTGTCTACGAAAGAAACAAAAAAAAAGTCCTCAAATTGGCTGTTTCTTTTGTTCAGAATGTGATGCAGCATTGAAACAAGATCATCAGTCATTTAGGACACCAACTAGCAATCCTCAGAATTCCAACTACAAAATTATGATTTACATACAGTGCTAACCGCTGGCTTGCTTACATTCTCTGGTTTATAATCATGGACAAATGGGAGTTTTTTCTGTTAAAGTAAATGTTGATACGGTATGAAGTTTAACCTAAGACGAATTTATTCAAGGCTTAGGTCAAATGTTATATCCTCTATGAAGGCTTCCTGGGGGTCCCTTCCACACTTAACTTGAACATCATCTCTTCCTTCCCCTACCTCCCTGCCCCAAGTAATCTAGACTTAAAACTTTTGGGGACACTTTCTATTGTCCTTTTGCATTTGTCATATTTTAATCTGTTATATTTGTCTCTATCTGTATCTTATCATGCACTGGAAGCAATTTGAGTGCAGAGACTATGTCTTTTGATCTTTATCTGAGCAAAGTCCTGGAAGAACATTATTTATTTTTGGTGAGGTAATCACTGTTAAGTGACTTGTCTAGGGTCATACAGTTAGTGATCATCCAGTGTCTGAGACCTCATTTGAATTCAGGTCCTCCTAACTCCAGGGCTGGCACTGTACCATCTGCCTGCCCCTTTAGCAGAGCATCTTGAAAATGGTAATACATACTTAAAAATCTTTTTTGAATTGATTGAATGGATACAATATAACAATAATCAATCAATCAATTAATATTTAGTAAGAATCTGCTACAGACCAGATGCACATAAAGCATTTGACAAACAAAGATAAATGTGAAACAATACTTGCCCTGGGGAAACTTTTAATCAAGTGAAAAAAGACCAAGTATACTTATAGTGATACATACAAAATAGAGGGGATTATTCATGGGGAAGGCAATGGTAATAAAGGGAATCAGAACAAGCTCTATGGAGAAAAGGCACCTTGAGACAAGGCTTCAGGGAAGCTGTAGTTCCTAAGATAAAAAAGTGAGGATGTAGCAAGACTGACACATGGCATGGAGAAGAGAGAGCAAGCTTCCTGTCAGAAGAAAAGTAAGAAGGCCCTTTGCACTTTATATGAAAGGGCATAAAGGTGACAAGGTATTCTGAGGCTAGGCTGTGAAGATCTTTAAAAGCCAGAGTAGTTTATTTTGAATCCTAGAATCAATAGAGAGCTGCAGTACTGTACTGAGTAGGGGAGAGTTATGTTTTTAAGCACATCATTTTGGCAGCTAATTGGGACAGAGATTGAAGAATTTCATCTATATCATTATAGTTTAAGCAATGGACACTGCTTTTGCATTATGTGTATTTTTTTATATACCCTTGCTCCTCTAATAGATTGTAAGCTTTGTGAGGAAGAACCAAGGGCTTTGTCTTTTTCCACTGTTATATCCTCTTCTCTTCTCCCCCCAGTATAAAATTACAGTATCTCTGCAAGGAGTCGGGGGGCATAGGTACCCCTGCTAGCTGGAAAACTGTATAAAATATTTTGGTCCTCCCTTAATACCAGAAAAGAAGACTGAATGTTTTCTTTTATGGCATGTGGATATCATATGGTTCTCCTTCTCCCTCCCTCTCTCCTTCCTTCCCTCTCTCTCTCACTCTGTCTCTCTGAGTCTCTCTCTCTCTTTCTCTCTCTCTCTCTATATATATATATATAATGTATATATATATATATACATATTTATATTTGTATATATATTTACATTTTTGAGCTTCTAAACTTTTTCTCTTTCACCTGCTGACCTCTGTGTCAGCTGCAACACTGGCAAATTTCCAATTTAATTTCTTATGCAAATCCATGATATATTGAAACCAAGTTGGGGAAAGTCGTGATGTGAAATGGATATCTGTACTATTTAATTGTCAGTCTTTGGTGAGGAGTATGCTTTGTATAAACTCAGGGAGCTTCCTTCAAGCATTAGAATGGTAGATCTGCAGAAGGCAAAATAGTCTCATTCTGATTGATCCCAAGAATGGAACAAATAATCAGAAATGGAAATAATGCCAAGGTAGATTTCAGTTCAATATAAGGCAAACTATACTAACAATGAGGCCCAATCTAAAATAAAATAGACTGTTGCTGTTGGGAGGAAAGAGTTCATCATCAAAAGTCTTCACTCGAAATCTCTATTGATTAGAGAAATGCAAATTAAGACAACGCTGAGATACCACCTCACACCTCTCAGATTGGCTAAAATGACAGAAAAAATAATGATAAATACTGGAGGGGATATGGGAAAACTGGGACAGTAATGCATTGTTGGTGGAGTTGTGAACTGATCCAACCATTCTGGAGCACAATCTGGAACTATGCCCAAAGGGCTACTAAGCTATTCCCTTTGACCCAGCAATGCCATTACTGGATCTGTAACTCAAGGAAATCATAAAAGAGGGAAAAGAACCCATATGTACAAAAATGTTTGTAGCAGCTCATTTTGTGTTAGCAAAAAATTGGAAAATGAGTAAATGCTCAACAATGGAGGAATGGCTGAACAGGTTGTGGTACATGAAGGTAATGGAATATTATTGTTCCATAAAAAATGATGAACAAGCTGATTTTAGAAAGGCCTGGAAAGATTTATATGAACTGATGCTGAGTGAAACAAGCAGAACCAGGAATACATTGTATACAACAACAGCAAGAATATCTGATGATCAACTGTGAAAGACTTGGTTTTTCTCACTGGTTCAGTGATTCAAAGCAAACCCAATAGAATTTGAATAGAAAATGCCATCTGCCTCCAGAAGAAGAGCTAAAGAGATTGAAGAAGACTGAATGTAAATCAAACAATGCTATGTTCACTTATTTTTTTCTGTTTTTTTTTTATCTCTCCCATGTTTTTCCCTTTTGCTCTGATTTTTCTCTTCCAACATGATTCATAAAGCAATATGTGCTAAAAAATAAAAACATCTTAAAGGAGAGAGGTAGGGTGCTAATTCATTAGTGATCCTAGAATCAAAAGGCTGAAAGGAGTCCTAGGACTTGCACAGTCTAACCATTTCTTTTTACAGTGAAGAAACTTAGAGAAGTTAAATAATTTGTCTAAGGTCACTTAAGCAGTAAGTTAATCTAATTCAAACTCCAGGATTGTGATTCCCTTTCCAATTCATTCTTCATATATTTGCCAAAGCAATTTTCCTAAAACACAAGTCTGACTATGTTATTCCCCTATTCAAAAATTGCAGTGGCTCCCTGAAGCTACTCTATAAGGCAATCAATTCATCTTCTCCCTATTTCTCAAAGATTCATTTATTATCTCTGTCTTTATGCCTGACAATCATTTTTAATAGAACAATAATATTCCATTACCTTCATGTACCACAACCTCTTCAGCCATTCTTCCATTGTTGGGCATTTACTCATTTTCCAATTCTTTGCTAGAATTTACTCCCTCTTCATTTCTACTCTTTAAAATCCCTTCCTTCAAAGCTCAATTCATGAAGCCTTTCCTTATTCTATTAGCTCCTGGTACCTTCCCTTCCTGTTTCTCCCTTCATTTCTATTTCCTAGGACTTTAAAAAGTTCATTTTGTATATATCTATGTTTGTACATTTCTCCTCTAAAACAGAAGTTCTTTGACAAATGATCTATTTCCTTTTCTCTTTGCATCCCTATCCCTTAGCACAGTTACTAGTACATATGTGCTAGTTGATTTGATTATAACTCCAAGTTCAGTGTTCTCACTGCTGCACAATACCAGATAATACTCATGGCATGCATTTGGATAGAGGTTGGATTTCTGAGGTTCCTTCCATCTAAAAATTCTATAATTCTCAAATTATTAAGTATTTGTCCAGGGAATTTTAAATGATCAAATCATCAACAATTATAATGTGGAATTTCATAAGCCATGGAACATCTTCTCAATTCTGAAATGCTGGAAACACAGCAGTCCCTCTGTAGGCTATGGCTTAAGATTATATATGTATATATTTTTTCCTCATTACATGATCTAATTGGCTAATCACATTTCACTGGGTTACTACACTACCAAATAGTCCTAAATGAAATTTGATTTTCTAGGCTTAAGGAAGTTAATGGCTTAATAAATGAGGGCTTGATGGTATTACCAAGTAAATTGTAGCTGCTCAGAGATATTCATCCTTTGTTTCTAAAAGTAATAAAAGCTGAGATAGATAGGGGAATGATGAGAAGATCTAATTACAGAGGATCTGGGTTCAAATAAGAGTCATATCCCTTGATTCATATGTGAACTTGGATAAACCATTTAAATTTGGGGAGTGTCACTTTACATATTTAGTCATACATGCCCATATATGATTGGTTTTTTCACACCTGTATTGATTTTTGAGGGAAGAGCTGACAGAGTCTAGGCATTCTAGAAAGAGTGGGAGGGGTAAAAAGGACTTTGACTCAAAGTAGGAAAGAAAGACTAAATTAATTCAATCTTATAGTATCAGTGTAGTGATATACAGCTTTTCTTTACTGCTTCTAGAGAGTTTTATTTTCTGTTATTAATGTTTGAATACAATCATCTGTAGAGGAAGCATCTTTCCTCTACTCTTTAATTCTTGGTAGTCCAGATGATGAGAATTCTGAAGGTAATGACTTTAAGGCAAAGTAATGATGGAGTACTTAACTTTTATGTGCACAATTATAGCCTGCCAGGTCTCTCATTATACTCTTAATATCATAAAGGCTATTAGGTATCAGGGAATATATTGCCTTAATTGATGTGTTATGTCAGGCAGTATGGCAGAGTGGGAAGAATCTAAGGAAGAATTAGACACAAAATATCATGGTTCAAATCCTTCTTCTAATACATGATTGCTTTGTGTCTCTGAGGGAAATCATTTAACCCTTCAATGCCCTGGGCAACTAAGAACTATTGAGTTGCATTAGTTGAAAAAGAGAACAGCTACATTGATCAAATTATAAAACATAGGATTTGAGAACTCAGAGGGATCTTAGAGATCATCCACTTAATACTTAATAACAGTTTTATATTAGTGCTTTAAAGTTTCCAAAGTCCTTTATAAAAACAAATATTTTCAATTTTAAATTCACAACAATGCTATTATTAACCCCATTTTATAAATAAAGTAACCTAAGAATGATAAAAGTTAATATTGATAATGATAATATTAACAATAACAAGTAATATTAATATAGCAATTCATATATGCCAGGTACTATGTTAAGCACTTAACAATTATTAGTTTATTTGATCCTCAAAACAACTCTGGGAATTATTAGATTATTAAAAATAGAAGAATAGAAATTGGAAGACTAAAAATTCTAACTATGCCTGTGCTATTATTACTTCTGTTTTACAGATGAGACAAACATGGGTTATGACTTGCCAAGTATCATATAGCTAATAAGTGTCTGAAGCTGAATTTAATCTCTGATCTTTTTAACTCTAGGTCTCAGGCTCTTACCAATGTGCTTTCCGGATGTCCTCAACACTGTTCAGATTTTAAATGGACAAGCTCAGGGGTTACTGAGTTCCCCTTTTTCTTTAAGGAAAGGGTGGATGAGAACTTGGGTCGATTGTAAAGGGGATTCTCATTCAGGAGTTGGATTAGTTTGCCTTTAAGGTCCATTCCAATCTATATTCTTCAATACAGATACATACACATAACTATATGAAAAATGAAATACTTCCTCCTTAGATCTTAGTATTCCCATATTATTTTAAGGTTCATTTTAAGTAAAACTTCCTGAAAGGATCACATCTAAAACTATGACAGAAAGTTAATGTATTTCCATCTGTTGGAAAGAGGATTTGCAAATATAGCTCTCTTTCATAAAACAAACAATTCCCACATTTTCTACCTATAACTTAAACAGTAACTTATAGTAAAAACAAAGCAAAGCAAACGAAACAAACAAAAAGTCAAGTGCCTTGTCTTTAAGGTCCACCTTTGTGCCAAAAGGTAATAAATGTGCTAACTATTACAAAACTCACAGATAAACTGAGATCAGTAAAGTGCTCTAAACTCTAAATGGTCAAAGAATCAGAATTTCAGCTATGCTCATTTTAAGACTAATTTCTCTAGATTTCAGTATTCTCATCTGTAAAAGGTGTTTGGTTGGATTAGATTGCCCCTAAGATCCCTTTCAGTGCAAGATCTATGATTTTAGAAAAGTCAAGAGCTAGTGGATACAATATATATTGAATAGGATACATAATTGAGTAAGATCGAAGAGGTAAAAGGACATTGCTCATGTTCTAGAAAAAAATCTCACTAAGAATGAGAAATATTGCTTGTTGAACACATTTTACAAATGTTTATATGTGCATGTAAATATAAATGTGTATATACATATATATATACACATACATACATACTATATATTTATATATGCTTATATTGATACATAGCCAATAAGAGGAATTTTTTTGCTTAGTTTTCTGTATTTGTTAAAAGAGTTTTATTTTTCTTTCTTTTTCAATATGGCAGAGGAGATAGAAGGGAAAGAAGATGAATTTTTGTTATTTTAAGAACATACAATTAAATTGAAAAAAGAAGTACAACCTTCTGATTCTATAGTATGTACAAAAAATGTTTTAAAGGATGGGGGGAAGACATGGGCTATGCAGGCTTCCATAGGGGAATTAAGTAGAAAGAACACTGGCTTTGAAATTAGATTGAAAATCCCAGCTGTGCTTATGAGACCTTGGAAAGATAAAACCTCCAAGGTCTTCAAGAACTGGCTGAGATTAGATGACCTTCAAAGTTTAGGGTACTTTACTGACTTCGAAATTCTATGATAGCTATTGCCACACAAAAGGCTTGGGCAGATCTCTTTTCTTTGTGTTTTGTTCACACAAATTCTGGTCCAGATTGGCAATGGGGAATTGCATCTGCCTATATTGACTGTACTTTAAAGTGACTTTGTGCCAGAAAATATGTTGTAGAGTTTAATTTTTAGGAGTGTATGACCATATTGCTACGATACTTCTTCAAATAAATAACTGGCTCATTCCTACTAATGTCACCCTCTCCCTAATGCCCCTGGCCTGGGAATTGAGGAATTTGTCCCATTTCCTCTGCAGTTTCAGATAAGCACAGTTTAACTGGTAAGAGTTGGAGCCTTTTCCTAAACAACATTATTCAAATCCATCTTTTGTCCTTGGTCAAAGTCTTCCTCCCATTTTGAATCCTTTTGTTTCAGCCAGTACAATCAACACAGGCTAGTCTATAAAACAGAGACCTGGTCTAGAAATGGGTCTGTGACCAGCTAGCTACATAAAACTTAGTGTAATTATTTAACATCTTTTGACATAAATTTTCCCTTCTACAAAATGTATAGGCAACAGACAATGGACAATGGTCATTAATATCTCTTTTACCTCTGAAGCACTACATTATATATGGCATCTATTCAAACTGGCAACTATATTTGGTGACATGCTATTTGAAAGAACTGGACATCAATTTAAAAGAAAATGACATAAGACAATTTCATGGAAAGACCATCATGTGAATTATTCTCCACATTTGGTGAATACCCTTCCACTAGCACTACCTCATTACATAGCAAATTTTTAATAAATTCTTGTTAACTGATTGAATAACAGGTGGGGAAGTGATCTTCCAGATAAAAAGGCTTCAAGAGGAAGTGCAGCAAAATAGACAGAACTTTGGACTTTGATTCAGGAAGATCCCACTTCAGATACTTCCTAAAGGTATGAGCTGGGCCAAGTCATTTAACTTCTGAAGGCTTCAATTTCTTCTTCTGTAAAATGAGTGATCTTTTGATATTCTGGCTCTAACTCTATGAAACTATGATCTTAAGTACAGGTCAATAAACGAATGTGTCCTTCAGCAATCAATCTAGTTTTGAATAGAATACTTAGCAAAAATTGGGCAATTATGTGATCAAAAAAATTCTGTTGGCCAAGCAACTCATGAGAATTATCTACTAAAGTGTAGGGGGAGTGCTCTATACTGACGAAATATGGATCATATCATCCTAGGATTTTTGATTAAGATGCTGCAGCTCATCCAGTCCCACCTAGTTTTAAGATGTTGAAATTGAGGCCCAAAGAAATAAAGACTTTGTGACTTCTCCAAGGTCACAAAGTAAATGGCACAGTCAGGTTTAAAATGGCAAATCCTGCTCTTTTTCTACTAAACCACATGTGCTGCCTTTTGAAGCAGGGAAGTTAATTAAAATTGATGTTACTGTTATATAGATGGAGATGTTATTGGGCTGATATGGAATTCTAATGATGGCTATAGTTATATTTATTCTGCCTATAAACTATGATTCTAAGTTAAGAGATTCAAATCTTAATTAAATAAACTTTTAAGCTCAGTGAATCATTAAACTATGGCTTTCACCAATTAGGGATAGAAATTAATCAGTCACCAATAATCTACTCTGATTCTGAATGATTTTTTTTTTCTCTGAGACTTCAAATTTGTTCTACCTTTGTCAGTAAGCCTTTACAAAATAATATATAGGCCTACAAGAAGTTTTAAAGTGTTTTAAAGGTGATATTGGATTTTCATTTGCAATAAGGTTTTTCATTAGTTATACTTAATAGTTTTCACTCACATATATATGTATATCTGTCTATATCTGTACATAAGCATACATATATATATGCTTGCATATTTATAAATATATATGCTTATATATATTTAATTTTCTGAAATATGCTAAATTGGAAATATTATTTTCCCTTGACAAAACAAGAAAAATTCTCCAAGGGTTGAATAATGCTTTTCTGTGTGTAGGTAGAACAATCAATTGATAGATCAATGATTAGTAAATATAGATACATTTTTCTGTAATAAAATTGAAAGAGCCACATCAACAATTATGGGAAGTTATTAAATATATTTGGATCTGGATTAGCTTTAGTTTTGGAACTGGCAGCATTTACTTGTGTTCCCAATGTCTTCCCCCAAATCTTGTCACAAGAAAATATGTAAGAATGGAAAGAACCTTGAAAATAGATAAAATCAGCAAGTCTGGGCCTAAAGCATAATTTTTTTACACCTCCTATCTGTGGGACTATGAAAAGGTCATTGACTCTTTCTGGGCTTTCCTTTCCATATCTACAAAAAGGGGATGCTAAAGAACATTTGTGCTACCTAAATCACAAGAGTTGTGAAGAAAGCATTAGGTAAACTTTAAATCACCACGTTAAAGTGATTTAGAATGGCAATAGTAAATACTTGATGTTGAGTAAGAAGCTGATTACACATAAATGGCTCACACATCAAATATGCAGGTTATTTCTGAGTTATCCACAGTCACTGATGCTAGATTGTGTGGTCATGGTGAAATAACTTCAACTCAGGTCTTTTTTTTCCATATCAGAGGTTAGTCTTAATGATTTTTAAGTTCTTTCACATCACCAAAATTCTATGTATAAAAAAACTGATTAAAGAGGCAAATAACATTCCAAGAATAGTAAATGATATCTCAAATGAAACTTGTTGAGTATTGCCTTTTATTATATGTTATGAAACATTAGATTTTACTTGTTAAAATATTAGAATTCCACTTCTACTTCTTTGTAGACTAACTCTTCAAGTCAATTGCAATTTGATATTCATCCCTATTACTCTCCCAAAACACTACCCTTATAGGTTGTCAAGTATGTCTGAATAATGAAATCCAGTGGATTTTTCCCCTTTTTTATCCTCCTTAACTTTTGTGTTGATGACCATCTTCACTTCCTTGAAATTATCTTTTGATTCCCATGATATTACATTATTTGGATTTTTTACAACTTTCTTTTTCTGGATCTACTGACTCTTTCTTTTCAATATTGGCCCCATTTCAAAAATGTGCTGGGACTGGCTTGAGAGAGTTAATTGTTAAAATTTCCATATGAACATTAATATCACAGGAACCTAGAAATCTAAAGAGCTGAAAATCAGGGTTTGATTTATTGTTTTGTTGATTGTCTAAACTTCAGAAGATGATCAAGTGAATGTTAATAATACAAACTAAATTTAAGTGTGTATCATGAGGCCTTTTCTTCTCCACAGCATAGTTGTTATATATTTATCAGCAAACCTTTCTTCCATCTCCTCCTTTCACTTCCCAAATGTTCATATTTATCAGAGTCCTTTATAGGAAAGAAATCTTTTAACAAAAACCTTGATTCATTCATGTAAAATATATTTAATGCAATACAAGTATACATGTATTGAGTTCAACATTAGATAAATAGGTGCTTCAATGATTAAAGCATTGGGCTTAGACTCCAAATTTGACTTCAAACCCTTACTAGCTGTGTGATCCTGGGCCAGTCACTTAATTTTTTGCCTTAATCCACTGAAAAAGGAAATAATAAATCACTCTAATATCTTTGCTAAGAAAAACAAATAGTATTGGTGTGCTATGTCCACACTATCTTGAAGAGTTAAGACTTGACTGGATGACTATACAACAACAAAAGCTCAATGTTAATCAGGGTTTTTCATAATGAAAACAAATGTCATAGTCCTTGTACCCAAGGAGATTATGAGATCATGCAACACATATGCAACTAGTAATGACAGAAGTTAGAATGTGATAACTGTATAGGGAATATTGAACAGATAGGCATGAAAAATTTAAGAAAGCAGGGCTCACTTCTACCTATAATACTAGAAGAACTCTTTATGGAAGAGGCAGAACCATTTTGGGAATTAAGAAATACAAAAATCTGGGGCACCTCGGTGGCTCAGAGGATAGAGCACCAGCCCTGAAGTCAGGAGGACCTGAGTTCAAATCTGGTCTTAGACACTTAACATTCCCTAGCTGTGTGACCCTGGGCAAGTCACTTAACCCCAAATGCCTCAGCAAAATAATAAAATACAAAAATTTCAACATATAGAGATACTGGGAGATGAAAATAATTTGCAAGTATAAGGGATAGCCTGTTGGAAATGTTTGGGGTAAAGGAGGGCAGAATGAGCTTGGGGAGTGCTAAATCTTCCAAAATTCAAAAAGTTCCGAAGCATTATTTTCTTTTAATTTCTTAAGTCTCTTTGCATAATGTTCAAATACTGTAAAATACAAACAAAAATTAAGCATTTGTTGTGCACATAGTCCTTTTCTTGATAATGGGAAGAGCTGAAATATTTTGGTAAAACAATCCTTGCTCTCCCAGAACAAAGTACAACATCACACACACACACACACACACACACACACACACATACACACACACACACACACACACACACACACTTATAACTTCTTTGAAGTAAAATAGAACGTGATTTGTTCATTGTGGAGGGATAAAGTAGGATCAGTCATGTAACAAGTTTAAATGACAGCCCATGGACAACCCATCTCCTTTAATTGGTATTCACAAAAAAGTAAAGCAATTAAAAAAAGCATTTATTAAGCTCCTACTATGTGCCAAACAGGGCAGCTAGGTGGCACCATGCAGAGTTCCAGACCTGGAGTCAAGAAGACTCATCTTCCTGAGTTCAAATTTGACCTCAGATATTTACTACCTGAGTAACTATGGGCAGACCACTGTTTGCCTCAGTTCTCTCATCTGTAAAATAAGCTGGAGAATGAAATGACAGAAGTACTCTAGTATCTTCTAAGAAATCCCAAAGACTCAGAAACAACTGAACAGCAATAATACATCAAGCATGTTAGCATGTTATGTGTTGGAAATACAAAATACAAAAGAAAAAAAAAACTCTCAATGAGTTCTTACATTGTAATAAAGAGATCTTGGAGAATGCCCAAAGTGAATGGTGGATCCCTCTGACAGATTTATGGGAGGGAATGAAGAACATTTGCACAGAATAGATAGGGTTGTAGCTAAGGCTTACCGTTTCAGATTCAAAGTAACTGTAACTACTCTTGATAGATCTTTGGGTTCTCTCTACCAAGAGTTTGAGGACAAAAATGAATTGGTGATTTTTCACCAGTTTCTCAACCTCCATGCTTTCCTTCCTTTCCCTTTTTCTCTCTCTCCCCTTTTCTCTCTCCTTCTCTCTCTCTCAAACTGAGGAATTAATATTTGAAGAATGAACCTCATTGGATTATTTTTATAATCAATTGAAGTGATATATGTATAACAGAGATGATAGGTCTAAGTTGTGGCAAAGGCCTCTTGCTCAGGGGTATATCCCTCCATCCTTCACTCTCTCTCTCTCTCTTTCCCTCTGTCCCTCCCTCCTTCTTCCCTTCCTTCCTTCCTTCTTTCCTTCTCTTTCTCTATCCCTCCCTTTGTCTCTCTGTCTCTGTCTGTCTTGCAATTGGGATTAAATGATTTGTACATGATCATATAGCTAGTAAGAATCAAATGTCTGGGACCAGATTTGAACTCGGGTCCTCCTAACACTAGGGCCAGTGATTTAACTTCCATTTCTAGATACAAAGTAGAAGAGTGAGACTCGCTTCATTGCATAGTTCAAGCTCACTTCAATCCAATTTACTTGCATATCATGGTATCACCTCTCTTATGGCATAATTCTCTTTGAAAATGGAAAATGAAGGACAAACAACAATAACTAAGAGCTTTACTCCCAGCCATCCCTAAAAGTGGATAGCATTAGAACAACTTTTTCTTCAGTACTGTCAAATAACTTAAGTCAAGAAACTTCTAATGATACATTGCTTCTATCCTCTCCGGAGTATAAATCATTCTTCCATCAGTTGTAAGAGCCAATCGATCAACAAAGTGACATTTATGAAACCCCTACTCTCATGTACTTCCACCCCAGTTTTAAAGGACATCATCACTTTCACTAGCTTGGAAAAAAATTAATGGGGGAAAAAGGCCTAATAACTTTTTCTTAGGATACTTTATCAAAGGTGCACAAATAACCTTTCTGAATTAGGTGATTCTGCTTGTGGAAAACTTCAGATGGTTATTACAACTTCTCAGGCATTTATTTTTGAAATTAATATCCTTGGGTTTTTTCCCTATCCCAATTATTGTTGGGATAGGGAATATCCCATCTATTTTGATTCATTTGGTCAAATGAAACTGACAACAATAAATGTGTCTGCCCATACCTGGACACCTGGCACTTGTAGTCAATGAAACTATTGACAATATTTGCCATTGAATTTATTCTGCATTCATCTGCCTTCTAAATTATTTTATTGTCATTATCAAAGTTGTATATTCTATTCTTGTTATGCTCATTTTACTTTGTATCAGTACATATAGATCTCAATTTTCTCAGTTCTTCATGGATAATTTCTTTATTTTTTCTCTGAACATAATATCACATTTTATTCATCTTCTGTGATTTTTTTCAGTCAATCTTTGATCAATGATCCACTCTCTTTACTGGCAGAAAAAGCCAACTATATGTATGTAATCTTCTTATCTTTGATACAGATTCCAGTAGTAGTAGTATCAATGATTTAGAGGGCAGAATGACCTTTATTTCATAATTCCAAATGTTTTCTCCACAACTATTAGAGTTTTTAGCTCCTTTAATACCCATGTATATAATTTCTCACAGCATGGTAACATTCCATTACATTCATAGCATATATCTCCATTACATTCATAACATATATCCAATTGATAATTACCTACTTTGTTTCCAGCTTTTTGCTACCACAAAAGTACCATTATAGATATTTTAGCACACACAAGATATTTCTTTTTGTATTTGATTTATTTGGGGGTACATATCTTCTAGAGATATTACTGGATCAAAGAAGATTTTAAATTTGCCTGGGCTTTATCAATCTCAAACCACTTTGATAATCATGGCACTGAAGGATCTCCTGAAGGATTTCTCTGTCCTTTTTTCCCCAGACATAGAAGGCTATTACAAAATAGTTATGGTCCCAGCTATCTGATAAAGCATTTTATTGTTTCTTTATTCTTGCTTACTAGACTTATCACGTGAAAAATCATGAAGAAAATGAATCCAAAAAGGAAATTTCAGCCAAGTATCTCTGAGATTATTAGTCCTCTAGTGCTGCCCTTGCTCTAACCAATTTTCAATAACAAAAAAGTCAGAAATGCATTTTATAAGAAATAAGAAGATAACAAACAGTAATGTCCTCAGTAGGGGAATGAGTCCATGTGGGATGATTTTATATAAAGATTGTATAATCTTTATATAATGAATGTTGAGGAAGTTTCCTTAATGATCTTTGAATTTAGGCTACATCTAACTTAGCTCAGGTCTAATGTTAGTGAAGTAGATGATTAGATACTTTTAAAATCAACTCTTTCAAAAATGACTTGGATAAATTCTTATTGTGTGGGCTGGGAGTCAAAAACTGATATTTTTTCCTTTTTTAACAGCTAATGAGTTTTATTTAAAAAATACATTCTCATCTGAAATCTCTCTTGAAGTACATAGTTTGCAGAGTGGATGGAATGCTGTACCCAGCATCAGGAAGAAATGAATTCAAATCTCATTTCTGATACCTACTAGTTGTGTGAAACTGTATGAGTCACTTCATATCTTTAAGTTTTGTTTTCTCATCCATAAAATGGAGAAAGCTATACTTACAGTAAACATCTAGGTGGTGCAATGAATAGAATGCTGGTTCTAGAGTAGGAAAACTCTTTTTCCTGAGTCTAAATCTGGCATCAGGCACTTACTACTTGGATGACTCTGGACAAGTCATTTAATCTCATTGGTCTCAGTTTCCACATCTGTAAACTAGCTGGAGAAGAAAATGGCAAACCACTCCAGTAACTTTGCTAAGAAAATCCCACATGGGGTCAGGAAGAGTCAAAAAAGACTGAATAACCACAATACCATAGTTGGTGCCAAATAAGAGGAAGCTTGATGTAGGACACAAAATCATCCTCAGCATCAGGGAGACCTAGGTTCAAATCCTACAGATAACACATACTATCATGAGATTAGGAAAAATTAAGGTGAAATCCACTAGATACATGACAATTAGTCTAAGCAAAAGTGATGAGTTTTCCCCTTCCTACTTTTCCAGTCTTTATTTCTTTACTCCTCTCTAGGTATTATATAACCCAATTACACTGGCTTACTTGGTGTTCCTTGTGCATGGTGTTCTATCTCTCTTCTCCATGCTTTTATGCTAGTTTTACCATATACAGAGAATTATTTCCCCCTTCCCCTCTGCCTCTTTGCTTCCCTAGATTTCTTCAAGATGCAAATCAATTTCCATCTTCTGAAGGAGGCATTTCCTGCCTACTTCTGCTCCCCCCCATTCCCTTCCTTGCTGTTAGCACTTTCCCTTTGAGATTACTTTTCATCTATTATGCATATATCTCATATGTACCTAGTTATCTACTTTTAGAGGAGATCACAAAAAGGACTAATGATAATCTATATTCTGTTTTTAGAGATCTCTAGTTTCCATCAGGACACTAGAAATGCCGTATATTATTTGTGTACTTATGAAGCTCTTTTTAAGTTGCTGCCCTAAAAAGACTCCCTATTTTGCTCTCTAAATTAAACCCAACTCAGGACTACTTTTACCAAATGAAACATGTGGTGTGGGGGAAACAAGACCTTGGAAGGCTGCTTTAGAACTCAGGCCTGCCAAGACCACAAGAGAAAACACATCTGAAAAAATGAGAGTCCACTTTTCCCATGACTAGCATTGAAGAAATGAGGGTTTTTTTTTTTGCTTGTTTTGGTTTTTGGCCAGGAAGTATTAGTAGAACTTTTACTAGTAAGCTGTCCCTATACAAATATCACTCTTGTCCATATGATGAAGTAGAAAGGCTGACCACTAATCATTTCAGAGCCCAGGTATAATCTTTCTAGAAAGAACACCAAATCTCATAAGCAATTTTAAGCCATTATCCAATAATATAAGGAATATTCTTTAGCTTTCTTAATTTGAATGTACAAAGACTTGTAAAACAGGGTCAATCAGTGCTCACTTTCCATAGAAATCTTTGTTTTTAAAATAGAAGAATTAGAGGAATAAAAAAGGGGGAAGGGCTCTAAAGGGGGAGCACTGTTTGAGAGAAGTGGTCATCAAAAGCAAAATACTGGGGAGGAGGGAAGAGGCAAAGGAAAGAGAAAAACAGAATCTTTGTCCTCAAAAAAAATTATCCAGGCAATATGGTCAGTGGTCTTTGCCTAAGGCACTAAAATATAACTACTAATATTGCATAATTGAAAAACTTTTTAAAAAATACTGATAGCTTTTCATTTTCTTAATATCAAGCAGCTTCCCAAAGAGGCTGTTCTCTTTGGTCCAACTTCTAGTATACTTCATACAGAGATTCACATTAATGTGCCAGCAACCAAATGTACAAAATGTGTTCTTGTGAGAACAACCTTGTTTTCCACTGAGATTTTCCATAGTCTAAAAACAGTAGAACTTTGGAGAGAGGAAGACAATCAGACTTCAAAACAAGATGTAATTCTATCTACCTAAATAGTAATATAACAATAACCCTACCCATAATAATAATAACAAAAATTCTATTTTCCTAAATAGACAACATGCTGTCTATGTATGTAGAATGCATGATAATACATACACACATATAAATACAAGCATGTACATGTGTGTTTATGCATATGTATATAATATATGACATGCATTCATTTGCAGAGCCAGGGGAGAATTGTGATTATATTAACACTGGAAACTCCCTGTTTGAAAGTTTCCTCTATTGATGAACATGGCAACTTATCTATAACTTACAGCCTTAATGAGTTTCCTGGGACAGTAAGAGGTTAGAAGCATTAAGCATATCAATTGTGTCAATTCACCCAAATTTTAAAAATATAAGAGTTTTGTAATTTTTAATTTTCCTATAATTTATCTCCTCTGTACAAATGCACTTTAGTTTTATTTTGAAATAAAAAATTTTAATCCTTCTATATCTAGTATGTACTATATCAATGGATGAAGCTTGGTACTTTTGTGTAATCTTATATTTTTATCCTTCTAGCCCAAAGATACTGATATTGTATACATACACAAAACTGGAAAGACTAGGGATCTAGTGATTAAGGGATATATTATTCAAAGTCAATCATGTTAACTTGGAGTTGTTCATCATAGAATTAACCACTGACCCCTGAATTTTCCTATTACATTAACTTTACAGATTATCTACTAAAGTATAAGTAGATTGCCATAGATGTCAATGGACAGAAGATCCAGACAAATTAAACCATAGCTTCATGAAATATAGTAATTATGTATGAATGAAGAAAGAACAATTCATAGATACCATATGCCTATGTATGTCTTGGTGCAAATGTTGATTCACAGATTTATGTAGAGAGAACGCTCAAAGGAAGTAGAATTTGATGAATACTGATTTCAGAGATTTTAAGATTTTAGAATGCCAGGATATCACTTCTACTGTTGAAAACCAATAGATCTGCATTTGTGAAAAGCCACTAATACTTTTCTATTCAAAAGAATATGGCAGGGGTTCCCAATGAAGATTCTACCCACTGAGTTGAGGGTACAGCAAAAAATGAAAACCAGGATTCATCTTTCTCAGAATTTGGCTTGGAAATCCCCAAACAGAAAGCCACAACTTTCTTTAACTCCCTCCTTCTGTTCCTCCTGCCTCTGCAAACTGTTTTTCAACAAGGTTATTTGTCAATACTTCAGCAGAAGCTGATCTGTAAAAACAGGAGCCACTTCTAAAGAGGCAATCAACTAGACTAAGTACAGTAAGATTAATATTTAGTATAAAATTTCTGGAGAAATTAAAATTTGTAGATTTGAAATTAAATCTCTTCTTGGAGAGTCATAAACGGATTTCAAACTTGAAACGGGGAGACTAAATGGAAACCAAGAATCAATTTAACACATTCTTCTCAGAATTTTGATGTTAAAAGATAGAACATGAGGTGCTAAGCTGAGTAGGTCACTTGAATAGTTCACCTGAGTCTCATTTCATATAAAGGTTATCACAGCATAGTAAAAATTATACTGGAAAACAATCCTTAAATTGCTTACAATGTACAGCACCATTTAAAAAAATTAATGAAGGTAGGTATAACAAATATGTCATTGTGCATAGTAATAATAATCAGCTATGAAATATATACTACTATTATCAATAGAATGATCCAAGAGAATTACAAAGAAATGAAAAATGGTATCCACCTCCAGAAAAGGAACTGATGAATTCTGAATGCAAACTAAAGCATATACATATATATGTATGTATGTATATAAATATATATGCTATATTATTCTTGTTTTTGCAGCATACATAATATAGAAATGTTTTGCATGACTTCACATGTATAATTAATATATTTCTTTCCTTATCAATGAAAATTAAAAAAAATATATAAACTATATCTAACTATCTAATATATATGTAGCTAGGAAGGTTCTACATTAGGTCTCTTTAAAAGAAAATAGTCTGCATCAGAAAACATATGGAGCTAAAATGGTTACTATGAAAACAATTGCATGTAAATTTGTTTTTTCACCAAACCAGGATACACTAGCAATCACAAAAGCAGTGAACCAATGCCAACTTCTACTTAAAATGGTTGCAAACACAACCATTTAAAGATGTAGCTGGCTGGAAAACTGATAAGGAAGGGAAAAACAGTCTTAAAAGAATTTCAGAAATAAGCTTAATTTTATCAAAGAATACACACCACACAATTGATTTTTTTTTCTGTTTTAATTTGAGGTGAGACAGGATCAAAGAAAGATAAAAAGAGAAGGGGGAGAAAGGTAATTCTAGTTTACCAAAAATGGTCAAACCAATAAATGCTGTCAAAAAGCAGAATGTGGTTTTGATGGAAAGGAGAGCCTAGAACTACACACAGTAGGACTGTGAAATGATCAAACTATGTGAAGGGAAAATGATAGGAGATTGTGTAAGGGAGCAACAGATTCAATTCTCCATCTCATTTTCATTCCAGGCATATTATGCTCATTGAGAAAAATAGGATTTCAGGTTATGTAATTTCCTTTTGTCTCCGAGTTTCTGGAAATAAAATTAAGTTTCCTTTAAAGTCATTTTTTTTTCATAAAATGAAACTTTCTCTTACAGAAATCTTCAACTCATAGATCCAGGGGCAAGTATAATGATCACATTGCCTTCTTGAGATTTGAAAATAAGTTCAGCTGGGAGAGTGGATACTGTGAAAAGTTATCCCAAAGTTCTTTTCATGAACCAAAGAAAGAAACAATGGTTAGCAGTCCTAAATTATATTATTTTATTATAATTATAATATATATATACATATATATTATACATTACTAAAATCTTGAAAAAAGATTACCACTTACTCTTAACCCCACAATGCCATGAAAACAACAAAAACTATTGACCTAAAGGTTTCTGGTAAATAATCAGTAGCTTTTTCCATAAAAAGATGAGAGTCTTATTCTAGGAATATCATGAAAATCTGCCAGATTTTCTGCTGGAGAGGTTGGGTAGAAAGGATATTGGTGAAGGATAGGGGAAGAAGACTCATCTTCCCCACCCCAAAGACCAAAATTATGTGAAAAGGCCAGGTAGGCATTATAAGGCAAATGTTCCAGTTTTCTGGGAAATTCTATCCAACTTTCCTAAAAGTTAGTTTCCAGGGCCAGGTAGAAGCCCAGATAACTTTGTTAGGAAAGACAATAAATGAGCTATGGCAAACAGTCATAATGAGAATGCTCAGAAAAGAGTAAATTATCATTCAGGTCAGCTTTCTGCATTAAAGAGATCAAAGTTTCTGGGAAGGAGAAGGAAACATTAAGCAATGTATTACAGAATGCTAAGGCAAAAATTTAAGCAAGATCCCAGGATCACAGAATCTCAGAGATGGAAGGGACCTTAGTGGCTGTTTAATGTAACCCACTGATGAAGGAAGCCCAACAATAACATACCTGATGAGTGGTCATCCAGACTCTGTTTGAAGTTAATAAATTAGTTAATAATTATTTTCAAATGAATGTATTCTCTGGAAGAGGAAAGAAATGCAAAGCTGGTGTGGGAGTGGGGGTAGAGAAGAAGGAAAGAATGTGGACATTGAGTTCAATACAACATTCTGGCAACTAAATGATGGACACACTGTAATGAGTGCATAGAACAGTCTGTTAATCTCAAAGGAAAGTGATAAAAAAAAAAGCCAAGGATGCATCACATTAATGTTGGAGTGATATCTTGGAACTTTACTGAGTTAACCATCAGTCATATAATAGGACTGTGCTGGTGCAATGACTTGCCAGAGGTAGAATTTGCAGTAGGTTGCAACTACAGACAAAAAGTAAACTAAAGAATTTTAAGAGAGAAGAATTCCGATCATTCAGTTTTGTGAATTTTGGGGGGAAATGGAATGATGAAATCATAGAATCATACAGTGGGAAAGGACTCAGAATCGTAAACTGTCCTAATCATCCAGCAATCCCTGCAAACTCCGTTCTAACTGGAAGTCCTCCTTCTATCTACCATAGGTAGCTAGGTGGATTAAGGCAAATAGCTCTAGACCTGAACTTTAAATCCAGCCTAATATATTTCCTAATTGTGTGATTCTGATCAAATCACTTAACCTTTTTCTTCCTTAGCTTTTTCATTAGTAAAATGAGAACAAAAATATCACTTATCACTCAGCATTATGTTAAGATATAATGTGATCACATGTATAATAATAACAGCTGGCATTGTATAGCATCTTCAGGTGAGCAAAGAATCATAAATGTTCTCTCATGTTATCCTCACAATAATCCTGTGTGATAGGGTGATAATCATTCTTCATTTACAGATAAAGAAACTCCAATGCTTAATACAGTCCCTAGCACAGAGTAGGTGCTTAATAAATGTTTACTGAAAGGCTGAAGGCAGTTTAAATGACTAGCTAAGGATCACAGAACTAGTATAAAGTGATTTGTAAAACATAAAGACTTATTTAATGCTGGTTACTATCCACAGCAATGGTAGCATTATTATCTTCTACAGGGTCAGTTACATTATCTCCTCTGCCTATGAGAGTAGGGACTGCTTTTTTTTGTTTCTTGTTCTGGTGCTTAGCCCAGATCTTAGCTCATAATGAGAATTTAGTAAATATTTTTTTTGTCTGATTGCTAACTCCTATGAACAACTATCTGTGGACCCAGCCCCTTTGAAAATGATTACCACTGGTAAAAGAAATTGAACCAACAAGCTTGGGCTGCCATTATCAAAAATATTCTTCTAATATTGTGGCCATCTGATGAAAGGGGCAGGATTTTAATTACTACCACAGAGGGATTCAAGGCTTCCTAGTCAAATAGTAATTTTCATATTAGAACTCACAGAACACTATTTTGTAATGTGCATTATATTGTGCATAATGGAGAGAGCAGTAGGCCTGAAGTTAGGAAGACCTGGATTCAAATTTGGCTTTGGATACATACTAGCTATGTGATTCTGGATAAGCTATTCAACCCTGTTTGTCTTAGTTTCCTCATCTGTAAAATAAACTGGAGAAGTAATGGCAAATCAATCCAGTATTTTCTTTAAGAAAACTCTAAATGGGGTCACGAAGAATCAGACCCGACTGAACAATAACAAATTATAATTACTTGTGTTTATGCTTTCACCTCTCACTTACTACCCTGAAAATACACTAGAATATAAGCTTCCTGAGGGGAAGATTTGCAATTAAAAAATATCTCTCTGCTAACTTCTAGCACTGTACTAAGGACTGGAGAGATACCCAATAATATTTCTGCTGAACTGAACTGCATTGGACTTTGTGCACAAATCATCTCCTCTCCCTAGACTTTTTTTTTAAAGTCCTTTCTTACAATTAGAAAGGCTAGGCTAGTTAGATGCTCTGAAATTCCCTTTAAGCCCTGACATTCTGTGAGCCTCTTAGCCTGAGAGGTAGCTCCTCACAGCAGCTTCTGTCACAAGGAAAGCTTCACTTTATTAGTACTTAAACTGAGAATAAGTAGCATGGCTCCAGAGCAAAAGGAGTTCGGAAAGAGAACAGGGGTATTGGTAGCCCAAGGCAAAAGAGAGTGGGGAATTAAGAGAAACAAATGAGAGGCCAGAGAGTAGCAGGGCATTATAAACCTGCCATGTTCATTCTGGATTACTTGGACAAATCTGGCCTCTTTCTAATGGTAAAGGTACTTCAGGGATTTTCTAAAAGTCAGAATTAAATAAACCTAAAACCTTTTCTCAGCAGACTCTTAAATGCATAACTCTTATACGGGTGAAGATTGCTGCTAAAAACTTACTGGCATCCTCCATGATTTTTTGTGATCAACACAGTCAACAAAAGAAGTTTTTTAATCATATATTCTTCATAATTAGGAATTCACTGGTACCTCATGCAAATATCAGGCTTAAACATGGTACTTGTATTCATGATAAAGGTAATGCAATGTGTACTTATAGCATATAATCCATTTAAAAAATTGTATGTGTGTGGCAATTATAATTAATTGACTTGCCCAAGGTCACACAGCTAAGCAGAGTTAAGTGTCTAAGGCTGGATTTAAATTCAGGTCCTTCTGAGTTTAGGGTTGGTACTCTATCCATTATGCCATCTAACTTCCCCTAGCTACATCTTTTCTGCATCTATGTGACCCTGGGCTTTATTACTTAGATTCCTGGAATCTCAGTTTCTGAACTACCTGCTTCATGGAGTTGTTGTATAAGTACTTGTAAACCTTAAAACATTATGTAAATATGAATATTATTATTGCTGTTGTTTGCTGTTGTTATTCATAGTTTCAGACGATTTCCGGTTGGTTGTTCTAATCTATATTTGGCCACTGGATCCAGATGGTTGGTGAGGTTGGTGACTTTGCATAAGGCTCTCTCATTCAAATCCAATTCACTTGCATGTCATAGCATCACCTCCCTGATGTCTGTTCCTTTTCAAGAACAAAGGTTAAACAATAACAATAGTTTCATTAAACTCACTCCATTAAAGCAGTTTACATCCCTCTTGAGATTTGGTAACTGTTTTCTTACGTTGGTGTGGCCAAAATCCTTGATCAAATAATGGCCTGTCTCAATATAATTACCCAGGCTGGTATTCAGATGATCAACAAGCAGTCTAAAAATAAAATTTCTCCCCCTGTCCCCTAGATGCATCTAGGTGGTATACAGTGGATATCTGACCAGAGTTCAAATGTGGTCTCAAACACTTAGTTGTGTGACCTTGTGCAGACCATTTAACCTCTCTTCTACCCAATCCCCCTAATTGTGAAGTGAATATAATAATAACATCTACCTTACAACTCTGCCAATCCATAATTCTATACTATTCAAAATTATAAAAAAAAGGTACCACTGGAAGTCAGAATCAGGAGAGATCCATTAGCACAGTTACTCAGGCCATAATGCCCTACCCCTCAAGAAGTCAGTCAATCAAAAAAATGATAAAAATACCTCCTATGTGCCAGACTATATTGCTAATTGTTGGAGATACAAAGAAAGGAAAAAGATACTCGTGGAATTCATATCTAATGAGCTAAACAACATGCAATCAGCTATGTAAAAACAAGCTATCTAGTTAATAAATGGATAATAATTATAGTGAGAGGACACTATAATCAAGAAGGATTGGGAAAGGTATTTTGGAAAAAAAGTAGGATTTTAGGAGATACTTGAAGGAAGCCAGGGAAATCAAGAAGCAGAGATAAGGAAGGAAAGCATTTCTAGAATTGGGGACAGCCAGGAAAAATGTCTAGTGTGAGGAAACAGAATATCTTGCTTGAGGAATAATACAGAGATCCTGTCATTGAATCAGAGAGTATATGGAGGGAGAAAGGTCTTAAGAAATTGAAAATTCAAGTTATGATGAGAATTGAATATCAAGTAGAGGATTTTATACTGATACTGTAGGTGATAGGGAGTCATTTGAGTTTAGTAGATGGGGTAACAATATCAGAACTGAATTTTCTTCTCCCTAGAGGTCTTCAAGTAATGAAAGATGATTACATGTTATGTTATGGGATTCCTTTCAGGAATGGATTTGTATAGAAATATTCTTTCTCATCATCAAATTCTATGACTCTTATTTTACCTGTACTGTGTGTGATAGGCAAGAAGATTTCATACTGAAGCAAAGATATGAATTATATGAATCAACACAATCTATTTGGTTATTGTAAAATAGAAAATAGCTTGGCTGGAGAAAATTAATTGTATTTTAGACTAATAAGACATGAGGTATAACAAATAGAAGAGGTTCCTTGAAAGTCAGGTTGGTGAGTTTCAACTCTATACTGCTAAGAAAGGGAAATCTTCCAAGCTTTCATAGTGGGAGAATGTGATGATGAAATTTTAGGAAATTTAATCTGTCAGAATCTCTATGCTGGTTATTTTGTTCTGAGTTAGTGAAGGAGAGTGGAGAATCAAAGGTAATTGTGAGGTTTCAAATAGGGAAGTTTGCATGAAAAGGAAAAAAAAATAGAGTTAAGACACAAAAGGGATTAAAGGTAGTACCTTTAAGAACCCAAACCCTGTTGATTTAAGTCTCTTATATATGGATCTCTTCCATGATATTTACATGGCCACCATCTGGTACATTTTCATGGGCTAGGGTGCATTTTCATGCACCTAAGTTGGAGTCTGGAAGACCGGAGTTCAAATTCTGCTTTAGACACTTACCAGCTATGTGACCCTGAACAAGTCACAATTTGGTTATGTCACTATAAAATATACCATCTATAAAATGAAAGGCTTATAAGCTTCCAAAGTCCCTTGAAGCTCTAAATTTATGGACTTATTATCCCTCATCTGAATTACTGAAGTGGCCTCCTTTCATTTCTTTCTTTTCAAGTATATTTCTTTTCTCCAAGGAATTATTCTCACCACTGCCACAGTCATATTTATCATAAATCTTATCATATCATTTCTCTATTGAAAACTTTTCAGTTCTTCCATATTACTGTTTAAAGTTACTCATTATTATTTAGCCCACCAGCAATAATTAAGCACTTAACTAAGTAATCAGGTATTATGCTAGGTATTGGGGAATACAATTATAAAGGTAAGAATTGCTGTCATCAAGGAGCTTACATTCTGCTGGGAAGAGGGATACATGTTTTTATATATAATATGTATATTAACCTAATACTT
The DNA here is from genome assembly GCA_023553655.1 of Myrmecobius fasciatus. Taxonomy (NCBI): domain Eukaryota; kingdom Metazoa; phylum Chordata; class Mammalia; order Dasyuromorphia; family Myrmecobiidae; genus Myrmecobius; species Myrmecobius fasciatus. Next base: position 356,905 of record JAJPUD010000257.1, read on the forward strand.
ATATTTAGATACTTACTCAGTAAATACAAAGTAATTAAGTCGGGGGAGAGCTCTATTAGTAGTGACTAGAGTCATATAAAGAGAATAGTTTTCATGTATTCAAGAAGTGGAATAAGAATTGCATTTGTTGGTCTAGGTTCAATTTATCCTTCTGATGATTTTTTCCAGTAAATTTATTTATTTTTAACACACATTGTTTTATGAATAATGTTGGGAGAGAAAAATCAGAGCAAAAGGGAAAAACTATGGGAGAGATTAAAAAAAAAAACAGAAAAAAAGAAGTGAAAATAGCATGTATTGATTTACATTTAGTCTCCTTAGTTCTTTTTCTGGATGCAGAGGGCATTTTCTGTCCAAAGTCTATTGGGATTGCTTTGGATCACTGAACCACTGAGAAGAACCAAGTCTTTCACAGTTGATCATCATATGTTGTTACTGTTACTGTGTGTAATGTATTCCTGGTTCTGCTTAACATCAGTTCATGTAAATCTTTCCAGGCTTTCTAAAATCAGCTTGTTCATTATTTTTTATAGAACTATTTCATTATCTTCATGTTACCACAACTTGTTCAGCCATTCCCCAATCGATGGGGCATCTAATCATTTTCTAATTCTTTGCTACCACAAAAAGAGCTGCTACAAACAATTTTTGCCCATGTGGGTCCTTTTCCCTTCTTTTTGATTTCCTTAGGAAACAGATCCAGTAATGGAACTTCTGGGTCAAAAGGTATGCATAGTTTTATAGTCTTTTGGTCATAGTTCCAGATTGCTCTCCAGAATGGTTAGATCATTTCACAAGTCCACCAACACTACATTAATGTCCCAGTTTTCCCACATTGCCTCCAACATTTATCATTATCTTTTGCTGTCATCTGAGACAATTTGAGAGGTGGGAAGTGGTATCTCAAAGTTGTTTTAATTTGCATTTCTCTAATCAATATTGATTTTGAGCATTTTTTCAGATAAATATGACTAATTTCATCATCTGAAAATTGTTCATATCCTTTGATATGAACAATTGGGGAATGACTTGTACTCATATATTTGTACTCATTTTATAATAAGTTCTTTATTTTATTTTAGTAATGAGACCTTTATTAGAAATACTGGCTGTAAAGAATTTTTCCCAGCTTTGTACTTTGCTTTTAATCCTGTTTCTATCGATTTTGTGTAAAACCTTTTTGATTTAATGCAATCAAAGTTGTCCACTTTGCCTTTCATAATGTTCTCTAGTTCTTCTTTGTTGATAAAGTCTTCCCTTCTCCAAAGATCTGATAAGTAAATTATCCCTTGTTTTCCTAATTTGTTTATGCTATCATCCTTTATGTGCAAATCATGTACCCATTTTGATCTTATTTTGGTATGGGTTGTGAGATGTAGATCTATGCTGAATTTCTGACACATTATTTTCCAGTTTTCCCAGTAATTTTTGTCAAATAGTGAGTTCCTATTCCAGAGGCTGGAGTTTGGGGATTTATCTAATACTAGATTACTATAGTCTTTGTTTATTGTGTCATGTGTATCTGAGGTATTCCACTAATCCACTACTCCATTTCTCAGACAGTACCAGATGGTTTCAATGACTGCTGCTTTATAATATAGTTTTAGGTTTGGTACTGCTGAACCATCTTTTTTTTGGGTATTTTTAAAAAATTAATTCCCCTTGATATTCTTGACCTTTTGTTATTATTTTTTTGAGTTCTATAAAATAATGTTTTGGCAATTTTATTGGTATGGCACTGAACAAGTATACTAATTTAGGCAGAATTGTCCTTCTGATGCTTGATAGAGAGGTGACTTTAAAAACATAACTTTCCTTGGCTTTAGTTTCCTCATGTGGAAAAGAGGCATAATATTATTTGTAATTTCTTAGAAGAAAGTGCTTTGCAAATCTTACACTATGTATTTGTTATTAATAAATAAAATAATAATTAATAGTCTTGAATATAGTTTGACGTGACATATTTTCATTATGGTCTGTCCTAAATGTTCTGGGTACAACACTTATCTCAATCAAAGTAAAATTTTAACAAAATTCAAATCCCTTCAACCTGGTTTTGCAAAATATTATCACTGTATCTAAATTATGATATAGATATAGGAAAAATGAAAGTTAGTTTCCAGATTACCTTGAAGATTACCTGGCTCTTTTACTTGCTTTTGAATGGGCCCCTGACGACTTAAGTTATTTCATTTCTCACATAGAACTATCTAAAATAGAATGGGTAATCTATTCATATTTTCAAAAAAAAGAAAGTCCCCAATGCACAAATTATAATTAATTGCATAGTCAGAGAGGCTACTCAATATTGCTATTATTCAGGGACTCTCACAAAGGAAAATGGCAGAACTTCCAGTACTGTTCCATATGGATAAGAACAGGGCAGTTGAAATAAACAGCATACAGATACTTGGCACTCAAAGATGAACAACAAAGGAGTCCAAAGTACAAATGACTAAAAGCTTCTCAGAGATTAATAATCTTTAAAATATATAAAAAAAAGTCTTGCTCAAAAAGGGATAACAAAACTACTACAAATTGTAACATTACCTCACAATTCTATGGCTTTCAAAAATTAACAAAGTACTTTTCTCAAAACAGTTATGTATAATAATTATCCTAAGTATTTACCTGGTATATTTCCATAGCTTAAAGGATAGGGCAATGAATTTGGATGAAGAAATTGAGTCAGATAGTATAAGTGACTTGGCTTAAATCACACAATCAGAATATGGTAAGAACAGGATGCAAATCCCAGTTCTTCCTATGGGAATGAATTTTTGTTTTAAAAAGTATAGAGTACAGATTCTATGCAAGCACTTGAAATATAAATCACATTCACATATAAATACATTCTTTGTTGTCAAAGAAAACAAATCCTAGTGGGGGAACCCATGTATTAAATAGATTTCAGCATTAAGACAGCTAAAGGGGCCCTGATAATTGCTAGCTAGAACATGATCTTTAAGACAACTCCCACTCATATTATTTTATGTTTATTTTGTACATAGATATACAGTAGAACTGCACCTGGGGTTAGAGACCAAAATTGAGCTCCTGTTTCAGACTCATAGTAACTAGGTAAGCCTGGGTAAATCATTTAATTCTCTGTCTCAGTTTCCTCATTTCTAAAATAATAAAAATGAATAGCACTTACTGCAAAGAGTTATTTTAAGGATCAAGTTAAATACAATACTATGTGTAAAATATTTTTGAAACATTAAAGATTGAAACATAATAATATAGTAGAATATAGCTGTCATCATAATCATTATCATCATCATTACTTAATGAAATATTTATATATTGTTCCCCCAGTATAATGTTACAACTTTGAGTACAGGAGCTTTTTTGTTTGTTTTTGTCTTTGTATCCCAGCACCTGGCATTTTAAAAAAATGTTAAATGAAGGAATGAATGAAACAGGTAATTTTCAGAGAAGTGGCTTGGTACAGTTGGGGAAAGGGATCTGGAGTTAAAGGACCTAGGTTCAAATAGGGATTCTGCTATTTATTAGCCATATGATTATGGACAAGTCAATTAATCTCTTATGAGTCTTAATTATTTCTAAAGTTAGAGTATTGAGCTAGATAACTATCTCTAAATCCATGATTCTTTGTTGTGACATCATGATGTTCAAAAAAAGACTAATAAAGTCCCCACACTGAGGCAAAAATGGGCATCATTGACCATTTCTACAAGAAATGACTAATACTAACAATATACTGTCATTTTTCTTCTACACTGAGGAAGATAAAGTGATTTATAATGAATCACTCTAACTTTGGGGAACTAGAAAACTTAGTGTTTCCACTTATTGGAATTTTGTCTTCATTAGTAATTTATTAGTAATTCTCAGAAGAGTCAGGAAATGTATCTATCACAAGCAAAGTTGATTTTTCTTTTGGTTTTGTTTTGAAAGCAACTGAAATGCATTTAATAGCCTCTAGCTGATTGACTAAATTGGTTGTGGAAGGGTACAGGGAAATGAATAGTATTAAACTAGTCCATTCTGAAGCTAATGTGCTGCCAAAATATAAAAATAAAATCAGAATGTAATTTGAAAATGAATTGCACACATTCCTTCAGAGACAGAAAATATGACTAGGATTGTCGACAAATGGCCAAATAAATGGTTTATTTGAATTAGAGACAAGATAAAACCATAAATTACAGTACTGAGCTTCTGTTATTATTATTATTTTTTGAATGGGGGCTTCCAGAGAGCTAGCCAAAGATAATGCATAGAAAATCCCAAAGAATGTAATAATCTAGAAATGTAAAGAGAAGGGGCCTGGATTTGATGATTTGACCAGATATATTTAATTGGACTCATCAACACAACAATAAGTGGAGTAGTCATGGTAAATTATAGTTTTTATTATGTAAAAAATGGAAAAATATAATTAGGAATTTTTTCCATACATCAAGTAGGCAGAATGATGCTGAACAACCTGACCAGAGAGTACTCTGTTTGAGACCAATCTCTGTATATGTGAGGAAAGGTTTGGTTTTTTAAGGGGGGAGAGGGCATAATGAGTAATATTTTCAAATTTGACATGAGTCAATAATGTAATTCAGAAGGTTTTTTTAGGCTGAATTTAGAGTACTTTGGCAGCCTTGCCCTAACTTTACTCTTACTGCTAAAGCACACATCATCTTAGAGATCCCCCAAGACAAAAAAAAAAACCCAAAACAAAACAAAACAAAACCTTAGTGCTACATTCACTCTTACTCAACCCATAGACTGAATCCATTGTCAAATCTTGACATTTCTTTTTTCACATTCTTTCTCATAGACATTCCTTTCTCTCTACTTTCACAATTATTATGCTAATTCAGGGCTTTATTGCTTCATGTTCAGGACTACTGCAGTAGTCTAGCAAGTCTTCCTATATTCTTTTAATCCATTTGCTACTCAGTTGCCATGATGAATTTTTTCTCTAAAGCACTGTTTTGACTATGTCACTGTCCCCCCTCCCCTTGCTCAGTGAAGTTTACTGACTCCTTATATTCCCAAGCAGTGAAAGTGACTCCTTATGTTCCCAAGCAGTGAAAGTTTTTGGTACTTTTAAATAAAAGTTTCCCATCTTCCTTCATTTTACAATCCAACTGGCCATGAAATCTCCTGGTGCTTTCTTATATTCATCATCTTCGTCCATTTTACAATCCAACTACATGGCTCTCCATGTTGTTCCTTGCACACACTACTCCATCTCCATTTCTGAGTTTCTGCCCAGTTTCTCCCCCATGCATAGAATTCTCTTCTTCCTCAACCCTCTTTCTTGCTTTCTTTGACTTATCTTAAATATGCCTTTCCATGGGAGTCTTTTCCTAGTTCCCTAAACTGACAATGTCTTCTCCCTTCAAGATTACTTTCTATCTAATCTGTATGTATTTTGTTTGTATCTAATTTCTTTTATGTTTTTCATGTGAACTCCTTGAAGGGTGAATTTTCTTTTATATTTATCATCACAACTTAGTACAATGCCTGTCATAAAGTACTTAATAGATGCTCTCCTTCTAAGAAAACGTGAACAACTATAGAAAGCTGCACACTTTCCCCCTTTCTGCAATATAGATTTGGTCCCCAGAGGGGACAGTGATACTAATCACACCAGTATGCATATTAGCTGCAATGGAATTTAATTCAATAATCATCTTTAAAACGCCTACTTGCTCAAAGAACTGGGGATACAATGATAGAAAAGACATAACCTAATTTCTCAAGAAGTTTATAATCTAAAGGTGTTAGTGAATAACATAAATGTAAGAGATAAAAGGAAAAGTGGAAAAATTTCCAGGTAAAGTGTTAGGAGGGAGACATTAGTTTTACAGGGGATTTGTTTTGTTTGGACAAATTAAAGAAGGCTTGAAATAGAAGTTGATCACTGAAGGGAAGGTTATTTTAACCAAAAAGAGGGTACAGAGTAATCAATGTCAGGTAAGAAAGATGTAATTAGCAAGGCACATAAATGGAAGAAGGAAAGAAGAGATATTTTTTAACTTTAATGTAGTCAATGACAATAGTATGAAAAAGTTGAAAAAAAAATTTGAATGTCAAATTGTAAAGGTCTCAGAATTCCGGATACATGAGTCTGTATTTTACTTAGTTATAACTTTACTAGCTATAAGGTATTGGGCAGATCACTTCACCTTTCTAAGTCTCAGTTTTCTCATCACTAAAAGGAGAGACTAAAATTAGACTGGGTTCCATTCAGCCCTAAATCTGTAATTTTATCACATAGAAAATCCTAATCCAAGACTAATCTTATACCCCCAGAGCTCCAGTTCCAACTTTCCAATTGCTTGTTGAACATTTCCATCTGGATGCTTAGTCAGCATCTCAACCTCAACATATCCTAAACTGAACTCATCATTTTCTGCCTAAAAGGTTTCTCTTCTGAAAGTTTTCTTATGCCTGACTCTGGCATACAGAGTTTTTAAAAATAATATTAACAACAACAAATATCACATTTTACTTTTATGTTCATCTTCCCCTAACTTAAAGTGCCAATTAGCCACCAAATATTATTGATTTTATTTATAATATATGTCATGTATTTATAATATGTCAAATTTTCTCCTTTTATAAACCCTCACTATACTTGTCTCACTTCAGATTTTCATCTCATTAGATCTCATCCAGCATACACATTTAGCAAGCTTTCTTCTTTAGTCTATCATATCTTGAGGTTTTTTTTCATAGAGCTCAATTTCTTATTGTGCAGGTGTATGACCATTTTACTCTCTCAAAAACATTTGTTAGCTCCTTATTGCCTATAGGTTTCAATATATACTTATTACTCTGGTATTTATGGTTTTTGTCAATCTGGCTCCAACATTTCTTTGAGTCTTATTTCACATTTACATTATGTGCCCACTTGTTAGTCCTCAGGTCACTATGCAATTTATGTTTGGAACTGTACTAACAACTTTTCTAAAATTTTATCATATCCTCCTCTTACAGGATTATTGTGAAAAAATGTTTGTTAAGCCATGAAGTGATGTGAACTATTTATGTTTGGCCTATAGAATAGTTGTATCAAACTAGATTTTATTCAGTTCTATTACTGCCATAAAATTTGTGCTATAAAAATCAGTTTAAGCTCCTGGTAGGAAAGACTTGGTCATGATTATTTTGAATGAATGGGAACTCATTAATTCAGATATTTTCTGGTTTGTTTGCTTTTTGATTTGATACATTCATCAAAATTAGAGGGGGCATAAATAGCAAATACAGAACATGTCAAGCATCCATAATGATAAAAGGGGAGGGTCTATAAATCCTCAAGGGTGACCTGTAGCAGATCATTGCATGACACATAAAGACTGATACCAAGATGCTGGTTTCATTAGGGTCTATTTCCTAATTCCTTTATATGAGCTGCTAAGTGTTTTTCTATTGCATTCAAATAAAGTCATTCATCTGTGCAAAAGGAGAGAATCAAATATTCATGAGATAAGAGATAATTTTTGTTATACATGGAGAATATCTTGAGGTTGTTTATTACCTTCTGAGTTACAACTATATGAAAATGGATTAAATATAATTTACCAATTAAGCTGATGCCAGTATACATTCATCAATTCTGAACAATTGGTGATTTTTCACAGCGCTAGGTATAGATGAGGTATAAAGGTATGGGAATATAGCTGAGTTAAAGATATTTATTCCCCAAATTAGTTACAAGAATTTCTAAAAAATTATAATCAAACATGAATTTCATAGAATCACCAAATCTCAAAAATGAAAGTCCTTGAAGAACATCTTGTCCAACCTATAGATGAGCAAGAATTTCCTCTAGTCTATATCTATGTCAAATTGTCAGTAAATGTCACCACATAAAATGTGATACTTTAAAATTGAACAAAATATTCCAGAAGCAGTCTGCCTAGAGGGCACAGTACAGGATAGCTCTCACTTCCCTGTTCTGCACAACATGTTTTTATTTATGCAGCCAAGTAGCATATTAGCCTTTTTGGCTGTCCATTCAAACTACTTACTCATAACAAGTTTGTAGTTTACTACTCCTTTGGGAGTTTTCGAGAGAAAGTACTGTCTAATTGTATCTATCTTATCCTATCCTATCCTATCCTATCCTATTATACCCTAGACTAACCTATTATAACCTAGCCTTGCTACTTTATCCTATCCCATCCCATTTATCCCAACTCAATCTCTACTCCACTTCCACAGTCAAGTTTTGGAACTCATGTACAAAGTTTTACTTCTATATCTTCTTTTACTTAAACTAGATCAATTAGATATGGTTAAAAGCATCTTATTTGACTGTTATAATCAGTTATTTTCATATGAGTGGGTGTGCACAGAATTTGAAACTAGATTTCTTGACATAAATTGACTAACAGCCCCAATAGGACATTGTCTCTTGTTTTTGATAATTATCATTTGGATGAAGTAAAGACTGTGTCTTATGAAAAAAAGGCTGGAAAAGAAGAATGGAACCAACTGGTAGAAAGCTTTAACTGTCACACTACAGAACTCTGATTTTTTTTTATTTTTTGGTTAGGTAAAGGGAACTACAGATGATTAAAAACAAACAAATAAGATCAGTTGAGTGGTGTGATAAGTGTAGATTTACTTAAAAATTTGTGTCATGACAGAAACTAATGTCAAATATTAATCAAGCCTACAAAGCAATTGGAGTTCTCAATACACCATTGAATATAGATCTTTTGGTGAATTATATGAAATCAGGTTAGGAAGAAACAATTGCAAAACAGCATTTATATTATGTATTACTATGGCACCTTAAATCCCATTATTAAGTGTTCACATTTTTATTGTGACGTATGGTTTCCAAGATAGTTTCTTCAAAGGTCCTCCAGAGAAAAGTATTTTACTCTTATTTTATAGTTGGGAAAATTGAGGTGCAGAGGATTTTAGTGAATTACACTTGAAGAATCTAGGTCTTCTGACTCTACCACTTATATGTATTTCACTAAACCATGCTGCCTCTGAAATTTAGTGTTCCATTCTACTTTTATAGATCCAGAGAAAATCATAAACCTTGATCCCATTCAAGTGCATTTGTCATATGGATGAACCATGATAAACCAATTCTAGCTTTATTGTAGCCTTGGTCTAGATCATAACTTTAATCCATGTTCAGTTAAAATAGAGAATTTTGGGGGCTATATCTCAATAGCTGTCATTTCCCTGGATACTCCGGTGAACCATTGGAAAGACAAATCATATCCTTGCACAGAACCAATGCAATTAAAAAGGAACAAAAAAAAATCCAGAGAAAAAGTACAAATGTATTCACGAGAATGAGATATTTCAATGCAAATCTTCAAGAAGAATAGAGGAAAAATAAAGATTACAAAGAACTGTCTTCTGTAGCAAAAGCTATTAATCATGTCACAATGAAGAAGCAATGACTGTCTTACAGTGGTGCAATTCTTCAAGGTGAACTTCAAAAAGAAGGAAGCCAACTGAAGGAAAATCAAGGAAAAAATACATGAATCACTGTGGAGACTTAATTGGTAGAATTTCATAAATGACTGTCTTAATAAATAAATGCAAATTTTATTCCTGCTTTTTAAAAGTCAGGCTTTAATTTTTTTTTCCATGTGAAGCGCTTTAGAATAGATTTTTCTTATCTTTGACTTTATCATTGCCTACATTTCCCATTCAATTCTCTCTCCCCAAAGAACTTTCCCCAAAGAACTGATTCTTAAATAAAATATTTTTTAAAATTGGAAAAAAAGAGGGAAAATCAGTAACACTGACCAAAATTTAGAAAAAAAGGATCTGGCATTTTAACAATATTCCAAACATCTTTATAAAGCACAGGAGCTAATATCTTCTTATAACTATTCTTTGTTTTCTTTATAATTTTACAACATTAAATTTCAATTGTTTTGTTGTAGTTCTTTACATTTATATTGTTATTAATTTGTACATTTTCTAACTCCATTTATTTAACTTTGTATCAGTTTATATATCTTTCCAGATTTCTCTTCATTTATCACACATTGTTTTCTATAGTATATCCATGTAGAATAATTTGTTTATGATACATTGGACCACCCGTAATTATTAACTTTCATTTAGTTTCCAATTCCTTAAAACCACAAAAGTACTGTTAGAAATATTTTGCTGTATTTGAAACCTTTCTATTTGACACTGAGATACATTTGACACTGAGATATGTAGATATATTTATCATAATGGAATCTGTGGGTCAAGTCTCAGACATGTCAGCCACTTAATTAGTATGATTACTAATTGCTTTCCAGAATGATTGTATTATTCAAAGTGCCAACAACGACTTTCCATAGTCCTTTTCAACATGAATTATTTTGATCTTATGCTATCGTTGACAATTTGATAGTATTCAGATACCATCAGTAAACTTGGTTTTATTTTGATTGGTATTTTTTTATTAGTGATTTAAAGCATTGTTTCAAGTAGTATGTAAAGCATTTTCTTGAAAGTTACCATATGATCTTTTGATCACAACAGTTTATTTATTAGAACTTTGATTTAGCTAAGAGTTACTTGGGTACTTTAAATAAGTTTTACATATTAATGTTTGACCATGCAAACACCATTCATCTACTAGAATCAGGATAAAGCCTCCTTATGGACTTGAAGCTTAAAGAGATTTTTTACAAAAGATTGTCAAATGGTATGAAAGACTAAAAGTCTGTAGGAATAAAGAGAACATGTTTAGAAAGTGAGAAATATGTCTTACTCTACTTACTAAGTATTCAAGAGACACTAGACATTACAGTCATTGTGTGACCTTGAGCTAGTCAAGGCCTCTCTTGGTTTTAATTTCTTCAGTTAAAATGCAAATAATAATAGCATCTGCTCAACAGTGTTCTTTGTGAGAACCAAATGAGATAACATATATAAAGTATTTTGCAGATCTTAAACTGCTACATGCATGGTGTTGTTGTTCCACATCAGTGGAAGAAGAAACTTTAGAGGCCATATAATCTAATTCCCTATCAATAGCACAAACATGTACTTATTTTTTTTCCAGGGACAGGGAACATGGTGATTCTAGAAACAATTCATTCTATTTGCTTTGACAGCTCTCATTGTTAAGAAATTCTTTCTCCTATTATACTGAAATCTTTTTCCTTGGAATTCTTTCACATTCTTTCAATTTATATACAAAATTTATTTAATCCAAATTCCAAATAATTGTATATATATATATATGTATATGCATACATATATGTACATATACATATATGCACACACACATATATATATAATATATATATATATATAATGTGGTACTATGGGTGGATTTTGGTTGAAAAGAATTTTGAAAGAAAGGTGAAGTTCTTTTTATGATGGAAAGCCTCTTCAGGAAGAACCTGAAAGCTGAAAAAAGGGGGATAACTAGAGAGATTTAAGGAATTAATTTAGGACAGTGAGAAGGAAAGAATGAGAGAAGTTTAGGAGAAGGAGTAGGGCCATGATTGATGACTGCATCCAGAGGAGAGGAAGTTAGGATACAAAGCAAGATAAAGGAAGTAGTGAAAGACATCAAGTAAGAACAAGATTGATCAAGAATGCAGAAGGGAACCAGTGATAATAATGTGAAGTGGGAAATACCTGACTTGTGAGAAGCTATGGGTGATTACTTTGACTATATAATTGAGGCATTGGAAAACTTAGTTAACCAGTGCTGACAAATTCCAGGGATATTCTCAGTAAAAAACACACTAAAGACTACAACAGATTCTCTAAGAGAAATAATGACAGTTATTTAATTTTTTTTTTACAGAAATGTATCTACCTCCAGAGCTAGGAATTTGCTGCATGTATTTTAATATCTTCCATTGTTATAACAAAATAATTTCCTGATATGCCATGCTCTCTTCCCCCATTAAGGCTTCTTTGTAACAATCAAATGAGTTAAAATTCCTAATTTTATCTTTTTGAAATGTTTACTCACAACTCTAGCATTAGTAAAGTGTCTGGAACATATAAGGTATTTAATAAATGTTCATTGATTGATTGAACTATTAATTTTGCTGTTTAGAACCAAAGAGAATAATTCTAGTTCCAATCCTACTTAATAGCCCTTTCCTTCAAATATTTGTAGAGAATATTGTATGTATTAGTATTAGTTGTATTAGATGACTCCAACAGCTTCTACCTCTAAATTTTGTGATTCTTTGAACTGAATGAAACATAGGAAGAAATATTTTAAAGGATATTTCTGGATCACAATAACTCATGATACTAGAAACCTCAGTAAAAACTATGTAACTTAGGATATAGTCGTATGAAACATCAAAGAGAAGAGAATGATTAATCTTTATTTCTGAATTTTCAGTGAATAGCATTGATATTTATAACACAAGCAGAACAATTATACTTATGTTTTGCCAATACAATGGGAATAAAAATCCAATAAACACAAAAATCACATCCACTGAATAAGCTCAGTATTTTGAGAATATGGGTATGTGTTTGCATTAATCAATACATTATTATTATTATTATTATCAACATTGCTTGCTGATTTGGAAAAATGTCCTAGATCTTTTACAAGCAGCAAAATTTAAAAGAAATACTCTGAGAATTAGTATGTTTTAAGCAAAGTAATAAATGACAAAATTTATTCAAGCATTCACTACATGTAGATTATTTCTCATAAGAACAATACATATATATTACTCTAAGCTATGTCTGTCATACTACCTATATTTTTATCATCCTCCTCTCTACCTCCTGTATCCCTAAACTTTCACTTTGCTCTGAAAGGTGAACTTTTTCCATAGTTTACCTGGAAATCTCCCTGTGTATCACCATGAGTTTCCATCTCCATTTCCAGATCCCTTTAATGTGTTATCTTACACCAAAACGTAAGCGTCTTAAAGTTAAGGACTGTCTCACTTGTATTTATAACTCTAGCACTTAGCACTATGCCCCACACAAATAAACAATTAACAAATGCTCTTCTCTGTCTGTCTCTCTATCTCTGTCTCTTTGTCTCTCTATCTCTGTCTGTCTCTCTTTCTCTTATTCTATCCAAATATTAAAAAGGACCATATGCAATGAAGAAATCTTCCAACAAATATTTCTTAAACAGCTGCTCTGTGCCAGTCATTGTGCTAGGTATTGAACAGACAAATGCAAAAATTCAAACAATCCCTATTCAAAAATACTTTTTTTTTTTTTACAGATGAGTGTAGTACTTTTTAGAAAATTGTAAGATTCCAGTTTGCTGAGATCTAGGGATTATCTCTTTTTATCATCAATATGAAAGAAACAATTCAAAATTGAAGTATCTACAGTATAATTGAAGCCTACAAACATACATGAACTCAATTTTAGTATTTTGTGATTTGATAAAAATTTATTGATTCAATAATTCAATTTATTATTATTTATTATTCATAAAATAAAAGCTGGTTTAGGCACTATTTTTTCCTAAGAGGTTAGATGGCTACTTGTTGTACATGATATAGATTATTGTTCAGTTTGGAATACATGGCATCTGAAGGCCAATCTAACTCTTAGAGATTCTAATATTATGGGGTCTCTAAGATTCTTTCTGACTTCAAATCTGATGACATTATATGACATATATATATATATATATATATATATATATATATGCCTTTGTCTTCCTTTAAAAGCAAATTTCATGGATATTCTTTCATTTATCTATACTTCTATCCATTCATGCATTTATTCAATCAACTAATATTTATCTATATGACTTGCTTTCCAGTTTCTTTTGGTTCAGGTTGAGTATGTCCTGGGGAAAGGGAGGAATTTAAGATTCAAGGGAAAGAAGAAGGGGAAGATGACCAGAAATCAGGTGGCATGGTTTTGAAATGATTGGAGAATGGTGTAGTTGCCTAGTTCTGGGAAAAATAAGATTAGTGCTCACTTATTAGAATTCAGGGTCACACAGGCAGCTCCTGAGTCATCAATTTTCTTTTACTTCAGGGCCTTTAGTGAGGGGGAGCCCATTAATTCCTGAGTCATTTCATTCTACCTTTGGGAAAACTCCAAATTTAGGTATTTTTCCCTTGCATCAAACCCAAATTGGTTTCTTTGTAGATCACACACACTGGTTCTAGTTCTGCCCTCTGGGGCCAAGCAAGTCAAATCTAATCCCTCTTTATCATAATCGCTCTTCTAAGAATACAGGTGTTGTGTCCCCATCTAAATCTTCTCTTTTCCAAGCAAAATTTTCCATTCTCCTTCAACCCATCCTCATATAACATAATCTTGAGATTTACCATCATTCTGATCACCCTAAGTGATGCCATCTAGTTTTAAACCTTGTATACAATGGGCCACCCAAAGCTCAGCTCAATACTCCAGATGTTATATGACCAGAGCAGCATACAATGGGCTTACTAACTCATTATGCTTGGAAGCACTGCCTTATTTAGTCTGTGATAATACTAGCTTTCTTGCCCTTGTGACTCTGTTGCCTCACAATGTGCTTAACATCATTCAAAATTCAGATGAATTTTTCTTTAGGTATTTTTCATTTATCTTTTAACCTAACTTGTGGAACTTGAAACTGGATTTGGCTCATTGTTTCAATTATTATAGCTTGTCACAATGTTTTTTTTTTAAATTGTATTGTTCAGCCCATCTTTCTCCCTGTTGCCCCATTTAAAGCACTTTATTACAGTTTTGTCAAGGTGATATCTAGTCAAGAGCATATTTTTACCTTGTTTTTATTTTTAATGTAAATTATATATTTTTTTCACCAATTCCATGTGAAGACAAATTTTAACATTCAATTTTTATAAGATTTTGAGTTTCAAATTTTTCTCCCTCTCCCCAAGATGGCAAGCTAATGTGCTATTATGCATGTGCAATCATGTGAAACATATTTCCACATTAATCATCAGCGTATTTTTAACTGTTTACAGTTTAGAAATCTGCTCTTTGTGGTTTATATTCATAAATATATCCTGGATATCAGGATATCTGGATATCCTGATCCAAAATATCAGGATAACTGATATCCTATCAGTTCCTTCTTCATTTTTACTCACTTTCAATCATGCATTCAACAAAGACTGCACATTAAATGAGAATGGCAAATGTATTCATTATTTTACAGGTACTTAATAAGCACCCTTTATATTCCAGGATATACAATAGAAGTTGTAGGACTGGCTTCTGTCCTAAAAAAAATCTATAAACTAAGGATATATACAAAGTTTTATATCTCACAGTAAAAGAACAACAGATAAGATTTGATATATATCTTCATGTTACATACATGAAAGTCATCATCAATTCCTTCAAAGGAAAAAAATGTTGTTTTTAGTCATCAATAAGGTGATGCCATTCTCCAAAATAAAATATTATAGAAATGTCTATTAAAACAGCCTAGTCCCCTCACCGCACAGTGCAATTATTTACATTTGCATTGTAGAGTTTTCTGTGAATTCACAGTTCTAAGTTTAAAACTAATTAAATAGCTATACAAAAGCTTTGCTAATTCCTATTAATGAGAGAAGCACTGATTTCAGATCACGTATTTAGTGAATTTGCAAGTGAGCAAAAAAAGAGGGAGATAAAAAAAAACAAGGGTAATGTATGGTATGATGCAAAAGTAATTGAAGTTTAATTCTTGGGTATATTTTGTAAAACTAATCAAGTCTCTTTAATGGGAAAACTCTGGATAGAATTCTTTGGTTAAATTTTTCCTTGGAATTAGCATGAGAGTTCCTCAATTTCATTTTGAAATGACTGCACCAGGCTTCTAGGTAGGTGGATAATAGTGTACTTGTTATTGTTTTGTTTCCAAGAAAATAGGCATATTTATGTATTAGAATTGATAAGGAACTAGAATTGAAGGGAATTAGGACTGATAAGTCCACAGATGAATTGAACAGATAGTTGGTGAATCTTTATTTGAGATATTTTCCCTCAATGATTCCATACCTGAGGGTGATAATGAAGAATTCAAACATGTGAAGCAAATTCAGTTGGGCAGAGAGTTGGGAGGGGGGAGGTTGTACCATTCTCCTGTGTACTTGATTTAGACTAGAAACATCTAGTTTTCTAGTTTTTGAGATAGGGATATTTAAAAATTAGTGTATGAAACTTCAAGCTCTGGGGAGGAGGAGTTTGTGAGTGAGATACTGGACTCATGTGGAATCAGGGAACATACTGTGGAGATCTGCAAATGTTAGCAGTAAAGATCTGCACAAGATGGAATTCACTTTGGAGGAGGAGATATGGTGACTGAGTGATGGTGACAGAGCAAGGGTCTGAAACATGTCGGTAAGAAGCAAAGGATGTGTCAATTTATACTGGTCCTGGGTCTCAATAGGCATGAGAGAAAGAAAGATCAGTTGGGCTTGGAAGAGTTGCCTTCAAAAGACAATTAGATTTCAGTGAACAAAAGAAGATGGGAAAGGGGGAGAATAGAGAGGATAAAAGGAAACTTGTTAATAATGGAAGTTTTTGAGTGGATGCCCATCAATTGGAGAATGACTGAATAAGTTACAGTACATGAATGTTATGGAATATAATTGTTCTATCAGAAACAATCAACAGGATGATTTCAGGGAAGCCTGGAAAGATTTACATGAACTGATGCTAAGTGAAATGAGCAGAATCAGGAGATCATTGTACACAGTAACAAGATTATATGATGATCAACTGTGATGGACTTGACTGTTTACAACAATGAAATGATTTAAGCCAATTCTAACAATCTTGTGATGAAGAGAGTCATCTACACCCAGAGAGAGGGCTGTGAGAACTGAATGTGGATCACAATATAGCATTCTCACTCTTTGTGTTGTTTCTGTGGATTTTGGTTTCTTTCTATTTTTTTTTCCTTTTTGATCTTATTTTTCTTGTATAGCAAGATAATTGTATAAATATATATACATATGTTGTATTTAATGTATTTTAAGATTTTTAACATATATTGATTTACCTGCCATCTAGGGGAGGGGGTAAAGGGAAGGAGTGGAAAATTTGGAACACAAGGTTTTGTAAGGGTCAATGCTGAAAAATTAGCCATGAATGTTTAGAAAATTAAAAAAAAACATAAAAATGGAAGTTTCCAAAGGGCATAGTAGAAAAGAAAGGGACAAAAGGAAGGACCAAAGGATGATAAGGCAGAGTTTATTAAAAGATAAAGGCAAGGATGGCAGGAAATATTTCCAACAAAAGGTCCATGTTAGATTGATTGTTCCTTATGGTATAGGTACTCAGGCCACATAATATGTTAGGGGCAATTCATTACAATAAGAAGAAAGACTCCATGAGAATCTCATGATGGCTGTGACGTCACAGCTTGTGAAAAGACTATAGGATAGAAAAGGGAACTGGCCAGTGAAACAGCCAATTCCCTCTATCAAGGGAGCATACTCTTCTTTCTCAGACAGATGCCAGTGCCTGTGGCAAAATCCCATTTACCTATGGCTAGTTCTGGTGCCAGCTATAACCAAGAGACAGAATGTCATGGAAGAAGCAGTGAAGTTAATGGTTAAATAAATGGTTTAAAAATTCATCAGACCAAGAAGCACCAAGATTGCTTTGTAATGAATATGAAATTGGCTATGTGAGGTAGGAAACAATAGATAAAATCAGAGGCATCCTTTTAATGTAGAAACATAAGTAAAAATTTCTTCTACAAATCAGTGTTAAAATTAATATTTTTTAGTTTAGAAAGTAACTTGGAGATCAAAGTGAAATCATAAAATTTACAGACAGAATTATGTTATTTTAATTTGTGAAATGTAAAGCTGACAAACATAATATATTTAAAAATGATAAGTTCTCACAATTTTATAATCTTTTGGACCTGAAAATGATTTATACTTGTTTTCTCATTTGACACTCAAGGCAGCCTTGCATTGTAGGAACTATATATTATCATTCCCATTTTATAGATGAGCAATCTGAGGCTTCAGTATGAGTCATACAAATTGATCAAGGCCACTTGAAGTGCTCTTCACACTCCGAATAGCATAAAAGAAATAAATTAGTTTGCCTATAAATATTCATAGAGAGAAGACCAGCCCTTCTTCTTATTCTCTGTGTGATCTTAGATTTTTCTGAATTTTAGTCTTCATCTGGTTTTATGATTTAAAAAATAAGAGGATTGGGTAGATGCTCTTTTAGTTTTTAACTTTTTTTCATCTCTAATTCTGACTAACTTATACATTTTAAAATAATATTTTTTTTTGCGGGAACAAATCTGCTATTTCATTGTCCTGGGGAACTTTGGGTGAGAAAGCAAGATAAATCCTTGCTCTCTAACAGTTTTAGAGGCTTTTTTAGAAGTACTGAGAAGTAGGGGCAAGTAGGGAGTGCAGTGGATAGAGCACCAGCCCTGAAGTCAGAAGGACCTGAGTTCAAATCTGGTCTTAGACACTTAACACTTTTTAACTGTGTGACCCTGGGCAAGTCACTTAACCCCAATTGCCTCAGGGGAAAAGATAACAAATCTATTTATTATTTTTTATTTTCAAAACATATGTATGGGTAATTCTTCAACATTAACCCTTACAAAGCTTTCTGTTACAAATTTTTCCCTCCTACTCCTCACCCCTCCCCTAGATGGCAGGATATCCACTACATGTTAATTATGTTAAAATATTGGCAAATCGAACATATGTATACATATTTCCACACATCATTGTTGTGCAAGAAAAATCGTATCTACAAAAAAGAAAAATCAGATAAAGGAAACACAATGCAAGCAAACATCAATACAGAGCATGGAAATGTTATGTTGTGGTCCACATTTCACATCCCTCTCTCTGGGTGTATATGGCTTTCTTCAGTGAACAGTTGGAAGTGGTTTGAAACATTTCATTGTTGAAGAGAGCCATGTCTATTAGAATTGATCGTCATATAGTATTGTTGTTGCCGTGTATAATGATCTCCTGGTTCTGCTCATTTCACTCAGCATCAGTTCATGCAAGTCTCTCCAGGCCTCTCTGAAATCGTCCTACTGGTCGTTTCTTACAGAACAATAATATTCCATAATATCCATATACCATAATTTATTCATCCATTCTCCAATTGATGGGCATCCATTCAGTTTCCAGTTTCTAGCCACTACAAAAAGGGCTGCCACAAACATTCTTGCACATGTGGGGCCCTTTCCTTCCTTTATTATTTCTTTGGGATATAAGCCCAGTAGAAATGCTGCTGGGTCAAAGGGTATGCACAGTTTGATAACTTTTTGAACATAGCTCCAAATTGCTCTCCAGAATGGCTGGATCCATTCACAGCTCCAAAAGGTAACAAATTTAAAAAATAAATAAATAAAAATTTAAAAAAAAGTACTGAGAAATTAAGAGAGCGCCCAGGATAACATAATCAGTATTTGTCAGAGGTAGGACTAGAAACTAGGTCTGTTTTACTTTTCCAATAAACTATCTTTCTACTATCTACTACCCATATGCTTCTCAAACAGTAATGTTTTGGGGAGAGACTTATATTACATCTTTAGGATATTGAGTATTCACCTATCAGTTGTTTTCTATAATACTGAGCATAAATAGGACCATCATAACTACTTTTTAATTACCCATATGCCTTTAAAAACACTCCCTGAATGTTCAGTCTAACCTATTTCTGCACCAAGATAGGACAAAAGAAAATTGGCCAGATCAGGAAAAAAAAAATCTGAAACACCAGAACCTATTAGCCAATCCTTGTAACCATGAAGCCATGCTTGTCATTATTTATGACATGGGATATAACCTTCCAGAAAGGAAGATGCAATAAACTGGTATAAAAATCCAAAGAAGAAAATGATCAAAAGGATGGAATGATTACTTTTTTGGACTAATCACATAATCATAATTATATTAGGACTCCATCTGTTAAAGCTAAAAAATAGAGGGGTTATAACTTAAGGTCTAAAAGGAAAGTTTTCATTTAAAACACTTTTTTTAGAAATAGTAGATTCTGATTATTTTAAAAAATAAAAGATCAGTTTTTAAAAATATATGTGCAAAACCAATATCAGGGTACTATGCTAAAAGTGAGACCATTAGCCCTTCCATTTTATAAAGAGATCATGGTAGGTACAGCAGAAGTAGCAGTTCAAACCACTGACTAGAAAGTTACAGATGGATTGTGATTGAAGAAATTAAGGGCCTTCTCTCCAAGGATCCTTTCTAGAAAGTAGGTACTTGAAGAGTTATAGGATTGAAATTAGAAGATGATTTCAATCTTTCCCTGAAGAGCTACCATGGGTACCCTAGAAAGAATGTGAATATAGGTCATATATAAGATGTGGGGCAATTCATGGATAAGAGAAAGCTAACTGGGACTTTTTTGCCCTTTTAAAAATTGATTGCTTTATTTTTTCTAGCTGTATATGTATATCAATTTTTAAAATACACATTTCTTTGAATTATATTGACAGAGAAAAATCAGAACAAAAGGGAAAAAGCATGAGAGAAAAAAAGCAGAAAAAAGTGGACATAGCATCATAGAAAATTTCTATGGTCTTTCCCTCCATTATTGAATTTATTAGGGAGCCTTCATTTTGGGAAAGACCCAAGTTGGCCATTCTTCATTTCTCTCTCAGTTCTGATTCTGAAGTTCTGGACTTTACCCCTATGGCCTATAGTAGGTGCCTTTTTCTTGTCTGTTTTTCATCTCCCTTTAATTTGCATTCTTTTCTCCCTAGAAAGTAAACTCTGAGTATAGGGATTTCCTGTTTACTTGTATTTTTATTCCCTTAGCACAGTGCTTGATACATAATAAGTACTTAATAAATTCTTGTTGACTTACTGATTTGCCATCTCAAGATCTGAATTGGAATTTTAGCTCTTCCACTTACTGTCCTTCTCTGGTCATTAGCTTCAACTATAAACTACTTTTTTTGAAGTAAATAATTTTTAAATTTTCTTGAGTTCTGTCTTAGGATTCTATGATTCTAATTAGATATATAATAGAATGTCTCTGAATCTCCATTTTCCCATACGTAAATGGGGGCTGGGCGAATGGACTAAAAAAATCTTTTCAGCTCTACATACATGATCCTATGGTAAAATGTCTTCTAAAGTCTCATCCCATTGGCCTTGCTAATAACCAGTTAGGGAAAGCAGGAATCAAAGTCATGTAGCCCAAGTAGAAATAGATCCTCAAAGTTAGTTGGGCAAATTGTCTATCTTGTGTTTGTGACACCATCAATATCCCTATTTTTGTTCCTGCTTAGCCAATGTGGTTAGCTATTATTACTGACCTTTTCCTTCTATTCGGTCTTCACTCTGGGATCTGCCCTGGCTATGTTTATCTTGATGTGGGACAGAACTACTTGATTCAGACTGTCACAGTATGTACCTAAAGCAGTGGGTTCTGCTTTTCTTATCTTTCTACTCTGACAGCAACTGGGAACTTGTTTGGTCTCCCTCTTTCCCTTAGGGCACAGAAAAGTACAGGAACATGATCTACTTGCAGAGGTGCACGTGTGGGACAATACTTAGCTTTCCTGTAATACCACCTGGGATACTAAAGTCACTTCAAAGGTAGAAGTGGAATTATAGTGAAAAGAATAGTGATTTGAGTCAGATAACCTGGGTTAAAATCCAGCTACTGTCATTTATTATCTCTGTAATTTTGGGCAAGTTGCTTAAGGGAAGGGAAGGGAAAGAAAATAAACCTTTATATAATGCTTATTATATGGCATGCTCTCTCATAAATGCTTTATGAAGATATTTTCATTTGATCCTCATAACAACTCAGAGAGGTTATCCCCCTTTTACAGATAAGGAAACTGGCAAACAGAAGTTGAACGACTTATCTTGGTTGACAGAGCTGGTAAATGTTTGAGTCTGCTTAATAAATTTAGGGCTTCCTGACTCCAGGCCCAGAATCTCTAATTACTATGTCATCTCCCTGGGACTCAGTTTCTTCATCTGTAAAATGAGGATCTTCAACAAGATGATTTCTAAGGTCCCATTCAGCTTTACAGATACGATTTTATGACATCAAATAAAAGAGAGATTTAGAGATTTCATGAGTTTTAAAAGTCCCTATTAGCTTTACATTTGGAATTCCATGACAATATAATAACTGAATTCCTATCACAGAGATGAACAGAAGCTCAGTGACCAAGTAGTCTAATCCATACAAAAAGAGAAGCCTCACTGTAACATACTTGACAAATGATCATCCAATCTTATCTTAATGAAAAGGATTCCCTTCTCACCCTCTAGTATGCAAGGAATTTTTTTTTTCCCTTTCTTCTTTGTATCTCTAGACACAAAGTAATTTTACCCTATTACACTCTTCCTGGAAATATTGCCTAATGGTGACCCTACTTCAATGCACTCAAACTCTACTAAATTCTAAGCTACTGAAGAACAAACTCCTCAACCTCAGCTATCTTAATTCTCATCCTCCTTAAACCTGCCCTCTCAGTGTCCTAGCTTTTGTATGAGCAATGGATCCCCCACCTTGTAAATCTCAGCCGGAATAGAATCAGAATCAGCCACATTAAAGTAGCCTTTTTTTTTTTCATTTGGAACTTCAGCTAGAGAATGATTGATTTCAACTTCAGGCAAATAATCAATAGATTGAGCATTGGTTGATGACAGTTGAGAACACTATTGAAGTGTTCAGTCCATCTCTCTAGGATCATGTCTTTATCACTAAATGGCTAATCAGTATGGCACCATCAGCACTGACTAGTTGAGATGTACCATAGGTCTCTGGCACATAAATAGCCTTCAGTGCATCATAAAAATACTTTGGATTGTTACTATCAACATAAAACTGAATTTCATCAGAATTTTATTATAGAGTTGATTATATGACATGGGAAAAACTGGCATAGGACTGTCTGAAGGTGTGCTCTATCAACGAAGCAGAATTGAATTATCTCAGAAGAAACATGAGATGCACATAGAGAATCCACCCCAAGGGTTCAAAGGGACTATTCATGTCTGACCTATGACAGAGCTTTCCAAGTTTATATTGGTCTGATCAGCCACAAATGGACACATTGTAACTCAATTCTAAGCTAGTGATGATGGTCTTCTTCAAGAAGGAATGACAGGTCTTCCCACTCTTTTCACTCTGCCCAATGGAATGCCTCCTTTATAAATTAACAAACTTACTTTCATTTTAAATCTCTTCCTCTCTCATACCTTTCATCTTGTCTTACTCATTGACATCAGGCTTGCTCTTGATAACATTGTTTCCTTTGACATCCTTTCCACTCATGCTTAACTTACTGATCCTGGGGGAGGAAGAGATAGAATTCTCTTTGTATCCCAATGCTACTTTTATACTTTTCCTCTACCATTATTATTCAGATTTTTTTTTCTTTTTCTGAGACTCATTCAGTTCAAATGTGTTATCCAAATTTAGATTTGGATAACTCTTATCTACTTACCCTCTAGACATTCTTCCTCCTTTCCAAGTTAATTCCATGACTGTCTCTTAGGCTGCCAATTTACCTCATTTCCACCCATTTGCACATAAAGGTTGACTATTACAAGAAATATATTAACTTGCCTTTCTTTAATCTCTTCAACTCCCATTATCCACTTCACCTCCATTACACTCAAGGTTGGTTCATCCTTGATCCTGCCATCATCTACAAGTGCCCTACTTCTATGTTGAAGAACTGTGAATTTCTTCTATTTGATAATATTTTATCTTTCCATGGATCTCCAAATGCCTCACTCCTCTTCAATCCATTCTTTGTCCTTGTCATGACCTTCAATTTCTTAGCACTATGCTAAGCTACATTCTCCTAACTTTCTAATATTAACTCTTTGGGTGAACCAGTTCAAGTCTATCCTGTCATTTTTAATTTACCTTGCTCTACTGCCAAACATACCTTGTCAAATTCCAAACCTGTATTAATCCAAATATATGTCTACTTTAGTTGTACAGATTTAAGGCTTAACAGAGTAGAGGAAATTTAAAGAAAATGCTATCTGAGTATACAATAAATTTATTCTCATTGCAAAAGGTCTATATCACAGCAAGATAATCCTATTCCTGCTGCCTAATCAATTCACCATAATGATTGTCTCAAACTTCTTTCCTCAAACTTCCTACACTATTGTCTCCTCCTACCCTACTTGTCAAAAACAAAAACTCAGCCTATTCATTAAATATTTCCTTTTCTGTCCTTCTTCTTATCTCTCCCATCTTCTCTTCCCCTTCTATAGCTCCTTTTTAAACTCTGATAGTTAACTATGTGTAATTGTGAAGGCCAACATATTTACATATGTCCTTGTTCCCATCCACTTTCATATTCTCTGGCAGATTGCCTCTACCATCATCTCTATTCCCTCCCTAATTTTCAAAATTTCTCCATCTAATTGATCCTCCTTTAACCTACAAACATGCTTAAGTTTTTCCTGTTCTTAAACAAAAAATAACCTCTTACTAGATCCTACCATTCATAATTGCTATCATTTTGTATTTCCTATTCCCTTCTTGGCTAAAATACTCAAAAGAGTCTGGATTTGGGGACCCATAATTTATTGTACACTCTATCACTACATTTGTCTTAGACCTACTTGACATGATGCTGCTTGAACTTTGTTTAAATGCTGATTGTTATTATAAAATATAGGATTTTAATAAGAGCTCTATCTTAATTATGAATTGCAATAAACCACAAATTAACAGATACAGGAGAATTATTTCTAAGTATTTCCTAAGCTCACAACAGTAATGGTTATATGGTCTAGTAGTTAAGGACCTGGGTTGAAATCCTCCCTATGCAATTTATGCCATGTGTAACTTTAAGTAAGTCACTTAACTATGCTGACTCTTGGTTTCCTAATGTGTAAAATAAGAAAGCTGGGCTTGATGTCTTTTAAGTTCCCTTTCAGCTTTTATTCTATGACTTAGTTTCAAAAAACTGTAATTTTTTTAATACACTTCTTTCAGTCAACTGACAATACAGGAAAGATTTATTAAAAGCCTAATACTATATGTAGAGGACTAGCTCTGTCAATGAAAAGCTAAAATATTTAAGGAGAAAAAGGATAGTCTCTGCCCTTGAGAAGCTAGCACAGAGATAAGATTCTAACAGAGAGCAGTAACATGTAGAAAGACTGAATTTACTAAAATTTTAATGTAGTCTTAGTAGAAAGGTCAGTACCAACTCAGGGGTTAGTGAAGAAGGATTCATGGAGGAACTGGAATGAGATCTGAGCTTTACAATAACATGTGATGTTAAGAGACCTATAAGAACAGATTGTGTTCCAGGATTGAGGGCTAATTCAATTATGCAAATGGTGATGTTTTGAATGGCATTTTGAGTGCTGGGAACGAACAGCTAGTACAGTACTGAGGTCCTACTTGAAGTGCAATAATATGAATTTTTAATGGATCAGCTACAACACTATGGTGATATCTTCTAGTTGTATTCAGCCATTTTCAACTCTAAAAGAAGTAATACTGAGTTAAGGACTGACAAAATATTGAATAATACTAGACACGTGGGCAAGGGAGTCATGCATATATAGCAGTGCCCAGTTGAACTGGTTCATTAGAAGCTTATTATTGTTAAGAGACTAAGTTCAAAGAAATGTGGATGAGCTAGAATCACAGGGAAGGAGAGGGGAGCTTCTCATTACAAGGAGAATAAAATGTAGCTTTAAAAGAAGGGAAGTGGAAAAGAGGAAGAAGGATTATAATTAGTCAGGAGAATTTA
This sequence comes from Myrmecobius fasciatus, assembly GCA_023553655.1. Lineage (NCBI taxonomy): Eukaryota > Metazoa > Chordata > Mammalia > Dasyuromorphia > Myrmecobiidae > Myrmecobius > Myrmecobius fasciatus. The sequence continues at coordinate 382,556 of JAJPUD010000257.1, forward strand.
ATCACAGAGATTTAGAATTAATAGCCAGATATAAGACTTACCCATTCCTCTTGGCGCCTAACTTGTTGTAAAATTAAAAATCATGAAAGTTCCTAAGATTGTTTTCCTGGAATATTAGAATATTTTGTAGGAAACCATTGGGTATGCTCAAGTTTCCCATATGGGCTAGAGCTAGATTGGAAGGATGAGCCTGGTTTGGAACTATTACTAGGAACTTCGATATAATATAATTGGGATAACAGAGGAAAAGGGTTTCCATACCCAAGTAATGATTATGTTTTATTATCTATAGAATTGGAGAGCAAGAATAGATATTTGTTAGTCACATGACTGAAAAGTACCAGAAGATTTGAGCTCTAAGGTCCAGTGACAATGCAGCACGACAATTCCACAAGCATTATTCTCCAAACAGAAAAAGTAAGCATAGATTTTTGTTAGGGTAGCATTGTTAGAAGTTTAATACAGAAGTCTTGGCCTTGAGAGTCCCATTGAAATTTGTGTTTACACTTTGCCTTACAGCTTTATTTCACATTATTCTCATTATTATATTTCAGGGTCAAGCCAAATTGGACTACTTGTTATTTCTTCTGTGGAACATCACATCCCTATCCTTCATGACTATGAACAGGCTGTATTTCATGTGACAACATATCTGGAAAATACTTCTACTTCCTCTTGTAGAATTCAGAATGCCATTCAAATTCAACTTAGGGACCATCTTCTACAGGAAGCTTTCCCTCTTTCCCTCTATTGTAAATTACATTTACTTAACATGTATTTCATACTTGATTTCTTAGAATGTTTTCTTATTCAATAGAATATAAATTCCTTGAGTGTAAGGATTGTTTTGTTTTGTCATTTTAAGCCCAGTATATAGGATGGTATTTGACACTAAGTGCTTAATTAATATTTATTGAACCTAATAGGCAGGTAAGTGGTATAGTGAGTACAGATTTGGATTTGGAGTCAAGAAGATCTCAGTTTAAATCTTTCTCTGAATCTCTTTAACTCTGTGACCCTAGGAATCTGAGACCTTTGTCTCAGATACATTTTTCTCATCTATAAAATGACAATGATAATAAATTTTTTTCCTAGGGTTTTTATGAGGATCAACTGAGATAACATGTAAAGCCTTGCACAAAATTTAAAGCATTATATATAATTATCAAGTTACATCATCATCATCATTATTATTTTAATTTATTATGCTAGCTCAGGAGTTCCATGCCATGATGATGGAGGATAACAAATACCCCAAAGAATTCTTCTTCTTCTTTTTTAGGCAATTGGGGTTAAATGACTTGCCCAGGGTCACACAGCTAGGAAGTATTAAGTGTCTAAGACCAAATTTAAACTCAGGTCCTCCTGATTTTAGGGCTGGTGCTCTATCCACTGTACCATCTAGCTGTCCTCCCCCCAAGACTTCTTAATGGTAAAGCAAGTATACAGTTTGATATATTTTCATCACTTGATCCTTTGAGTATTTGGTCAGAGGTCATGGTCAAAATTATGCTAGACCTTTGTCTGAGGCTTTGGTCTTTCTGATAAATGATAATGTGTCAAAAGCATATTTAGAAGCTAGGCTCCTGGTATCATGCTATATACATGGTGGATACAGAAGAATGAAAAGAAGAAAGTCCACATTCTCATACACTTTGTGATCTAATTGAGATGGGCTCAAGACAGTACATGTTAACTAGATGCAGAAAAGGAGATTCCTGAGAAGTACTTATACAGCATTGCTTTTCCAATCTCACTGGAATGGGAAAGTGATCTACCAAGTAAAGGGGAGAATGTGTTCTAAAGGTACTTTAATGACATAAAAGAGTACATAAAGAGAAAGAAAATCAATAGAGGATTTAAAATACTGCACTTTCCATTTTGACATCTAACCTCATAGCATTAAATGTTTCAGAATAATGCATATTAAAGGACTGAGCATCTTTTAAATGTTGACATGATAACCACATTTTTCTTTATTCCCATGGCTTGAATGACTTGCTCAAACAGAGGTCACTGATATCTAGGCTTTTGATTAGTTTTTTAATTAAGTCCCAACAACAGCCCGGATTTCCAAAGAGGACTCAACCTCTTAATAGAGTGTATGACATGGAACAGAGAATCTCTCAGAGGGGGAAGTCAAGTGACACACAACATTAGATGTATTAAGTAGTGTCATTTTCCAAGGGCACAATATGCCCCAAATATATGTGTGTGCCTGGGGACAGAGAAAACTACAGTGTGGAAAGAATGCTCTGACTTTTGATGATATTAAGTTAAAAAAAAAGATTTTCTGGAGCAAAACTTCTGGGGTGATCTACAAGCATTAATAAGAGATTCTTATTACACAGAGGAGTTCAAATATTCAGCAAGCAACTGAAAGATAAACAGCCTCCCACAAATGCTTAAATGAGCTTAACTCACCACAAATAATTCATTTTACACCATTAAAGCCAACAATCAACATTAATTCCCACATCTGAAGCTTGGCAAGTCTAAGGTTTGCAAGTCACTGAACTTAGACAGAAAGCTAATTAATTATATCCCTGAACCAAGGCTATGAACCTGTGTTAGATTGAGGGGGTGTGAATGGAGGAGGTTCTTTGTTATAGGGAAGCATAAGAAATTAATAATGATGTTGGAACCTACAGATTCCTCTAATGCAGGTTTTCTCACTGGAGGCCGAGGGGTTATCAGTGATCCAGCTTTGGTCTTTGCTACTTGTTTCTCTCTTCATTAACTTCCTATCCCATTTCCCTTTCCAATCTTCCTTCTTCCTTTGCTACTTCTAAGCACTACCCAGTTGTGCATTTCTGGAACAGGGGCTCTGGATGAGTAAAAACAGGCAAGGAGACCTATATAGAGAAAAATTAATAAACTATACTAAACATGCAGTTAGCAAATTTTCTAGCATTTTCACTGGAAAACTGACTAATAATGGATGGCACAATTTAGGTCACCTATACAAAATCTCTAAAGATAAAATGCTAGTTCTCAACATGAATCTGTTCCTCCTCCCTCCTGTGCCCTTCAGGAATATTGTCTTTTGGAAAACCTGAGGGGACAAGATATGATGTAGTTATCAATCAAATTCAGCAGCATCTAAACTGTGATTCTTTCCTTACTAAGTCTATGAATGTCAATTCTTCATCTAAGAAATGGACATATTGTTTCACCAGTTTGTAATAGTACATGGAGGACTTTACAAGACTTAAGGTGTCCATATAAATGTTAGACATTTTCATCCTCATTCTCATTTTTCTCATGAAGCCAGATTCACAAATGTTAACGAAATATATATAAAATAACAAGCAAAAGAAAAGGGATTGGGGCTTTGTGGAAGAGCTTGGGGAGAAAAAAAAAAGATAACAAACAGCAAAACTACAGGGAAATGCTTGTCTTGTATTACTTCTCTTCCCAATTCCCCTCCCCCTGTAATTATCACTGGATCACTGCTAATAACCTTCCTCAGATAGCTCGGTGAATTAGCTAATTAACAGTGTGAGCTTAATGGTATGAAAATAAAGAGTACCAGGGCAGAGCTGAACACTGCAGAAGCCCTGACTAATCTAGAGCCAAAGGCCTCAAAAAAGAAAAAAATAATAAAACCAAGAGTTTTTTGAACTCTTTGATCTTAGACTCCTAAACCTCACCTCATATTAATAAACAGCTCATAGTCCTATATTTTTTAAATTCACAGCTTACATTTCTATAGCACTTTACGGACTATATATAGAGAGACTAGTAGAATTTTTATGGAATTTATATTTATATAGGAATGCATAGAAAAACTGGTTGTGTTGCCTAGGGTCGTATATCTTCTAACCTAATTTAAAAAAAAGTTCATCTGCTCATAATAAAAGAATATTATATCAAAGTATTTCATATATAATTATTATTGGCTTTCTTTAATAAAAAGTATATTATCTTTTGCTTTTAAATCATTTACATTTTTCAACATCTTTAATAACAGAGCAAACCAGAAAAAAGATCTCAACCAAACTAATAAATATACCAGCCAAGCCTGTCATTTTACTCAATGTTCCATAGCAATAGTCCTAATCTCAAAAAAGAAAGGAGAAAAGCATATGCTTATATCTCAACTTGTATTCAATTTTTGTCCTGTCAAATTCAGAAAATAGAATTTTGATTGTATATTACCCATTGTCATGACATTATTGTAGTAGCAATTTTGGATATTTAAACTAGTTCTGCTTACTGATGACTGAATCAGTTCATATAAGTCTTTCCATGCTTCTCTGTATTCATCTGGCACTGATGCTTCTATTTCAGAAACAAAAAAAGGCTATGCTGAGAGGGAATATTTTTCCTTCATTCACAATCACTATTTCATACACTGTACTAATGTGCCATTATATGTGTGTGAATCACCTTATTTCACCATTTCCTAAATCATGAACATCTTCTTTGTTTCTAGTTCTTTGCTGCTTCAAAAACCAGTGCTCTATATTTTAATGCATGTTACCTTTTATTCTTTTGATAACAAATGACTTTCTTGGGCTATGTGTCTAAAAGGGTAATCTGTGTGTTCATATGTGGAGATTTCGCATACTTCTTCAGCACAGTTTAAAAGACCACCATTCAACCAGTGGAATATATTTGTACCTGTTTTCCCACAATTTCTTTTGACTATTTCCATATTTATTTATTTGCCAATTTTCTGGGCAGGAGGTGAAATTTCAGGGATATTTTGATGTATAACTTATTTTAGGGAGTAATATTTCATATGATTGGTAATAGTTGACAATTCTTCTTTGTGAGCTTTTTCATATATTCTGATTTGGAGAATTGTTCTTAGTCTGATATATCTAAGTTTATTTCTTAAGTAATTTGAATATCAACTATTTATCCAAGATACTGGATGCAAGATTTGCTCCAATAATCTTTTTTTTCTTACCCTACAAGTATTATGTTCATGCAAAAAAAATGCAATGTGAAGTATTTGGGAGTACTTATTTTATACATTTAGTCATTTCTATCCCATGTTGGATTTGAAATTCTCCCGTTAGACATATCTTTGAAAGGTTCTTTATCTGATTTTCTCATAATTAAACAAGTGTTATGGTCTTTCACATTCAAGTCACATACTATTTCAAATTGATTATGGTAAATGGGATATAAAGTTGTTCTAAACCAAATTTCTATCAAATTGCTTCTCAAGTTTCCCTGCAGTTCTTACGGAATACAGATTTCTTCCCCAAGTAATTTGTTTTCTAGAGCTTATCAAACCCCTTCTTTCTGATTCTAAATCCAACCTAATGCCTTTGTGCTTCTCTTAGCCACTTCACAAAATTACAGAACATTAGTGGTAGAAGAAGACTCAGGCTACTTCAAACTATGCAAAAAACAAGAATCCTCAAAATAACAGGATTGATAAGAGGTAATCTCTGATTGATATATGCCAATTCAAGGGAAACTACTACCTCTAGAGACAGCCCATTTCACTTAGGGATATTTCTAATTATTGGGGAGTTTTTCAGGACATTAATTTTAAATTTGCCCATTTGCAATCTCCTCTCATTACTCTTCATTCTTCTCCTGGGGTCAAAGAGAACAAGGCTAATCTGCCTTCAGAAAGTGCTAGAGACATTTGAAGATCCATATCATGTAACTCTTACAACTTCTTTTCTCAAGGCTAAAAATCTCCATTTCCTTCAATTAATAACTTAAATAGCATGGCCTCTAGTTCTGTCTTCATTCTGGTTCATCTCCTCTGTACACTTACCAGTTTATCACCTACCCCACTCCCGAGGTCTGAAAATACACTGCAAATGTGGTCTAACCAGAGAAGAGAACAGCTAGACCACTACCTTACTATTATAACGAATGCAGTACTTATGTCCTTATTATTATCTATTTTAAATTATAGTTTTTGGTTCATGTGTTGTACTCCCCTAAAAGAATTCTAAGAATTTCTAAGAAATTCTAGGAAAAAGAATTTCTAAGATAGGAAAGGTTTATGAGTCATTAATCTTCCTATGCTCTACCACCCAGTAGAGTGTCCTAATATGAAGAAGGTACAATAAGAATGCTTGTTGAATGTAAATTTGAATTTTCATTAGGAAGAATATTGGTAGAAAATGTTGAGGTTTTCTTTAAAAGATATGGAATAATGGGGATAAGATTTATTTAGTTCTGATTATTTGGCTAATTGGAGTGAAAGAAAGAAAAGCAGTAAACTCCCAAAATACTCACTCATGCACATATAAAATATGTAAGCAATTATTAATAGTATGTCAAACATAACTATGTCTTTCTCTGTTGACTGGGAATATTCATTATAAATTGCCATTTTCAAGATTTGGTGGAGAAGTAAAGGAATTAGGGTGGGAAATACACTGATTTAAATATATCTATATATAAATGGCTTAAAATAGAATAAAATCTAGAGTTAGTCAATTTACATCTAGTTATATATCACTTGGTCAATTGTAACAAATTACAAATGTCAAGATTACAGATTAAAAATTAAGTTTTTTTCCTTTCCACAGAAATTTTTTTCCCCAATATTTAAGTCTGACCACATTTCTCTTCTGCTCAAAGACCATCAATAGCTTCTCATTGTCAATGGGACAAAGTTAAATTTTCTGTCTGGCATTTAGGGCCCTCCACAATCAATGTATGTCCGATCTAATTGCCAACTCTATTTCATATTAATCATCATGACATCTTTAATATCCTAGCTAAAATGGAATAATACAAATTAGAGAAAAATATGGATGTATGGTCAAGAGAATGTAGTTTCAGATTCTGACTTTCATACATATTACCTGTGTAACCTTGGTGAAGTTGGTATACTTCTTTGGGCTTTTCTGTCCCATTCTCGTTAACCTTATTCACTAAATGGGTATGGTCTCAGTCAATCTGAGATCTATTGAAGAATTTATCTGCAAAAAGCAAAGGTCTCCAATTTCATCCAGAGCCATCTCCAGTCATCTTGATCTATATCTGGTCATGGATCCAGATGGGTGTACAGTAAGGCAATTGACCTTGCACAACCTTTCCCTGATGTCAAGGTTCTCTTTGAGAACAAAGGACAAACAAGACCGTGTCCTAATCTATAAAATTTCAAGGTTTCTTCCAGTTCTAAATACTACCCTTCTGGCTATAAAACTGTGCATACCCTTTACTCCAGCAGTCTCATTACTGGGTCTGTATTCTGAAAAGATCATAAAAAAGGGAAAAAGACACACATGTGCAAAAAATGTTTGTGGTAGCCCTTTCTGTAGTGGCAAGGAACTGGAAACTGAGTGGATGTCCATCAGTTGGGGAATGGCTGAATAAATTATGGTATATGAATGTAATGGAATATTATTGTTCTTTAAGAAACAATCAGCAGGTTGATTTCAGAAAAGCCTGAAAAGACTGAAAAGACATGAATTGATGCTAAGTAAAGTGAGCAGAACCAAGAGAACATTTTACACAGTAACAACAAGACTGAGTGATAATCAACTGTTATGGACATGGCTCTTTTCAACAATGAGGTGATTCAAGGCAGTTCCAATAGACTTGGGATGGAAAATGTCAATCACATCCAAAGAGAGAACTATGGAGACTGAGTAGATCAAGCATAGAATTTTCACTGACCTGTTTCTTTATCGTATTTTTTCTTCTTGTTTGGTCTGAATTTTCTTGCACAACATGACAAATATGGAAATATATTTAAAGGATTGCACATATTTAACTTATATCAAGTAGTTTGCTTTCTTGGGGAGTAGGTAGGTAGGGGAAGGAGGGAGAAAAATTTAGAACACAAAGTTTTACAAGAAATTAATGTTGAACTTGTCAAGTATTTCAACATTATTAACATGTAGTGGACTTCCTGCCATCTAGGGGAGGGGAAGGGACTAGGGGTAAAATTTGTTGTTTTTTATTTATTAAAGCTTTTTATTTGTATGACATATGTATGGGTAGTTCCCCAACATTGATCTTTACAAAGCTTTCCATTACAAATTTTACCCCCAGTCCCCTCCCCTCCCCTAGATGGCAGGAAGTCCACTCCATGTTAATAATAATGTTGAAATGCTTGACAAGTTATGCAAGAAAAATCCTATCTACAAGAAAAAAAAAAGAATCAGAGAAAGGCAACACAAGGCAAGTAAATGTCAATATAGATCATGGAAATGTTACGTTGTGGTCCATATTTCATTTCCCTCTCTCTGGGTGTATATGGTTTTCTTCAGTGAACAATTGGAGCTGGTTTGAGACAATTCTTTGCTGCAGAGAGCCATGTCCATCAGAATTGATCATCATGTAATACTGTTGTTGTTGTGTATGATGATCTCCTAGTTCTGCTCATTTTACTCAGCATCAGTTCATGCAAGTCCCTCCAGGCCTCTCTGAAATCATCCTGCTGGTCGTTTCTTACAGAGCAATGATATTACATAACATTCATATACCATAATTTATTCAGCCACTCTCCAATTGATGGGCATCCCTTCAGTTTCCAGTTTCTAGCCATTACAAAAAGGGCTGCCACAAACATTCTTGCACAGGTGGGTCCCTTTCCCTTCTCTAAGATCTCTTTGGGATATAGGCCCAGTAGAAACACTGCTGGGTCAAAGGGTATGCACAGTTTGACAACTTTTTGAGCATAGCTCCAAATTGCTCTCCAGATTGGTTGGATCCGTTCACAGTTCCACCAACAATGTATTAGTGTCCCAGTTTTCCCACATCTAGGGGTAAAATTTGTAATGGAAAGCTTTGTAAAGATCAATGCTGGGTAACTACCCATACATATGTTATACAAATAAAAAGCTTTAATAAAAAAAAGAAATTAATATTGAAAAAAATATTAACATGCATTTGGAAAAATAAAATACTGTTGAAAAAATATTACCATCATTTTATTGCTTTCAAGCCTTGAATGTACTTTATGCCCCTTCTCCATACCCATGTAATTCTGAGATAATCTTTTCCTTCCTTTATGGCTTAGTTTAGGTACCATCATATTCAGCAAACTCTCACTGAGATATTTCCTTTTATGTAAGTTAGAGTGTATATCCAGTATTCTCACAAATATTGATAATACTTTTTAGAAATTTGTAACAATAGAAACACTAGTAGGAGTAATCATAATGCTTCATGATAATATCAGGTTTTTTTAGTTAGACCATTTGTCCAAGTTTCCTGATTATCCCTAAGTTTTAGGAAAAATATGAAATTAAAAAAAAGTAGTTTAAATGTCTATTATCTAAAGAAACATGAGAAAAACCTGTTGAAAAAAAAACTACTCTTCTCCATCCTCAATTCCTAAGTCTAGTATGTAAAAACAAAAATTATCTAATATGTGAAGTTTATTAGAAGTCTGTGGTAAATATTTATTATTTCCTTAACTACATAATTGGGGCAAGAATAGATGGGAAAATTGAATAGAAGTTCTCTAAGGCTCTTTCTGGATTTATATTTCTTTATTTATAATAGCTTTTTATTTTTCAAAATACATGCCAAAATAGTTTTCAACATCCACCCCTGAAAAACCTTGTATTCCATATTTTTCTCCCTCTCTCCCCATTTCTCCCCTTCCCTGGAAAGCAAATAATCCAATATAGGCTAAATATGTGTGATTCTTCTAAACATAGATAATATCAGTTTTAAATTGTCCTAGTGCCTTTGAATTATTTGATATAGTCCTTTAACAGGGGACAAGAAGATCTGTACAAAAATTTTGCCCTATTACAGTGAGGGATATATTACTATGCCATATACCATATATCATAAAAAACATATAAAATGCCATCCAAAGTCAGACTTTTTGATCCTAATTTCTTCTTTTGCACAACATGGTGTTGCTAAGGGTGGGGGATGAGGACAAATGTCCTTAACATTTCAGGTAAGTTTTTATCAAGTAGCTGCTAGATATAAGACATTTTGTTAGGCAAAAGCCAAATGGTCCTTATTATTTAGAGGTTTAAGTGATAAGAAGTGTGGCCAATAGTTTGTGTACATATACATGTGAATACATATACATGTGAATACATAAACAGCTAGGTGATGAAGGTGAAGACTGTCAGACCTGGGGATAGGAAGACTCCTTTTCCTAAGTTCAAATCAAAACTCTAACTAGCTTTGTGATCTTGGGCAAGTTACTTAGTCCTGTTTTGCAATTTCCCCATCTATAAAATGAACTGGAGAAGGAAATGTCAAACTCCTGAATTTCTTCTAAGAAAATTCCAAAGGGGGTTATGAAGAGTTGACTGAAAAATGACTGAACATACATACATACATAATAAACAAACAAATAAAAGTATGTGAATGTAAGTACATATAAACAACATATAGGAGGTTTTAAAATAAGAGTAAAAAGATGATTTCTTTATTATATATGTCATTCCCCTTATTAAATCAAAAAAGGTAGCAGTAAGATATGGTGAAGAATAGTAAGTTTCAAGGTTATCAATTCACTGATTCTGAAATAGAAATTTTAAAAAGAATCCAGCAGTAATAGCTTTAATCTGTGTTTGGGCATCCTCTTCTTCCCTCACTCCCTTTGTGGATTCTACTTTTCTCCTGCAACAAGCTGGAGAAAGAAAATCCTCAAAGGCAGAGAATCACTTATTCATATCTCCAGCACTTAACACCATCCTTGGCATATTTAAATATTTAATAAATGCCCTATGTATTTCTCTCTTTGTCTACCTACCTACTTATCTACCTACTAACCTACGATCATCTATCTGTCTGTCTATTCATCCATCTATGTAGCTATATAACTATATATCTATCATCTTTTAATGGAAACAACAAAAGACACCTGTAGCTTTAAAAAGAGAAGCATTAAAGCATTATGGGGAGCTAAGGAAGTGGAAACACATGTAAAGAGAATCATCACTACCACAAAGCAAGGGCCCAGGACTCTGGGAATGAGACTTCTTGTGCCAAGTAAGAATCAGGTGCTTTGGGACAGATGCTTCATTGCTATATAGAAGCATGTTCCTCTGCCCTCCTACATCCATGATACTAATATTAGAATCTCTCATGGTGCGGAAATAGTTCTCTCAGGGAACATGGAAAGTATATTCACCTTTCTTTGTTTCAGATTTCACTTTGATTTATTAAAAATAAATTAACTGCAGGGTTTCTTTAGTCTGGATGTACTTATTGGAAACTTAGGAAGAAGCAGCTGAAGGGGAAATATCCCCAGAGGGGAGCTAGAGATGTTTTGCCAGAAGCACTGTTCCTGTCTCAGACTTCAGAGGCAACAACAGAGTAAAGAAAATTAGAAAGCCTTTGATACTATTTGCCAGAGTAGAAGGAAGATTGTTTATATGATAAAAAATCCATTTGAGCAACAAGTGAGTAGGAGTGTGAAGGTCAAGTAGAATGATCACCACACCATCCCTATAACACATTTCTCCAAGCTTTAAAGCTTTTTTTTTCCATTTCATAAAAAGCGTTCATCTGACTGGAATTTAATGAGGAAATTCTCAATAGTAGTCCACTCTGGAACTTTCTGTTTTCAAATTCTCATGGCCCTCAGAGCACAATGCCTATGTACTGACAATATGTCTCAGCTTCTTGATTAATCTAATTAAGCTCTTAAATAATTAGATGTGTCAGCCAGACCACCTGAAGGGGCTTTTCACTAATTCGACAACAGCTAAATCTGGGTTGACTTATTAATGTACAAACAGCTAGCTTTCCCTTATTTCTGAGAGTGGATGTTACCAAGTTAAAAGGAGGAAATTTCATCTAATGAAGTTTCATAATGAATCTGTTGGACAACTAAGGAGGCATAGTATACAATGTCATGCTTGGAATCAGAACAGACTCATCTTCCTGAGTTCAAATCTGACTTCATACACTTACTAGCTGTGTGATCCTGGGCAAGTCACTTAATCCTCTTTGCTTTAGTTTTCTTATCTAAAATAAGCTGAAGAAGAAAATGCCAAACCTCTACAGTATCTTTGTCAAGAAAACTCCAAATAAGGTAACAAAGTGTCGAATAAAACTGAAAAATTACTTATTAAGAAAAATGAATCTGCTAAATTGCCCATCCTTCCTAGAAGCTCATAGAGAGTATTGTTATAGTAAAAATAAATATTTCAAAGTTCTTCAAGAATTCTTAGAATGATTAAGCATTCAGTGGTTATGACTATTTAACATAAAACAGCAAAAATGGTATCAGTCAAACCTTATTTTCACCCCTCAATTACAATTACAATCCATGTAATCTCCTCACTTCTGTAACCATTAGGGATCAAGAGAAATAGATTGTCTCTAAAAACAACCAAAACCAAACTTAATTTCAATTGGGATCTAAGGAGATATAAATTATTACAGGCTCTTATCTACTTGCTCTTTTTGTCCAGTAATTTTGGTTATCTTCCTAGGTTATTCCATGAATTCTGTTTTTTTCCCCTTTAGATACAAGCTTCTAATACAAAAGATCATTATTCTTTGATTTTCAGCCATTTGAATTTCAACATAAAACACCTCTGGGCTAAACATCATTCTACACTCTCTGTAGAAAGTGGGATAATCAAACTACATTTACCTTAAGAGTCTGTTCTTTAGGCATAGATGATACTTTCTTAGAAACAATTAAAAACTACAGAGTACGCCATCAGAGGATGCTAATGAAAAGTCACCCTGGGGTATTTTATAAATTTTCAAGTCAAACAATTCAAAGATACAAAGAATCAGGACAGCTTTTCAAGAAGTAACCTAAGAGTGGAGGGGGAGTGCAGGTGAAGACTAAAACATGAAATTAAAAAAAAACCCAGAAAATTAAAAGATAGTCAGGTGACACAGTGGATAAAACTCCAGGTCTAGAGTCAGGGGGATTCATCTTTCTGAATTAAATCTGGTCTCAGACACCTCTTATGACCCTGAGCAAGACACTTATTCCTGTTTGTCTCAGTTCTTCATCTGTAAAAAGAAATGACAAACTGTTCTAGTATCTTTGCCAAGAAAACTCCAAAATGGAATCACAAAGAGTTGGGCATGACTGAAATGACTGACCACCACCAACAAAACATATTTTTAATTAGAGGATCTGGGTTCAAATCTTAACTCTTCCATCTACTCCCTAGATAACCTTAGCAAGTTTTTAAACCCCTCCCTTTTCTGCCTCAGTTTCCTAGAAAGTGAGAGAAAAGATAGGCTTTAATAGCTCTTCCTACTCTAAATCTGATTTTATAATCCTTTTCTGTTCTAATATTTTGTGAATTGAGTTGATAAAGTCAGTCATCAAAACGTACCTTCCCCCAAACTTGTCTCTGAATGCCTATCATATAATGTTCCTGTTTCATTTTCTTCAACCATAAAGCTAAAAAAAAAAAAAAAAAACAAAAAACCAGGATCTGTGAGAAATTCAACTTCCAAAAGATAATTTTCCCTTAGATGTTTAAAATCCTAAAGATTAAAATCATGTATTTCAAAGAATCAGATTCTTACAGAACTCTTCATAATCTGAGAAAGTCCTTCAACATTCTGACCCTTTCTTACTTTTCTAGAACTTCTTCCACCGCATTCCCCTCTGTGATCCGTCATCTGTCATCCATGATCCTGAGAAGCTAACTTTCTTACTTTTGCTTGCACAAGAGGCTCCATTTCTTGATTCCATGCATTTCTACTACCTGGAATTCTCTCCCTCCTTCTCTCTGCCTCTTGGCTTCCTTCTAAAAGTTCTAGCTAAAAACTCACATTTTGCAAGATTCCTTTCTTAATCCTCCTTGCTCTTGTCACTTTCTCCCTGAGAAATTTATCCCTTAAATAGTTTGTTTCTTCCCACTATTTGCTTGTTTTCTTTCCCATGATCCTGTAAGCTTCTTGAGAATAGAAACTACTTTTATTTGCTTTTGTTTTTCTTTTGTTTTTGCTTTTCTTTGTATCCCTAGCAATTGACAAGGTAACCTAGAACACAACAGGTGCTGATTATTTGCTTGCTGACTTAATGTTTTGGGATTCTTAGAATGGAAAGGGCCCATAGGAATCATCTGGTCCAATTCAAATTGAAAAAAAAATTCATCTTTTTCCATATCCAGTGGGTGTTCATCTAGGTTTTGTTGGATAGATCAATGCTATGGAATCTATTTCTTTCCAATTCCATTTTGTGGTTTGCCTTTATTTTTCAGAAAGCATTCCTTAAATCAAATCTAAATTTGCCTCTTGAAATCTCCTAGTTTTTATCTTTTGCAACCAAACAGAAGAAATCTAATCCTTCTTTAAAGTTACAGTCCTTCAAATATTTTGAAATAGCTATCACATGCTCCAAGAATTATGACCTTTAAGCTATTTACCACCCTGGTTACCCTCCTATAAGCATTTTCAGGCTAATCAATTCCCATACTCTAATATACATATTTTTATTACTTGGTCATGATGATTTTGTTTTATTAAATGCTATACTTAATACACCTCTAGTCTACCACTATATATATCAAACAGAAAAGAAAGGAATAATTCTGAAGAGAAGGCTTTCTAACATAACTAACATCAGTAAAGCTAAAAAAGAGTGATAGTGGGAAAGGATCACTTCAGTGGGTAGAATATTATTTAGAATTCTGTAAAGGTGACCCTTCATAGAGAAGAAGTCAGGTCTGACCACAAAATCTAGGAACTAATCAAACAATGAGTAGAAAAGTCTGTAATTATACTATGGTACTCTTTGAGGATCAAAGGAAAGGTTAAGATTTTTTCTTTTGTAATGTTTGTTCTTTTGTTCAGACATTTTCAGTTAAATATAACTCTTGCTTACTCCATTTGGGGTTTTCTTGCCAAAGCTACTGGAATAATTCAATGGATATTTTTCACATCCTATCATATGGACAAAATGAGTAAAGTGCTATTTATTTTGAGGAGGTTACAGCTGGGTCTGTAGTCAAAAAAACTCATCTTCCTGAGTTCCAATCTGGCTGCAACATTTCCTAGCTGTGTGACTTTGGAAAAGCCACTTAACACAATTTACCAAGTCTCCTTATTTGTAAAATGAACAGGAGATGGAAAGATAGATCAAGGATTGGTAGCCCCATTCCATGGATGATGAAACAGAAGCTCAAAGAAGTTAGGCGAGGACCCTCAGGAAATGACAGCAATGATGTGATGAGAGGTTCTTTGCCTTTAGAGTCAATGATTTTTCTATTATGACATTAGTCCTAGGTTGTGATATCTAAAATATAAGCAGCAAATATAATATGTCACCTAGATTTAATTAAAAGTATGACTTCATTTTCAGTAGTGACACTAAAAATTTAAAAATTAAAAGCTATTAAGTTTAAAGATGACACAGATAAGAGGAAGCTTTTAAAAAAATGTACAAAGTACAATGAGATGTCTACCCTTTTCTCTCAAGCTTAGTTTTTATTAAACATAGTTCAATATCTCCTCAGATTTAATTAAGATGTTCTTTCTAAAGAATCCTTATTTTGAAGATAGTCTCCAGATATGGAAGAATGAATATGACTACTATCTCACAACACTGCTTCAAAAAGATGCACAGGGGAAAGAATGACTCAGATGTACACCCCTGCTATTATCTTTTGACTTTGTACTGGCTAAAAGTTCAAGGTGATTTCTATCCTAACAACTATTATGGATAGGATTAAGGAGGCACATGGAATTTCAGTGAAAGATGTTAGGATTTTTTTAAGTTAGTAGCAGAGAAATGAAAGATAATCTGAAGAACAGAGATTTCTGATAGCTGAGAAATTAGAATTATTAAGAGTGGAGATTTAGAAATGGAAGGACCCTTAAAGATCTCCTCATCTGACCTCATTTTGGATAAGGAGACAGAGGAAAGTCTCTGTCAGCATCAGTGTCTGATATTTCCAGTGTCTGATATTTCCAGTGTCAGACAAATAGGAAGTAAAAGACAGATCATATCTGATCAAGATCTTCTGACTCTGCATTCAATGCTCTTTCACTATATCATGGCTGCCTATAGTTTTTCTATTTTTCCCCTAGCACTTTATTGTTGTTATTTAGCAGTTCCAGTCATATCTGACTCTTTTTGAGGTTTTCTTCACAAAGATACTAGAATTGTTTTACATTTCCTTCTCCAGCTCATTTTACCAACGAGTGAGACAGACAGATAAGACTTGCTGAGGGCTAGTAAGTGTCTGATGCTACATTTGAACCCAGAAAGATGAGTCCTTCTGACTTCAGGTTCGGCGTGTTATCCACTATGACTTCTAGCTGGCTGTATAGAGCTAGACTATTAGAAGAGAATTATTTTTAATTTTAGAACATATAATATTCACTCCTTCGCGGGTTAAGTGATGACTTTTTCCTGGTGCATATACTGCTGATGATTGGAAAGGAAACAGATGCATTTTCTGAGTACTCCCAACAGTGACTGGTATGCTTTGAGTTATTCTGAAAGGAGAAGTCATGAAGAGTGGAATATGACTGAAATGCCCAAACAATTACATAAATAAAATTCTAGCTCCGATTTTCACTGCTGAACTTCCTTCTCATGGATTTCCCCTTCAGATCTAGGGTCCCCAAATCAATCAAAAGAATGAAGAAGGCATTTATTAAGCACATACCATGTGACAAATATTGTCTCATTTGATCCTCAGAACAATCTTGGGACGTAGATGCTATTATTATCTCCATTTTACAATTGAGGAAATTGAGGTATACAGAGACTAATTGACTTGACCATTACATGCCAGAGGCCATATTTAAACACAGATTTTCCTGATTCCAGCTCTGGTGCTTTACCAGCTACAATTTCTAGTTGCATCTTTATAAGTACCATCACTACAGGACCATTATCAACATCCCATTTCACACCCATCATTTTTAAATGAAATCTTCAATGTCTTCCAAAACACACTCCATATTTAACTGATATTGCTTCACTATATTATCTGTCTGTCATCTTTCTGACATTCTCAATTCCTTCTTAATCTTCTATTTTAATTAGGGTTGAATCAAGCTTTCCATAGCAGTGTGCTATGTGATTAGTGACTGCAAGGGTGCCGTGACCTCTGACATAATTGCAATAGTGCATAAAATTAATACAAAGCACTAAATGAAGCCAGAGGAAGAAAGATCATTCACTAAGGGGGACATTGAGGAAGGCTTCTTGGGAAGATGACATCTGATCTAGGGATTATTTCAAAAAGCAGATGTTGGAGATTGGTGGGAGTAGGAGGGGACTGTGTAAAAGAAAGGGAAAGAGAAAGTAATTGAAATGCACATTCTAGGTTTAGGGAATGGCAGTAGTAAAGTCACAGAAAGTGGGAAAATATTGGGTCCTTACAAGAGATAGCATCCTCCCCCCTTGAGGAGGCAGACCTACCGATATTCAAATGGTCTTTTTGTTCTCTTTCATTTTCTCTACCAATTTCTCTATTTGGACTTCTTAGGGTCCCAAGGGGAAGCTAGATGTCTCACTGAATAGAGTGCTAGGTCTGGAGGCAGGAAAAGCCATCTTTCTGAGTTGGAATCTGACCTCAGACACTAACTGCGTGACCCTGGCAAGTCACTTAACCCTGCTTGCTTCAGTTCTCATGTGGAAAATGAACCAGAGAAGGAAATGACAAACTACTCCAGTATCTCAGTCAAGAAAATTCCAATTGGGATAATAGTCAGACAAGACTGAAATGCCTAACAATAAAAACAATCACAAGGTCACCTAATAATATAGCTATGCTATATATTGATTCTCTTAAAAATACTCTCTTCCCTTTTTAATTTAACCAGGTGTTAGGTATTAGCTAATAACTGAGGCAGCTAGCTGGTTTAGTGGATAGATTTCTAGATTTGGAATCCAGAAGATGGTACTAATCCTGCTTCAGTTACTTAGAAGCCATGTGACTCTGGGGCAATCACTTCAATTTTCTGTGTTCTTTCAACTATAAAATGGAGAAAGGATCTATATCACAGAGTTGTTTTGAGGATAAATTGAGATAATAGTTCTGCAAACCTTAAAAATCTTATAAATGCTAGGTATTATTATCACAATCACCACACACTAAATAATTCTGGGTTGGGGATATCCATGGGTACCTATAAATGGATCCAGAGCCCTGAATGACCATCAAGAAAATAGCCCTGATGAAAATTCTAAGTGTTTTCTCTGCCCTGAGTATTTGCAGCCACAAGAGGACAAAGAAGGTACAGATCTTGGTGCTTATATTTAGCACAGTATCCTTCAAAGGGTATTAGTTAGACATGATGTAAAGAGAGTAAAACTCCAAGAGTCCCAAGTCTGCCACTGATTTGCTGTATGATGTCAGGAAAGTTATCCTCCTGCCATCAACCTTGGGTTCTTTATCTATAAAATTAAAGGGCCAGACTAAATAATTGCTTGAGGCTCTATTTAGTTTGAAATTTCTAGGAGCCAATTTTTTTCTGCATATTTTCCCTGACTGCCTTGTGATGGGGACGGGAGGCGGGGTGGAGAATGTTCAGAATACTGAAAGTCTGAAGCATCACAGAATAGAGCAAAAAAAAACACTTTTTGCAGTGTCTCTGTTTAATATAATACTTAATCTTATCTTCCTTGAGGAAAAGGGACAGGATTTATTTAGAGGCTGCTACCTATCAACCTCAGGAAAGTCAGCCAAGGGGAAAATATGTCTGTTGATCAGGATACCACATTAAACAGATGTAGAAGGTTCTTGAGGCATTATTTTATCTTTTTTCCCTTTAAAGGGCTAACCTCTGGAGAACAGATAGGTATATATCAGATAGCAGGTTCACTTTGAGCCAGTATATAAAATTGTACTACATTTGAAGGAAGATAGAAGGATAGAAAGGTGAATAAGAAATCTAAAAGGATAATAAACTGAAGCATGGTCATAGCATAACAAAATCACAAATTCAGAAGTGGGAGAAGGCCTAGAGGTGGTCTAGCTCAACTTGTTCAATTTATAAATGAGAAACATGAGACCAAAAAATGAGTTGACCAAAGTGAAACAGACCATAAATGACAGAGGTAATGTTTACACCATGTCATATGACCTCATCATTCTAATGGTATAGGTTTTAACTTTACTTCTTTAGAATATTAAAAACATATACAGGCAATTCCTTTATTTTATAGAATAATAGGCTTGCAAAAGACCATGTCAAACTATCAAAATTATCATTTTTATTAAGAATAGATTTTATTATTGCCTCTAAAAACTGAAATACTCCTTGGGAAAAAAGTCTATGATTCCAAATAGTTTTGATTTGCATATAAACTAGAAGGGTAGTTATCCATTTCTCATTTCTTGGTCAGAAACATTTACAAAATCCCTCTAGAATTCTGGATTTCCTTCTTCCTTTAATCAACTTAAACATGTGTACCAAAGAACTCTTGCTGTAAAGACTATGTACTTATGCTGTTCCAGCATAAAATTTTCCAAAAGGTAGAATTAATACATTGACTTCTAATGAGATTTATTTGAAACCTTTTCATTGTAAGTTAATTTTGTCATTCAGGCAATACTTTAAAAGGAGGAAATGTTCTTATGCAACATGACTAAAGTATCCCTAGGGGACCTCAAAATCTTTTTCTATTAAATAGACCTGAAAATTATAATAACTAGAACATGAAAAGGAAAAAACAAGATATAGAACATTGAGGGAGCAAGGAGACTAGGAAAGTTAAAGAGATCAGCTGAAGGTCACTTAATGAGTCAGTTGACAGAGGTGACATTCCAGTTCTTAGTTAAAGGGAATATCAAAATAATTAGAGTTCCCAATAAAAATTTTTAATATGAAAATACTTTGCTTTTAATTTGACCCTTTGGATATGGACTTGCTTGAAAATTCAACAGAGCATGGAAAAGAAGATTTTTATATTCCCCTCTGTGATCAAGTCATTTTCTCTTAAATGCCAAACATGATAGCCCCTTCTTGATTATCATCAATTTTGACCCCCAGTAGCCTTTGACTCCACAGACCATCCTCTCTCACTTGGATATTCTTTCCTACATGGATGTTTGTTATACTTCATTTCCCTAATTCACCTCTTCCCATTCATTTGCTCCTTCTAGTCTCTTTGTTTGATCCAAGCTTGATTTGTCTAGTTAGGGGTGTACTTCAGCACTCTCCTGAGTCTTATCCTCTTCATCCACTGGGCTCTTTCAAAGCGATTTCATCAATTCCTATGAGTATAGTTATCATCTCTATGAAGATGACATCTAGAGAGAAATATCTAGCCCTCATTGCTGAAAAGCCTCAGTACTACATCAGCAATTGATTATATAATATCTCCAAATGAATATCTTGGAGGTAGCCTCTATTTCATAATGAAAAAAATCCCCAACTCATTATCTTTCCTTCAAAACCTTTCCGCTTCCTAACTTCCCAATTTTTGTTGACGGTGCCATTGCTTCATTCCCCAGATTCAAAATGCAAATTACTCTCTATTATTTACTCTGACTTGTAATTAATTTTCTAGTTTTATCAGCTATTTTTTACAATTAAAGTTGCTATCATTGTTTGCCCAGAAAAGCCTATTACAATGATCATACTTTTCTGGCTCCACCTTCTTCCTATTTTTGCTTCAAAACAACTTTGTGAGGCAGGCATTAAAAGTATTATTGCTATCATCATCATCATCATCAACAACATTCCCATTTTTTATATATATGTGTATATATATATATATGTGTGTGTGTGTGTGTGTGTGTGTGTGTGTGTATGTGTATGAAAACTAAGGCCAAGAGAATGAATTATTTGCCCTTGGTCTCAATGCTAAGTGTCAGAGGAAACTTATTATTCAATGAACATAAACCAAAGACCTTGAATTCAGTGTGGTATAATCTTCCTGAATATAGTCTACTGTATACAGATACATTTTAGGATAGCTATAAAACTTATCAATTATAATCTGAATTTCTGAAGGTAGAATAGGAAGAATCTTCATATTTTATTTGCAAATTTAAGAAAACCAAATTTTCAAATACAGATACCAGATTTTTATAAAATATAAGAAAATGGAAGGAAGAAACACACTTTAAAAGACCTTTTAATATTTGATCTTAGATCCATCTTAGCTTTCAGAAAGAAAGAACAGATCACATAATTTTTTTCAATGAATTCATCAGACTAGTTGACTATTTCTGGTCTCAGGCTAGCAGGTGTGTAGAATTTCCCTTAGTTCTGTTGGTGTTTTCTGTTCAGAAGTGTGAGCTTGGCATTTGAGAGATTAGGTATCTAAATTGATATTGCTCAATAGTTAAGTTTCTGCTCAAAGAATTCTCCCTTTGTTCAATATTCCTACATCACCAGAACAAGATTGGCAAACTTGGCTAAGGCATGTCTGGGATTTGGGATAAGAATGATTTAGGAAACACTGACTTGCCCTTTATCTAAAAGGGTCAGGAACCCTGTGACATGTTTTCTATCACTCAAGGCCTTATTAGTATATGTGGGCACTTTCTTTCCTAAGTAGAAAGGGAAAGGAAAAAAAAAGGATGTAAGAAAAGAGGAAGGTGTGTAATATAAGGAAAATATAGAAGAAAAGAAAGGATAAGGAGGGAGAATGTGGGAGAGAAAAAATATAGGAAAGAGAGAAGACATCACAATTGAAAAAGGGAGATAAGACGGAAAAAAGGGAGAAGAATGGAAAAGGAAGAAAAAGAAGGGAAAAAAGTGGAACAGACAAGACAGGCAAGGGATGAGGAAAAGAGGGAAGAATAAAGGAGAGAGGAGAGGAAGAAAGAAAGAGAGAAGAGGAAGAGAGTGGGAGAAGGAAAGAGAATGGAAGAGAGAAATGGAAAAAAAGAGGGGGAGGGAATAAAGAACAAATCTACTTGAGATATTATAAGATATCTTTTGGTTTGCTATTATTTTTATAATAGTTGAATATAGATTTATACTTAATGATACAATTTAAGACTGAAATAAAAATACTGTGGAAATTTTTGTAAGAAATAATTCTCAGTATCAGTATCATCTAAGTAAGTTGAGGACTTTGTTCTTCCTTAGATTTTATAGAATACAATTCTATGTCCACTGAATCACCTACTGAACTACTCAATAAATTTGCATAACCATTTACTGTACTCAAGGCCTTGAACTAGGTGCTGTATAAAATGAAATCAATGCCCATCCTTTGTCCTCTAGGTTCTTACAATTTAATGAAGAAATAAAAATTTGACATATTAGAGGTGAAAAAATTTCTGTGTTACATGATAGCATGGGAAGGAACAATGACGAGATCAAGACAAGACAAAGAGAGGTAAAGAGTGAATGAAATCATTTTTATCCAGAGAAAATCAAAAATAGGTAAATGAAGCATTTCAACAGTGGGACATGTGGGATAGTTTTCTCAGCACAAGGGACAACCTGTTTGTTTAAACACAGGGCAGGTAGTGAAACCAGGAGAAGTCTTAGTTGGCAGTCTAGTTGATACTTATAGTATTTGAAGGATAATAGTGTGAAATGAACCTGTAAAGGCAGGCTAAAGAGAGATCATGAAGTATCATTTTATATACAATTCCAAATAGCCACTGAGGGTTTTTAAGGAAGGCTGTGACAAGATTAGACTTATGTGTAGAGGGAGTGTTTAAGCATCTGTGTGAAGAATACTCATTAGGAGGGTGTTAGGAGGTGCTAGTTGGTCATTTCAGTCACATCCGACTCTTCATGACCACATTTGGAGTTTTCTTGGCAAAGATATTAGACAGGTTTGTCACTTCCTTCTCTAGCTTATTTTACAGATGAGAAACTGAGGCAAAAAAGGTTAAGTGACTTGTTCAGGGTCACACAGCTAGTAAATGTCTGAGGTCACATTTGAATTCAGGACAATGATTCTTCTTGGTGTCAGGCCTGGACTCTATCAACTATCTTACCTAGCTGCTTTACCTGTAATAGGGGGTGGTACAGGTGACACAGTGGATATGATGGAAGACCAGGACAAGAAGCCACTGGATTCTAGGATAGAGAACAACCTCTTGCTAAAATGGTAAAGAATATGCAATGAGAGAATTGAAACAGTGATGATGTTCTTAGAGAACAGAGAATGATCAAAGGATAAAAGATCATTATAAGGGTCACTATAAGGAGACAGTAGGAGGTTTAGCAGGACAAGAAATTTTGATCATAAAGTGGAATTTCAAAATTTCTGTTTCTGGTTTCTCTCTTACCTAATCCATCCTTCATATAACTACCAAAATGGCATTACTAAAATACAGATGAGACCATGTAACTCCCCTACTCAAATATTTTCAATGGCTCCCTGTTGTTTGTAGGAAAAATTACACAATCCCCAAGCTGATATTTAAAGCTCTTCACAATATGGATCGCTCTATTTTTAGACCCTAAACTCTTTCCATTGACCCATGTTCCAGTTAAATCAGCCTACTGTTTCCCATTTGTAACACTACATCTCTTTGCTCCCCACTGCCACAGAAGTATTTGTGCAAGTCTCAAAGACAACCAGTTTTTATTTCCATGTTTAAAATCCAAATATATGGTATCTTCAGGGGAAAACTTTGCTACCATGAATGGAGCCTTGGGTACATTTTCAATGGAAGCATTTTCTTATTCTCTTCCTTCATGTTCATTTCCCTTTGGTTTCAGAAACATTCAATGAGAGTGAGAATTATCTGCCTAACTAACCATGGATTTAGTAAATATTAAAAGACAAGGCCAAAATTAGTTTTGGGAAGCATTTTATGAGATTCATTGTTGGATAAAATAGAATACACATACACATGTACACACAAAGTCTGATGATTCTTTTATTCTGTAATTTTAAAAAGGAAATCAAGAGAAAAATTATACTCACATACGGAATAGTATCCAAAGTATCTGTGTTGACAATAATAGGAGCAGGGCTGGCCTAAAAAAGGGAGAAAAGAAAATACTTAAAATACAGAATAGTATACCACTCCCAACAAGGACTAAGTTGCTCACATTTCTTTCTAACCACATTTAAAATAAAATACCATGAGAGTGAGAGAAATAACATTCTCCTATGAATTTCCCTTCACTTCTGCAGAGTCCTTTCACATCTTCTGAGACTGGTGCTATTATGCAAAAGAGCCATTCTGGGAATTTGAATAAGAGATAACATTTCTGACATTTCCCCCTAACAATAATTGTTTTGCAGTAGAAATGCAAACGACAGGGAACAATTCAACTATGCTTGACATTTACAAAACTTGTCTTTAGCTCTAGCATCACTGCTCTTTAAGGGATGTGTATTTAACAAGAAATGTTTTCACCAGTAACTTAATGGATCATTTTGTTTGATGGCATCTATATGTAATTCAGTCCTCAACAGTTTGAGTTTTAGCATATGCCAAAGGTGCAGAGCATATCTTTGCACCTGTTATTTTTATTTCTATGTATACAATTCCCCCTACCCGTGTCTCTTTTTCTCAGTTTCTCTCATTTTCATTGTCTGTTTATCTTTATGTATGTCTCTCTCTTTGTCTCTCTTCTCACTTCTATCTGTCTTTGTCTATCAATTTATTCATCTATTTAGATAGATATCTGCATATATATGTATATATATTCATTCAAATTCACAGGCTACTACCTTGTTCCTTTTTGCTCTTGTTGAAATGTACAAGAGTTAATTTAGCCTGTGACTTCATCAATTTGACAGTACTTATGGTACAGCAATTCCCTTCACTGGTAAAAATCTGGAACTCTTCTGTAACTTTTTTCTTTCTTTCTGATGACTGGAACTCCCTTTCTCACTATCAAGAACTCATGGCCTAACCTCACTGCTGATCAGAACAGAAACTCCGACATGTTCTGGGCTAACTGGTTCTCCCTTATCTTGCCTTTTCTCCTTCCCTCCCCCTCCCAAAAGATGGTTATTCAATATATTGGTGCTAGATGTAGTAGAGATACCTAATTAGCTTTAGTCCTATGTCAGGAACAGGATTTCTTAAGCAGTTTACCAGTCTTAGACTTTGCCCAACTGTATTGGAGCCTGTGAGTATGTACCACCATATCTGATATAACAATTTTAAAATAAATTTCATTAATATATTTTATCTTTATGTCACCAAAAATTCTTATTCTATTTGTATCCCCTGCTAGGTAGCCAACTCTTATAACTGAAAATAAAAAAGAGCAGGAAATAGTTCAATAAAACTAACCAACATAGTGAAAAAGTCTATGATTGTATGCAGCATTTCACACCCATAGTTCCTGACTTTCGCAAAGCAGGGGAAGGAAGTTCCTTCTCAAATCTCTCAGTTGATGTTGTCTGTAACTTTGAATCTTAGAAGGTTGCCTGGGTCACCGCTATATTTAATGACTTGCCCTGAGTGACAGTTACTATATGTCACAAGAAATATATGACCAAAGTCTTTCTGACTGTAAGATGGATCCTTTAGTCACTGGGCCATGCTACTTCTATCTCTGAAAGATATTAAAAAAATCAATCTAACATGATCTAAAAGAATTCTAGGCATGCCATGTATTTCTTCATGAAAACTTTTGTGTCTCCCATAAAAGATTATGTAGAATCTGAGCATCGATGATACAGAAGGGCTACAAGCAAAGTCATTAAAAATACAAGATGGTAATCTCCATTTGCATCAACAAATCTGTCTTCATGAATAGTGAAGAGACAGAGCTTCATTTTCTGGTTTTGAGAATTTTCTTTGGGGAGAAGCTTTTCCTATGCTAGTGAATTTCCAATCTCCCACCCCAATTATAGATTTCATTTAGATAAAGAAAAATGTCTATAATTTTGACTGACTGTGAATATTACACAAATCATAGAATGATTTTCAAGAACATAACTAGGGACAGATCATTAACTGAGATCTTTGAATTAAATTTTTCCCTGTACATATCAACAAGAGCAAAAAGGAACAGGGTAGTAGCCTGTGAATTTGAATGAATAGTTGGATTTGGTGTCAGAAGTGTGGCTGAGTAGTCACTTATCCTCATCTAGTCTTACTTTCATGATTTATAAAATAAGGATCATAAACTAAAATATCTTGATGAAATCTCTTATTTTGAATTTTGCCTCTTTGTGATACCAGTTTTGTGACCATCATATGCCAGTTATTTAATCTCCCTAGTCTTCACTTTGCTCAACTGTACACATGTGGTAGTTTGATTTTACTATGACCTCCACTTTTCCTTCTAACTCAAACCTTTGATCTTCTGTCCCTTAATTTACATGCCATAGCAAATGTTTGTATTTCAACCAAAGACCAAGTTCATATTTCAGCCAAAGGTGTGGGAAATTAGTACTTACTTTATGTTCCTGAATGTATTTCCTACTTTGCAGTGCTAATGAGCTACAGCAGATACTTAATTGTAGATAAACAACTGTAGGGATATGACAAGTTATATTTTAGCCAAGAGAGACTTACATGGCTCTCAGGAGGCAAAGAATAAAGAGAAGTCTGTCAGAGAAGATAGAGAAGGGAGCCACAGAATTCTTGGAAAACTTAAAGAGAATAAACCTTCATCAGTAAGTACCAAAGACTTTAGAAAAACTGGGAAAAGACTTTTGGAAGATTCATTTTCTAGACCCATCACTCATGACAATCCTGCTCAAAAACCCACCATTGCTCCCTATTTTCTACCAAAGCAAAGCCAAATTCTCCTTTATGGCTTCCAAAGCTTTCTAGGCCATAAGTTCAATGGAAATGAGTACTATGCCTTATCTCTATGTTTTATTTATCCCTCCTGGGACCTAGAACAATTCTTTCCTCACTTAATAAAAGGCTGCTGTCATTTAATGTACCCCTGATACATCAATCCATCTTGAATTTCACTTTCTCTGAATGCCTGCTCTGCTCTAGTTGGGCAGCCCAGCCACTTTCTACTGGACATGCTACAATTATTCCTACTTTTATGCCTTTGTACATGCTCTTACTTCCACATTAAATAGCCTTTCTTCTCTACTTTTTTCCCCTAAATTCTAATCTCAACAGAAGTCCCACTGTCTCCAGAAACCTTCTCTGATAACTTTAGCCTTTCACACTAGGTACTATTTTTCTTTGAACTGCTATCGTACTTTGATTTAGAATGGCATAGTCAAAAGTTATATGCCTTTCTAGCTTTTCCTCATGCACTAGATCCATTTACACACTGAGACTGTAAACTCCTCACAGGAAGGAAGGAGAAATACTTTTCTCATATTATTCAGAGTGCCAGCACAGTGTACCATAAATGCTTATGCAATCAAATTGATGAGCATGTATTAAGCACCATGTTTGTGAGAAAGTTCAATGCATTGGAAGTATAAATGCCAAATATAGAAATGACAACTGCCTCCACAGGTTTATACATACCTTTATTTGTCTACAGATATTTACATACATTATTTATCTGGGTCAGGTCTATGATATAGTATATTCATTTATCTCAATTGTTTTACTTATATATTTGAATATATACATCTATATATGTATGCATGCATATGTGTGTGTATTTGGATAAGCTGAGAATAAAAACTCTGAGTGACAAGCTCTAGAGCTCAGGGTTTCCTGAGGCATTGGGACATTAAATGATTTACTTAAGGTTACATGGCCAACATGTGTCAAAGACTACACTTGAAGTCAAGTCTTCCTGACTCCAAGGTTGGCTCTCAACGCACTATATTTTACTTCCTCTGCTACATAAAATACATACAAAATGAACAAAGTGATTTTAGGAGCTAGACACATACAACCAGCGCCTAACCCTAACCCTAAATGGAAGCCTCCACTACAAGGGGATGAAATGTACATATATAGCCTAAATAAAGACAAAGCATCTAAGCAGGGAGGCTACACTTTTCAGAAATGCAAGAGGTTTACCCTGGCTGTAATAAAGTTAAAATGAGTAAAAAAATTAAAGTTAAACTGTAAGTCATATTGCGGCTATTTATAGAAGTCATATATTACCCATATGGGAGCTGTTAGCCTGGAGGCAATCAGGAGAACATGGATTTTTCAACCCAGAGTGTAAAGTGCACTTTCCATAGTACAGTGTGTACCAGTTGTTCTGCCTCTAAATCTAGGGCTTATGGTTTTCAAGACAATCTACATAGAATATATCCTCTTAATTAAAAATGCCCAAGCCTCATATATGGAGAAAGGTAAGGAAAGCATCTACATAATTAACAAAGTGCCTACACTGCCAAGTTAGAAGCCACAATATCAACATTTGCAATTTGAAAGTACTATGAAAATGCTCACTATCATCCTCATCTTTGATCTCATCCTCACCATACTATAGAACTGCAGCTCTAAACAATGAAAAGATTAGGACCCAAAACAAATTCCACTTTTGTTCAACAAACATTTCTTAAGTATTAACTCCATGGGTCACCCTATGCTGGGTCTACAAAGATAAAAATAAAAATCACATAATCCCTTCCCTTAAGGAATTTGTCACCTAACAAGAAGTTCAAAGAAGGGGGTAGAGAATTCAGGGTCCTTGTCTGTAGAATGGGTGGGCTGGGCTAGATGATTTCTGAGGTCTTTTTTGAATTTATCATCCAGTTTCCATAATTTGCAGATTTGTTTGGTTCACCTTTATTTTACTTTGTTCTCCAATCTTGGGAACTCTTGAGCTCATGGAATTTATGAACTAGGGGTCAAGACAGATGTCCACATAATATTCAGAAATGGATATTAGGGGATGATTTCCTCCAGAGGGGTCAAACACATGCTGCCCACAACACTTCTGAATGGCAGAACCAGATTAAAATATGATTGGGAAATCTTTAACAAAAATAGCAAAACAATAATGCATAATATTACATTTTAAAATTGAGTCATTATGTGGCCAACAGATATACTTACGTATAGATTAGTATCCCCCTTTCTTTTTTGAGTTTGACACCACTGATCTAGTCTATAAAAAAGTCAAATTTACTCCTTGTTGAGGGATAAAACATTCAAAAGGAATGAGTCTTCTATTCCTGACAATGGAGAATCAATGTCTATCTTCTCTCCTTTTTTCTCTCTTCCTCCTCCTCGCTTCTTCCCTCTCCCTCTTTTCCTTTTCTCTTTCTCACATATTCACATATGTAGTAAAATATGTAGTAGAAAGAATATTGACACAGAGTTAAAAACCCAATTTCTCTTGATTTTATCATTTATAATATTACCTGTGTAACCCTGGCCAAATTTCTTCTTCCCCCTTCAGACTTCAGTTTCCTCACTACATAAGAAGGGATGCATGATGTAAGGTCTGTTTGTCTAGCCCTCACATATTAGGGTTTTAAAGAGATGCTTCAGATACAGAGCCCTTTGGAAAATCACAGAATCTCAGAGTTTGGAAGGATTTACAATGGCCACTGAAACAAATTCCTTCCTAATTCAAAATTGTGGCCATACACAATATATATGTATATAAATATATGTATATATATATATATACATATATATATATATACATATATTTATATGTGTGCATTATATGTGTGTGCATATCTGTGTATGTATATATGTATGCATGTATGTATATATTCCCAATAAGTGGTGGTGCAGCCTTTGCTTTAAGATTTTTAATAAAAACAAGTCCATCCACTTATTCTAAAAGCAGCTCTTTCTATTTTGAATGGCTCCAAGATTGGTCAGTTTTCCTTGCATTGACCTTAAATGGATAACTTAGAAGTTTTCATGCATTGCTGCTCCATTTAGGATCAAGCAAAAACATAACACTTCCTCCAAAGGACTATCCTTTAAATATATGAAGAATCATTCATAAGACTTCTTTAGGCTAAACATAAACCATTCTAATTCCATAGTCTCCAGTCTTTTCCCATTCCTGGTTATCTTTTTCTGAGAATACCCTATCTTGTCTATACCCTTTTTAAAAACTGGTGCCCACAACTGATAAGAGTAGGTTGAGACAAAAGGCTCATTTACCATTAGGCTCCTTATTATCCTTCACACCTGTTCAGGTACTTGAACTGATTTCCTACAGCCATCTAAAGCTCTCTCAAAAGAAACTCTGACAGTAATCATGTAGTTACAGAGCCATGGAAGGTTTTGTCTTCTATCAATGGCAGCAATGCTCTGACTGATTAAATAAGGGTTTTTGAAGTAATGAGAAAATCAACCAACAAGATTTATTAACCAATTATTATGTGCCAGGCACTGTCCAAGGTACTAGGGAAAAAGAAAAATAAAAGAAATATTACTTATCTTCAAAGAACTTGCATTCTAAAATGGGACATAACATATATAAAAAAATCAAAATGTTTGGGGCATAGGAGTATGCTCTGGCAACTCAGAGAAATCAGGAAAGGACACATATTAAATAACCTTTGTCTCTTCTTTTCTTCCTTTTGATTTCTCTAGCTTTCTTTAAAACTCAGGTTCAGCTAAAAACCCTCAAGTCAAGGGAAAAGTAAGACAGTTTGCAGAATGACCATATTGTGATTTGAAGGAAGTTAGAGCTTCAAAGAGCTAGAGATGAGAAGGCAGTGAATTTGAGGCATTGCTGACTGGGCAAAGTTGCAGAGATGGATGATGAAGTGACATTAATAAGTCTACTTTTTGAGCAGAAAAACTTGCTGTGATCATACTGGCCCTTTCTATGTACAGAAGGGTAATATACTTTTAGTTCTTGGAGGACTGCTGTATCCACAGTCACTGGTGAATTCTTACTACTGCTACACCCGCTATGGGGTTAGTTAATGTGGGAGAATTTGATTTCTCTTTTTTTTTCTAGTTAATTTTTTAAAAAAATACAGATTCTTTATGACTCATGCTGGGAGAGAAAAATCAGAGCAAAAGGGAAAAAAAACTGGGAGAGATTAAAAAAATAAAAAATAGAAATGAACATAGCATATGTTGGTTTACATCAGTCTACTTAATTCTTTTTCTGGATACAGATGGCGTTTCCATCCTAAGTCTATTGGGATTGCTTTGGATCCCTAGCCACTGAGATGACCCAATAGTTGATCATAGAACATTCTTGCTGTTATTATATACAATATATTCCTGGTTCTGCTTGTTTCACTCAGCATCAGTTCATATAAATCTTTCCAGGCCTTTCTAAAATCAGTTCGTTCATCATTTTTATAGAAAAATAATATTCCATTACCTTCATATACTACAACTTGTTCAGCCATTACCCAATTGATGGGCATCTACTCATTTTCCAATTCTTTACTATCACAAAAATAGCTGCTACAAACATTTGGGTTCTTTTCTCTCCTTTATGATTTTCTTGGGACATAGACCCAATAATGGCATTTTAAGTCAAAGGATATAAACAGTATTATAGCCCTTTGGGCATAGTTCCAAATGGCTCTCCAGAATGGTTGGATTGGATTTGATTACTCTTTTATCTCTGCAGCAGAGATTTTGGATGACAAGGACTAAGGATGATATTGTTCTAAATAATTTGAAGGATGCTCAGACTAGGAAGTGGGAAGAAAAGGAAGAGGATATAGTAGTTAGTACAAACAAATTATTTGGAGATATCAGCAGAGAGAGAAGGATCCAAGAGATAATTCTGAAGGATGCTACAATTTACAGAATAGTGGCACCTGCAAACTTTGGCCTAGGGAATCTCCTTCCTGTTTCACCATTCAATCTCAATGCTTTGAGGGCTTTGTGAGGGGGCATGCTGCAGATTTTAATGTTAGTCTGAGTAATGTTTCTTGTTGCTACTAAGCTTTCCACATCATGTGTACTAGTCGGTGGAGAAAACAATGCTAAAAGTGAGTTACTAGGTTTAGCCCTGTATTGTCTGCCTGAACTATATCACCTGCTTTAATTTCTAGTTCCTTTCCCTAGAGTAAGATGTTCAGGGACACTAGGTAATGTAGCCCATTTACTCCTTTCCTGTCCATGAAAGAATGTCCATGTTTTAAAAAAAATTTGCAGCAGATGTTTTCATACACTTTGGGGGAGATTATTTTTGTCCCCATGGTGCCATACCTGTCTGCCATTCCAGATGTTCAAAGCATTGATTTTTTTTAATACAGAAGAAGCTGAGCTACAAGAAAATCTTTCCATTTCTAACGGAGGGAGAGCCTTCTGGCAAGATCCACTGTGGAATGTGTGAAGATGGGATAACCAGAAGATCAGGGACAAAAAAGGAGTAACAGAATTAAAGGGAAGAGATGGGGACATGGCATCCCTGTGTAAAACAGGAAGAAAAAAAGAGCAGATGGAGGAAATTACGAACTCAGTATTTGGCTTGAGATTCTTCCTGTCAGGAAGATTTCACAATAAAAGATTTTGCATACCTTTACTTCATGCAGGCTGACAACTTGCAATTATTTATAAGTTAAGAAGATATGTGCCTTGAAAAGTCTGAGGAAGGGAAGACAATATCTTCTCTTTGAAGGATTGACACATAGAAAACAAATTAGATTATTCTCTGCATGGTTCCAGATTTAGTGACAGTGATTTTCAAAGTGGAAGATTAAAGTAAAATATAGAGAACTTTCTAACCACTAGAGTGTTAAGCAATGCAAGAAATTTCTTGGGAGAGGACAGTATGTCATTACCATCCAGATGTTCAAGCATCTGCTGGACACTCACCTTTCAGGATGTTGTAGAAAGAACGTTCCTAATGTACATTCCACTTCTAAAATTCTAAGGTTCTTTGTTTCCAGACTTGTGCTTCTCATCTCTTTTTGTTGTTCAGTCTGTGAGTCCTTCACTACTGTAATATTTCTACCCAGAGATAGAAAAATGAAAGCAATTTCAAATCTTTTCATTTCTATACCCAAAACAGTTGGTCCATATACACCAAAATAGGTACCAGTACAAAGATTTATTAAATATCTCCTGCTTGCACAAAACATTATGCTAGGTGCCAGGGAGAAATAACAAAAAATAAAATAGCCCCTATTCACAAGTTGTTTACATTCTATTGGAAGACATTGAGAATGAAATAAGAAAATAAATGTAAGATGATTTGAGGGAGAGAGAGAATACACTAACTCTGAATGAGCAGAAAATGAGCATGTTGGGGAAGATTCCATGGAGCAAGATGTACCTGAGACTAGATATTTTTGCCCGATATATGTTTTTTAGATTGCCAAGGAATCTTATTCTAAATAATGAATGTAGTGAATATAATAGGGAAGGGAATAAACATATCTTAAGTGCCTATTGTATGTAAGACTCTATGCTAAGTATATTTGCAAATACTATCACATTTGATTATCTTTTTCACTACATGTAGTGACTCAATTTAATTCAACAAACTTTTATTAAACATGTTGATCTCATGAATACAGTGTTTGGTGTTGATATACAATTCAAAATCAATATTTTTTGCTACTATAAAAATTCTACTGAGGATTGGGATAGAGTGGAAGATAGACACACACACATACAATTAGTTCAATATAAAATATAGACAAAATAATTTTAGGTTGATGGAAAAAAGGAAAATCCACTGGGGGATCAAAAAGGCCTGAAAAAGATTGAATTTGGAATTATTTTAGAGGGATTTGGAAATTAATTCAAGAGGCAGCAGAAATGACAAAAGAAAGCATTCCAGACATCATGGTGGGGGGGAGGGAGAGAGGGAATATCATAGATAAAGAATAGCAATAAGATCAATTTGGATGGAATATGAAAGGCACAAGGAGGAGGAGATATAAAAAAACAGGTTAGATTCTAATTGCAAAGAGCTTTAATCATCACACAAAAGTAGTTGATTTTAGGAGTCAATAAGAAATCACTGAACATTCTTGAACAAGAGTCTGTGCTTAGAACTACCCTTTAGGTATACTGTTTTGGAAACTATGTGTATGATTGGAAAAGGGAGAGGATAAGGTCATGATGACCAAGTAAGGAGCTACGCAATAGTGCATGTAAGAGGTGTTGAGGGTTTGATCAAATATGGAAAGAAGAGGATCGACATGAGAGATATTGAAGAGATAAACTTGGAGACTAATTTTATGAGAGGTGAGAGAAAATGAAGAATCAAATGTTAATCTATGACTGCAAACCTGGGCAAGTTGAGGAATGGTAGAGTTTGAAAGAGGGGTAGGTTTCAAGGAAAATACAGGTTTTTTTTTTTACTATTGGAGATAGCAATACCTATGGTATACAAATATTCAAGTGTCATCTGTGTAGAGCTGATATTTTGTGAATGGATGAGTATAAGCACAGAAATACAAAAGAGGTGCCAAGTCTGGGTGCTATGCAAATATGTACACAGCAATTGGTCCATAGATATTGATCAAGCAAAGGAGCCTGAGAATTAATGGTCAGAGAAGTAGGAGGAAAGCCAGGAGATAATAGCATCACAAAAGTCCAAGGAGAAATGTCTAAAATGAGATGTTCAATGTCAAGAACTGCAGATATTTCAAGGATTAAAACAGAAGGAAAAATCAAAGTTTGGTTACTAGTCATTTAAAAGATAAACTAATGATGTGGAAAAGATTTCCATTGAAGGAATTCTGAAGGAACACCAAATGGAAGGTGAATTGATGAATTAGTGATTTAAATTTATGATGAGGAGGTAGAAAAACCAAAAGAAGGATTAATGTAAGAGAGAGAATCAGGGAATTGGAAGGACTCTTAAAGAGCATTTAGTCTTACCCTTTCATTTTAGAAAGGAAGAAATTGAGAACCAGCAAAAGAAAGTTGCTTGGGGTCACATTGGATAATAGTGGAAGAGATGGGATTTTAATCCATTTTACCACATAGTCCAATGTGTTCTTTATTCCATATGTCTTTAGTCTCCATTAATAGAAGTGTAGAATCCAGAATGAGGCATATAATAGAAGCACAGAATCTAGAATAATAAGTTGATGTTCTATCCTTTTGAGATCACAAAGTCCTGAGTTTAATTTTAGAAATCACACTACAGGAAGGACAGAAGAAATGATGGAATTCATTCATCCATAAAAGGTTGACCAGAAGAGTGAAGGAATGTAGAACTAGACTTAAAGGGACTGGATAAAGGACCTGTAGATATTTGCTAAAGAGAAAATAAGACAGGGTAAAAGGAAGATCATGAGAATTATCTTCAAATATCTAAAGAGTTGGTATATGGATTTATAATTATATACTGTTGGAGCTGGGAGTCTAATCATGGTCTCATGACTACAAGTCTAGAGATTTTATTGCTATTACTATAACATTCTTAATAATAATAATTATTATTATCATAATTATAATTGTTATATCTCACAGTATCTGGGATATCTCTTCTGTTTATAGAAGCTGGTCAATGTTTGTTGAATAGGTATTTCAAATTCTATCATTGAATTTTGAAATCATTCCCAATTTTTTTCATAGAAATTTGAAATATCCTGTCAAATTTTTCTCCTTTTCCCCAAATACAAGGCATTGCATTTGTCTGCTAATCTTCAAGAATTTGGAAAAGGAATAAAATGAGAGAAACAGATGCAAACTTCTCCTCAGAATGTAAGGTTATTCATAAAAGAAGGCAAAGGATCCCCAGTGTCAAGAAACTAGAAACTGAGTGGATGCCCCTCAGTTGGAGAATGGCTAAATGCGTTATGGCATATGAATATAATGGGATGTTATTGTTCTGTAAGAAATGATGAATAGGATGATTTCAGGAAAGCCTGGAAAGACTTATATGAATTGATGCTAAGTGAAATGAGTAGTAGCAGGAGAACATGGTACACAGTAACAAGATGTGATAATCAACTCTGGACTTGGCTCTTTTTAATAATAATTCATGACAATTTCAATAGACAGGATGGAAAGTATCATCCACATCCAGAGAGAACACTATGGAAACTGAATGTGGATCAAAACATACTATTTTGGGACAGCTAGGTGGTGCAGTGGATAGAGCACTAGCCCTGAAGTCAGGAGATTCTGAGTTCAAATCTGGTCTCAGACACTTAACACTTCCTAGCTGTGTGACCTTGGGCAAGTCACTTAACCCGAATTGCCTCAGCAACGAAACAAAACATAGTATTTCAACATTGTTATTGCTGTTTCTTTGCTTGTTTTTTCTTTTTTTCTTGTATTTTTTCTTTTGGTCTGATATTTTTATGCAGCATGATGAATATAAAAATATGTTTAGAAGAATTGTACACGTTTAACCTGTATCAGATTCCTTGCTGTCTTGGGGAGTAGGGGAGAGGAGAGGGAGAAAAATCTGGAATACAAAGTTTTGCAAAGGTGAGTGTTAAAAACTATCTTTGCATGCATTTTGAAAAATAAAATACTATTTAAAAAGAAATATAATATTATTTGTATTATTACACTTAGTTTTGAACTCCTGAAAGCAGCTAAGTGAAGCAGGGGGTAGAGCTTTGGACCTGGAGTCTGCAAGATTGCATTCAAATCCAACCTCAGATACTTAGTAACCTTCTGTAACCACTTTCTGAGTTCATTTCTTCATCTATAAATGGGGATAACAACTTCTGATTGTAGTGAGGATCAAATGAGTTAATATTTTGAAAATCTTAGTTACATACAAATCCTAGTACTCCTGGACTTTTTTTTCCTATCTCAATAAGACATATTCTACTTCTTTTGACTCAATTCAGCCTTCTCAGAATCACAGTTCTAGAGCTAAAAGGACACTTTAAGATCATTTATCCAGCCCATGACTTTTAAAGAGGAGAAAAACCTCATGGTATATTGATTCCAAACAAGAGAAAAGGAAATGGGGAGATGGACCTGGGCAGCCTAAAGAGCACAGAGGTTAACTGATTTGTCCAATAGCACAAAAGTTGCAAGTGTCAGAGCCGGGACCTTAAACACAAACCACTGAATTCCAAATACTTTCTACAGCATCTGTTCTGGCCCCTAAACCCTTCAGAAATCAAAGATGACAGATGGAGACTTCTAATTCTCAGAGTTATTGACAAATGTGAGTCTTAAAACCAGATCATCTAATTACAATTCCAGCATTCTTAGCGGTTTAGATCATGCTTCTTCATTTGGACAGGAAAAGGAAATTTATTTTTTTTGCCTTTTTTAATTTAAATGTTTCTGGTTATACAAGCACATTCATTTTTAACCATATTTCCTTATGAATTATGTTGGGAGAGAAATTATAACAAAAGGAAAAAAGCCATGATATACAAAACAAGAAAAAGAAAAAAAAAGTGAACATAGCACGTGTTAATTTGCATTCATTTTCCATAGTTCTCTCTCTGGATGCAGATGGCATTTCCATCCAAAGTTTATTGGGATTGCCTTGGACCACTGAACTGCTGGGAAGAACTAAATCTTTCATAGTTGGCCATCACACAATCTTGCTGTTACTATGTACAATGTATTAAAGGTTCTGCTTGTTTCACTCAGCATCAGTTCATATAAATCTTTCCAGGAATTTTTAAAGTCAGCTTGTTCAGCAATTTTTTTTACAAAGCAATAATATTCCATTACTTTCACATCCCATAATTTGTTTAGCCATTCTCCAATTGATAGGCATCTACTCATTTTTCAATTCTTTGCCACTACAAAAAATTGCTACAAATAGTTTTGCACATATGGCTTTGAAAAAGAAATTTCTATTCTAATCACATATCACTACAAAAAATCTAGTTTCTGAATTGTTTTCATTTCAGAGTTTTTTTTTTACTGCAGGATTCTGATTATTATTTTTTAGTCTATAGTGCCTAGTATATTAGAGCTTTCTGTGTAGAAACTAGTTAGTGTTTGTTGAATGAGTGTTTCAAATTCTGCCACAAAGAATTTTGAAATTCCTCAGTCTTTTCATATCCATTCAATCTCTTGAAATTCTATTAACGTTCCATTTTGTCTTTCTTTTTTTATACCCTAATTTCTATGGCAAAAGAAATCTCTTAAAAGAAAGGATGCATATGAGTTAGAATTAAGACAGCAGTACCATAACTCAGCTACTTCTTTTCCTCCCTTCCTAGGCTAGAGCAGAGCTTCCTAATTACTGAAATTTGTCCTCATTTTCTTCAACTTTTTTTTTAAATCATTCTAGGTCATAGTCAAGGAGATTGGAAAATCTAGTTCTGCCTAATAACCCAGCTTGGAAGTAGGTAGGTATCACCAGGGATTTCATTTAATATCACTTCAAATTTCAACAAATATTTATTAAATACTAAGATCTAATGACTGAGGGGATAGAGTAAGGATACAGCGACAAATCATATAGAGCTCCTGGATACAGAAAGCTTCAAATCTAATTGAAGTTCACTTTTATATTGTAGCATTTTTTAAATATTGCAACACAATCCACATACATTCTCTCATTCTCTCTCTCTCTCTCTCTTTTTCTCTCTCTCTCTTTTTCTCTCTTTATATGTGGGAGCTCCTTTCAACATCCCCTTGAAGAAAGCACTGAAAGTATTATACCCATTTTGCAGATAAAGAACTAAGATCATAAAAGAGAAGTGAGCTGCTCAAAATTCCCATTGTTAGTTAAGAGCAGAGCTAAAAATGTGAATCTAGATTTTTTTTATCTTCCAGATAAGTGTTATTTCCATTATATCAAGGTGCCTGTGTATGAAATCAGAAAGGAAAGGACTGGGGAGAAAAAGTTTCACTGGCATGACTACAAGAGAAATGGGTTATGCTTTCTCCTGTTTAACCCCTAAAAATTCAGGGTGAATGGTTGCCATCAATAACGGAAATAAATCAGAGCCCCTGTTCTGGAGAGATGTGGTGGTCATCTAAACATTTTTTCTATGATGGGCAGGAAAACCAAGATTATCCTCGTTTTATCAATGTTCTTCATTGGTAAAGGAGTTTAGAGAGATAATACAAATCCAATGTCACACGGTCAGGATTTTTTTTTCTGTTGTAAATAGAAGGAATTTACATATTATACAAGAAGTAGCAGTGCTAAGGTTATAATCTAGGAGGTTTTTTGGTTTGTTTTTGTTTTTCCTTTTGCTTTTTTGGTACCTAGATAATATAATGAATAGGGCTCTGGGCCTAAGGTTAAGAAGACTAACGGATATAGGCTGAAACAAGCAACATGACTTAGGCTGCTTACCTTAGCTTCTTCAATCATAAAATAATGATAGCATTTACCTCCCAGAGTTATTGTGAGAATCAATGAAGATAATATTTCTAAAATGTTTAGCAGTGTTTGGCACATAGTAGGTAGTTTAATGCTTTTTTGGTTTGTTTAACTCCCAGGTGAGTAAATTCCTTCTGAAAATGTAAATGTGCACCTGTTTTGTAACATTTTATTGGAGTTTCCTGAGGTAATGCGAAATTAAATGATTTCCTCACAGTCATATGGTCTTCTTGATTCTGAGACTTGCTTTCTATTTACTATATCATTCCAGCTCTCATTTAAAGCTTTTTATTTGTGTGTATGTATGTGTATATGTATAAGCATATATTTATATACATGTCCATGTAGGTATATGCTTATATATATATATATATATATATACATATATATGTATGTGTATATATACCTCTGTGTATGTTTGTGGATAATCAAATATATACAGAACACACACACACATATATATATTTATATAACCACATATATATACAATGCATATGCATAACATATGTATATATATTCTATACATGTTATATGTAATATAATTTAATTTGTGGTGTGGAAGGCACTAGTACCAAGGAGTTTCAAATACAGATGTACAGTATATTCCTCACAAGTGACAAACTATATTCATAGAATCTTTTCATTCAATGACTATCCATAAAGTGCTTTTGTTGTTTTTTTTTTACCCAAAGTCCTCATGAAATTTTCCATCAGAGGCAAAGAACAATTTGCAGTCATGGATGTGTACTTATAGTGATAGAAGACACAGACCACAAAAAAGTGAAAGAAATTTTGTTACCTAAGCTAGGACAGAAATTTTAGGACTAGACTCCCATAAAAATCACCAGAGACACCAATCTTTAAATGTAGTTTACAGTGTAGAATATTTTCTGCATGAAACACTGTCAGATTTTAAGAGGTTGTTGTATAAATTGAAGGATTGTTGTTAACTGTAAAAAACTCTCTTTTTTTCTCTTTTGCCTCAAAAATATTTTAAGCCAGATTCTGCAGTTGCAGGTGGGAGGAATTTACCCACTCTTCAGTAAAGTATATCCGCACCATCACCAGATTCTGATGATTCAACACAAGTATTTCTCAATGAGCAATGCCATTAAACAAATTTCCAATTCTGCACCTGGTGTCCTGTTTTCGGCAGGCTCCAGATGCATTCATACAGTAATTATGACACCGGTAGTCAACAGAGAAGCAAACTACCCAAATGAATGAGGATAAAAAGAAGAGAAAATAGGCAGATACAAAAAGTAAGCAAAATAAGATAGTTCTAAGATTTCACTTCATACTTATATTGGCAATAACAACAAAAATAATGATAATAATAATAATAAATATTACAGTGGTCAAGGAAAGCTGGACACACCTATGTTCTTGATCAAAGTATAAAATTGTCTAACTGACCTTGAAAACTATTTGGAATAATAAGAGGTGAGGAAACTAACCCTACTCATCTACCCATTGATTTCACTCCGGGCCAAGAAGATAAGAAAAAATGAGGGTCATGTATTCTAGCATAGTGTTTCTTTTGATCACAAGAAAAATTAGAAATAAAATGTTTGCCAATTTAGAAATGGATGAAAAATAGATGAATAAGTTGTGATACATAAATGTAACAGAATGTCAAAATTTCTTTATAAGAAGCAATTTATAAGAGATAAATATATAGCAAAACTTGCATAAACCAATACAGAGTGAAGAATGAAGAATTAGAAGAAAAACATGCATGAGGATTAAAATAATATAAATCCATTGAAAGACAGGCAAGCTATGATGAATGAAAATGACTAATCCCAGTCACATTGAATAGTTGATGAAACATACTTCTTTCGTCTTAGTTGAGAGGTAAAGAATGACACCTAGAGAATTTTTTTTTATGGATAATCAACTTAGAATAATGGACAAAGAGCTAAATTTAGCATTAAGAAGATGTATTTTGAAGTCTCACCCCTGAGATATATAAATAGAAAGATACATGAATACATATAGATAGGTACATATATGTATGTATGGATCATCTATCAATCTATTTATCATCTATGTATCTATTCATCAATTCAGCTATCCAATTTGTGTCCCTAGTCAAGTAATTTAAACTTTATGCATCCCTGATAATTCTTTAGGAAAGTCAAGTTGAGGAATAGATACTGCTTTTCAGAGATAGAAGTTCTTTCCTCAATGCAAATATCCTGAACCACAAAAATAATAGAGAGGGGCAGAGGATGAGGGGGAAAACGTTGCCTACTCAGGCAGATAAAGTCTCTATATGTTGATTTTGTCTAATTTGTTTCTTTCACAAGGTGTGTTTGTAGAGGGCAGAGGGATAGTATATCAGGAAATGACTTTGGTATAAAAAGGAAAGGCATCAATAAAACATTAGGAACACAAAAAAACAAACAAATGAAATCCCTTGATCCAGAGATGCTATGAATTTTGATCAGAAAAAAACTAAAAAAGAAGATATAAGCAATCTGGGGGAATATCATATTTTCAAATACTTTTAGATCAAGAGCTCAAATTCTATTCTAAAGAAACACAAAAAAAGACATTTGTATTTCAATGTAATTGGTTTCCATTATAATATATTTTATTTTATGAATTTAAAAAGTTAGTTCAATAAAGGCTTCATTGACTTCACCAGATTGTTAAAGGGGTCTATGACACACAAAAAAGAAGAACTTCTGTGATCTTAATAACAGTCATCAGTCCCTTCTTTTGTCTTCTTTATCATTTTGCTACTTGTCATTTGCTTCTTAAACACAGAGATTATTTCTTCCTTTTCTCTTATTATTAATTATTTGAAGCAATAATTCATATTGTAATTATTTTGAAATCTTGTTTCATACCTTTTAGTAATATCCATTGGAAGGAATGATTATCTCACCCCTTTCCCCCAATCTCTTTTCCTCCTTCACCCCCCAATTTCTCTCTCTATCAAATAAATATGTTTAATATGTGTGTATGTATAATATCAGACTTCAAACAGAGATTTTTTAATGTAATTATATTTTCCCCAATTGATAGCACTTTTCCTTCTTATTCTGGTTTAAGCAAAATCTTTTCAATTTGTTGTAACCATTTTTTCTGTTGCACTTTGCTCTATCCTGATTTGTTTAAGCTCTCTTAACCAG
The DNA here is from genome assembly GCA_023553655.1 of Myrmecobius fasciatus. NCBI lineage: Eukaryota > Metazoa > Chordata > Mammalia > Dasyuromorphia > Myrmecobiidae > Myrmecobius > Myrmecobius fasciatus. The sequence goes on from JAJPUD010000257.1 coordinate 424,504, forward strand.
TCCTTTTTATGAAAAATGCCTACTCCTGTTGTTTTCTCAATGTTTTTGTTTTTTTTAAATGGTATGACCTTAAATGGTGTATGATGTAAAATGTTGGCCTAAATTTAACACTGTTTTTCTTTGTTAAAGGGATGTTTCTAGGGATGGAGAAAGTGGTGAGTATCAATCAATCAATCAATAAACATTTACTATGTGCCAGACAGTATGCTCATTGGGAAATGACTATCAACCAAACAAAGGATCCCAACAGATCCATAAAAGTTTTTTTTAAGAACTTGGGTAGAACAAGAAAGTTTTTGTGTATTAAAGCTTAAAATAAAAAAATGCCTTCAATAAAAGTTCATTGTTTAAGAAGGTAACAGATAAATGTGTTTTTTTCCTCCAACAACAAAAAAAGATGATTCTCTTTTCTTCAAAATCCCATAATCCATTCCTTTTGTCAGCGTTCTTTATAAGCTAATACCACAGCACTGTGCAAAGCAATTATTCGAACAGCTTCCATGGTGATTTTCACAGTCTAACTAACAACTCTATAGATTAAGTGACACTTTCATGCTTTTTTCTAATAGCAAGTCCATTCATAGTCCCTTCTTTTTTTTCCTCCAAAAGGAATTGTGTTGGAATTACAGTTATATTTAATTCCCATACTTTGAATAATCTATTATTTTAATTGATAAAGGAATGCTTTTAAAATGTAGATCATATTCTTGCAAATTTGGGGAGAGGGTTGGACATTTATCATATGATAGCCAAACAAACTTCCAAGGATGTCTGTACACGTTTATCTAGTCCTCAGAAGAGAAACATATAATCCAATCATAAGTATTCCAAATCTTTTCAGATTGGCAGGAACACACCTGATTTTAGGCTTATAGGATAACAGAAAGAAATTTAGAGGCAATCTGGGTCCAATGCATTCATGAATAGGAGGGAAAAAAACCTGAAGCCTAGAAATGAGATTTGTACAAGATGCAAGTAATAAGTGACAAAGACAGATTCTGAACTTAGATCCTTTGTCCTTATACCCACCACAATGGAATATGTCACTCTATTCTGCCAAAATAGCTGTAGAGAATTCAAGGTTATCTCCACCCACCCTTCGATGAAGCATCAGAAGTAAACTTAGTGAGCAATTTATGAGAGGTGAGAAGTCTTAGCCAGAGAAGTGAATTGGCCATGATTGAGGATGATAAGTTAGGGTAATATTTAGACTACAGAAGTACCACATACAGGATGAGTACATTGTGAACTGGGACTGACTGAAACTCATCACTTACAAATCCTATTTAGAGCTGACCTAAGCTGGCACCTGTTCAAGCTCTAGATCTGAGGATTTGAGGCAGCATCTAGGGAAGAGATGTTACGGCTTTGAAGGGTGGTTTTCAGAATATATTTTGTACATCTGTGATCACTTCCTCACTCTCAGGTAATGGTTGTCCAAAGATTTCAGAGGGTAACTGCCCCATGCCTTCATTCCAACATTAATTATTATTATTAATTAATGATCATAGATTTAGAACTGCAAGGGACTTAGTCACATAGTTCACTTTCCTTCCCTGCATTTTTTTTGTTGTTGTTCAGTAGTTCCAGTTATGTGACTATGATCTCTTTTGGGGTTTTCTTGACAAACATAATGAAATGATTTGCCATTTCCTTCTCCAGCTCATTTTGCAGATGAGTTTACTGAGGCAAACTGGGTAAAGTGACTTGCCCAGAGTCACACAGATAGTAAATGCCTAAGGTCAGATTTGAACACCATTCAGCTACCTCTCCCCTATTTTAATGGGTATTAGGAAACTGAAGTCAGAGAATTTAAGAGATTTTCCCAGCATCACACAGATGATTAAATGTCTGAGTCAGGATATGAATCCAGGTCTAGCTGGCTCCAACTTTATTGCCTTACTTTATATAATGTTTCTTCTTTCAATTCTAACGTGTAAGAAATTCCACTAATCATGGGAGGTGGGTATTGGGGAATCTGTTCCCTCTCCTTGAAATGTCTTTCATTTACTTGTCCAATTCTATTGTAATTCTTTAAAGTCCGACTCAAATGACACTTCTTCCAAGGAGTCATCCATGCTGCATTTCCAGTTAATCATCACATATTCCTTAGGGCCTCAAAAGTAATGTGTTTCAGAGGTCATCTCAGACAATCAGATCAAAAATTCCTTTATAATACTTGCAATCTTTGCTTGAAAGTTTCTAGGCAGGACAAACTTACTGGCTATGTCTGGTTGACATGATAATAGATTGTCAGACTTGGAATACAGAAGACCTACTAACTAAATTTGGCCTTACCTCTCCTGCATATGGCAGCTCTTCAAGGATGAAAATGGCTTATCACATCTCCTTTGACAATTATCTCTAATATTTGATTTGTTGGTGGGGATTTATTTTTTGTGGGGGGGAAGGGGTGAAGGGGAAACTAGTGACTTTGACCTCATAAAGAACTTCCAGTATAGCAAATCTTCCACAAAATTATTTTTAACACAGCATTAGCTTTTCCTGAGGACACCAAAAGGTTAATTGATGTGCTAATGTTAGATGGAATACTTGAATCCATGTCTCCCTGACTCCAAGGCCTGACCTCTTTTTACTATATCTCACTTTTTCATGTAAAATTATATATTTTAAGGAAGCTCTTTATCTGAAGGTTGATCACTAAGTGATGAACCTTTTTGGCTACCACAATTTATCTACTATTTGGGGGATGGGTTTCCTAGTCCTTTTGAAGTTAACTTTAAGTTCCAACTTTTATATGAGGCTTTTTATGATAAACCCTCCCCTTCCCTGATGTTTCCTCTCTTTTCAAAATACTTTACTTGCATATATTTTGCACAAATACATGTGTGAATATTTTCCCCAGTAAAATATAAGCTCTCCCAAGGTCAGGGAGTGTTTCATTTTTGTAATAGTATACCCAGAGTGAAAAATATGTAACATAAGATTTTGCAAAAGTGAATGTTGAAAACTATCTTTGCATGTATTTGGAAAAATAAAATGCTATTAAAATACCAGAGTATGGCACCTAGTAGGTACTTGTAATAATGCTTCTTGATTTAAATTTAACAGTACTGATGGTCACTACACATATGTCATTCATTTGATTATTTAAGTGTTGAAGCACTAGTATTATAATCACAGAAGGAAAAAAGGAGACAACATAATTGAGCGTTGCATTGGGTAGTCTAGTCTCCAAGTGCTAGAGAAAGGTTAGGGAAGCTATGGAAGACTGCCCTGTGGGTAGGATGTGAGCTGGATCTTTAAATATGAGCAGAATGGGGCAACAGTACAACTGCAACAAGAAACTTTTCTGAAAATGAACTAGTTTTTAGATTGCAGCTTACATGAAGAGTATCAGTCAACAAGATGCCTAAAAAGCATAGGAAATGAAGGTATTGGTGATTTATGGCATGGCCTCATTTCTAGTGACTATAAGCTAGACATTTGCCATTTTTCCACTCTGACACTAGCCTTTAAGGGGAGTGCATGCAGAGATGCTTTATGACAAGCAGAATCAAGAACTGAGATTCTGATTACTCATGATCATTAAAGCCTAATGACTTTCTGGAGGAGGTGAAGAGGCCATTATTCTGGGGGCCTGAGCCAAATTTGAGTCCATTTAATTTCATATTGCTTGTCCCTATTCCTTTTGCAATTTCAACTAAAAATAATATGATAATAAAAAGATCAACATCAGTTCAAGCAATACTTTGATGGCCTGTAAGGGTGAAGAAAGTGACCCTGAGTCCTTGAGGGCTCTGCCATTGGGATTCCAACTCTGACAGGTTCCAATTGTAAATGATGTTAGTCCCTGCCTCACTGACAGACTTCCAAGCCATTATTTAAGGATTGGTCTAATTCAGATATAAAAAAACTCATAGACAAAGTCTCTGGAACTAAGAAAGATTTTTTTTTTCAGCAGCTCTTGAAATCATCTAATAATGAAGCATGAGGTGGGTGGGGAAGATGGGAATACTACTGTACTCCTACTACTAATTGACATTTATAAATAACAAGAAAATTTGCAAAACACTTTGTAGACAACTTCATTGAAACAACACCCTAAGTTTGAACTAATTCTATGAAGTATATTCTTTTGGCTTTTTGTGTGACTGCTATTAATTTTGATCTGGACATGTGATTTTGTTAGTGTATGAAACTCTTTGGTGTCCAGATGTTTTTCAATCATGTCTGATTTTTCATAGCCCCATTTAAGGTTTTCTTGCAAAGATATGGGAGTGGTTTGCCATTTCCTTCTCCAGATCATTTTACACATGAGGAAACTGAGGCAAACAGTGTTAAATGACTTGTCTAAGAACACACAATTAATGACATTCAAAAGTCATAATTAAATTCAGGAAGATGAGTCTTCCTGATTCCCAGCTTGGTGCTAGGTCCACTGGGCTGCCTCACTTGCTCATATAAAATTCTCCCAAAATGGATTGCAACTAGTCTATTACCTAAGGAAATGAGAATTTATATGCTTCAAACAATGCTACACAGACAAGCTGGATCAGTAGCAGGACTTAAATCAAAGACTAACTGACTCCAGTGCTGGCTCTTAAGTTAGATCCCACAGATACTAGTGTCCCTAATTTACCAAAACTGAGGTTAGCAAACATCAAATATGGGATGTGTATTCCGGTAATCTTCTTGCCATCCAAATCAGCCAGTGTCAGACTGCTATGTATCTCTGGAGGCAGCCAACACAAAGATGTAGTCAGGGATATCTGATATACCGAAGCATACATTCTTTCTACCTAGGTCTAGTTTCTGGCTCATCAACACACAAGTAACAAGATTAGCCTTTCTAACTTAAAGGCTTCTGTGCAGCAAGCCAGGCACAATATGTGAGACTTGCATTCAGAAAGGTCTGAATTCAAAATCTTCAGATAGTTATCTGTGTGACCTTGGTGAAGTTAATTAAATCCTTAGCCTCAATTTCCCTATCTATAAAATAGGATAACAATACCTTCTATTTTCAAAGGTGTGGATCAAATGAGATTCTCTTTCTTTCTCTCTCTCTCTTCCTCCCTCCCTCCCTACTCTACTTCTCAACTCTGTCTTTCCTTGTACACACACACACATTTATATACGTATATATATATATATTTATAGGTGTTGATATCTATACATAATATTGCTTTGTAAATGTCTATTATTATTACTATCTTTCTATAGTATTTATTTTGTCCCAGGAACTAAGCTAATTACTTTAAAATTATTCTCTCATTTAATCCATTGTATCGATAAGGATAATCTCAACCAATTTGTACATAAGTATAGCTAGATGTCATAGTGTAGAGAGCACCAGACCTGGAGTCAGGAGTACCTGAGTTCAAACTCAGCCTCATGTACTTATTAGTTATGTCACCCTAGTCCTTTTAGCCTATTTGTCTCAATTTCCTCATCTGTAAAATGAGCTGAAGAAAGCAACAGCAAACCATGACAGTAGCTTTCCCAAAAAAACTCCAAATGGTATCATAAAATGCTGGACACAACTGAAAACAACTAAACAACAACATGTGCATGTATAAAAACACACACCCTTTTCTTCATTCACACTGCCTTCATCTTCATTTAAGCTTTTATCACATCTTACCTGAAATATTGCATTAACCTTCTTATTGATCTCTTGGCCCCTATTTTTTTTTTTTTACTCTTCAATCCATTATTTATATAAAACCACACCGATATTCCTAGAGCACAGGTCTGGCCATTTTATTTCTCTGCTCATATAACCCTGAGTAGGCTGCTGTGACTTATATGCTCAAATACAAAAACTTCTGTTTGGCATTTATCAGGTTCATGGTTCAGGTCATGATCAGGTTCCTATCTATTTCTTCCAGATTTATTATACATTATTCTCCTTGCATCCTCTATTTCCTAACTAAATTTGCTTGTTGTCTGTTTCCAATAAATAACTCTCAATTTCTATCTACATGCATTTGCATGGGCTCTGCATGCCTGAAAATTTCCCTTTCTTCTCTTAGAATCCTCAACTCCCTTTAAGGATCAGACCAAATGATCTACAAGAGGATTTCTCAGATTCCTTCCAGTTGTTAGCATTCTGTTGTTACCAAATTATTTTTATTAATTTTGTATCTATGGACCTATTGTTTTCCCCAAAAGAATACAATCTTCTTGCTGGCCAATATTGTTCTGCTTTTTGACTATTTCCCAGAATTTGTGGGGTAAGAATTCACGTACTGCCCAGCTATGATCTTAGGTCTTAGAATTGAAAAGGCCCTCAAGAACATCTAGCTATTTGGGCCTAGCTTACATCCTATTCATGAGTTCCTTCAATTTCCCAGAGAGATTAAATATCTCCAATGTTGGGAAGCTCACTGACCTGTAAGGCAATGCCATCCATTTTCTGTAACCTCTCATTTTGAAGGTCTTAGATATACTGAACTAAAAAAATGCTTCACTATAACTTCTATCCATCATGACAACTTCTGTTCTGTAAAAGTAAATTTAAATCCTCACTTATGATTGTGTTTGAAATATTTGCATACACATCACATATCCCCTTAAATTTTTTTCTTCTCCAAGTTCAGAGAGAAGTCAGATGACAGAGGGAATGGCTGCCTCGCTTCTAGTTTCCTCTGTAAAATAAAGGAAAAGAATATACACAAGAAATCACATGGCACTAGAGCAAACTAGAGCTCTCAAAAAGAGCATTTACAAATGTACTGAATACAAGCATCTTCATCCTCCATAAATATTTACTTAAAATAATGAACTGTATGGAATAAAAGTTATTGGAAATTGGATTTCTGTCAGAATCAATCCTTCCCAGCATGTGGCTATCAGCAAAGAGTAGCAAAAAGAAGTCTTGGTAAAGAATGAGGATTCATTAATATCCCAAGGACAAAAATACTCAACAAAAAAACTGAATGCACCAAGAATAGAGGGCAAAATTCTCCCCCCTAGAGCATGAAATATACAGATTGATTGGGGAGGCAAAGAATCTGATCAATTCAGGCTGCAACTGCCAACAGAGGTGATGAAAACCATCATGGGCAATTCAACCTCAAAACACAACCAAATATGCATAAAATGCCCAAACGGAAGCAGTAGAATTATCTGCTCCTTAAAATGATCTGTTATGCATTGGCTGATCTAGGTGTCTTTTCCAGAGATGGATCATGTTAAGGTTATATAAAGAAATGTGACCCTCACTGACTTTTGTAGATGTACATGGTAATCACTTTCCCCAAACTCGTTGACTTCATATCTAAAGGAGATATAAGTCCTCATCACTGCAAAAACCACGTCTCTGGGAGAATGTAAACTTCTTGAGGGGAAGGAGCACGAGTATTTTTATCTTTGGATCTCCATAGACCACATTTCTTTCTGATTCACAGTTGGCCCTTAATGATCATTGTTGCTGTTGTCTATTTCAATGACTTGCTGCCAAAAAATGTCTGCCCCAGTATCTAGCTGCTGATATGTTCCTCCCCCAGCTGCAGAATATAGTATAGCTGTGATGACTTGGCCCTTTGGCCAGGGAAGCTGCTTACTGCTCGATAGCATGCAAACTTTAGTCCTGGTGATATAATCTTTCTTTGGCAGGTTCTACTGAGTGAGTTTACTCCTAAAAATCCCAGCTTCCTCCAGATATTGATTTATCTGTGCCTTTGAAAAGCTACTTCAGGCCTAAATGGTATGGAAGGGTTCACAAATATAAAAGCCCTAAAATTTCAGTTTAGATATTCTTCAGAAGTTTTAACTTTTGTATTGTAGACCCTATTGACTGTCTACTGTGGCTGATGGACCTCTTCTTGGAATACTATTTTAAAATACATATATTAAAATACATATTACAAAGAAAACCAGTTATATAGAAATGAAAATGTATTTTTCCCTCATACAGGTTCAGAGATCCCCAGATAGCTCTTTGAGAAGGCTGTCAGTCAACAACATTTTATCATGAATCATTTTAATTGAGAAATTTAATCCAGGAATATAAATATGGGCAAACAAGAGAGTGCCTGCCTACAAGAAATTTCCAAATTAATAGGGGAAGGCAGCATAAAAAAGATAGTAATTAGGAAAGGGAGAAAACTAATGAGAAGAAGGAAGAGAAGTGAGTAGAATGAGATGAGCTGAAAATCAAGTGAGCAAGGGTGGACCCACTCTCTTAGTGAAGGGGACAGATGGCCTGAAATTCAGGAGGACCTCAGATGGAGTACTATCTCTAACATATACTATCTATTAAATCCTCGAGGCAAGTCACTTAGCCTTTCACTACAAAACATAGGTGCCAATCTATATCTGTAAAGAAAGTTTCCTCATTAGGAAATTTCTACATCAATGAAATTATATTTAATTGGTGTAGAATGAAATCTCTATTATATAATTTCTAGATAGTACAGTGGATATCACTAATTATACACAATTAGTTATATGGCCCTGGGCAAGTCATTTAACTTCTGTCTGCCTCAATTTTCCCAACTGTTAAATGGGAATAATAATAGCACCTACCTTAAAATCCTTAACAAAACTTGTTATGGAGTCATTTTTAGTCCTGTCTGACTCTCTGTAACTCCATTTAGGATTTTCTTGGCAAAGACACTGAAGGGGTTTGCCATTTCCTTCAGGAAACTGAAGTAAACAAAGTTAAGTGACTTGCCCAAAGTGAGTAAGTGTTTGAAGGCTGAATTTGAACTGAGGTCCCCCTGACTTCAGGCTCAATACTTCATCCATTGCAGCAAGTAGTAGTCCCTTAGCTATTAGCCTGGCACCTAATAGGTGCTTCATAAATACTTGTTTTTTTTCCTTCCTTTCCTGATTTTTCTAGGGACAAACTAAAAATGTTTGAAAAACAATGTAAATTGATATTTTAAGAGTACAAATTAATTTATAGTGCTTAATCATCCCAGAGTAAAAAGTATATTGATGGCTCTCAGACCTCTATTGGGTGCATTTCACATGAAACTCAGTAACCCTATTAGGAAGGCCGGATAATCATCATCCTTATTCCCATTTTACAGAGGAGTAAATTGAGGCTACAATAGGTTGGGACTTATCCAAGGTGATGCAGCTAACAAGCAGATAAACCAAAACTTAGATCCTCTGTCTCAAGGGCTAATGGTCTTGTTATTGCATTATACAGACTTCCATAGAGAAGAGCAAGAGAGTTAAGGAGATACTTGAAGGAGTAATTTTTGTGATTTTGATTTTTTTTCCCCACCTCTCTGGTAAATGGTTTGATTTTGATGGGAAAGAAAAAGTACTGGCTACACTGAGTTTGAAGTATTATCTATGAATTTCAATTACCTACCTCTAACACTTTTCCCTCTCCCTTACCATGCATAATCAAATAATTTCTGGGCTATCATACAGTTTTTCTTGAAGTATTTTTCTACTCTTGAGAACTGAGAAATGGCCTTCCAGTCCATCTACCCTTCATCATCCACATTTATTGATTAGGAAAAACAACACATAAATATACATATAAGCACCCAAAGATGGGACTGGGGTAGCAGAATTCATGAATAAAAACTTCCAGTTATATAGCATTTAAAGGACTTTCTTTCTCTGAGTAACCTGCTAAAGGAGTAAATACAAATATTATTGTCATCCTCTTATAAATGAGGAAACTGAGCCTTTGAGAGTTGAAGTAATAATAATAATGATAAAATAATTTAAATAACATGATAAGTATTTATATAAGTAGCATAGTAGATAAAACTTTTTACACTCATCTATAAAATGGGGATAATAATGACATCTACCTCCTGGGGTTATTGTAAGGATAAAATTAGATAATAATTATAAAGAGCCTGGAATATTCTAAATTCTGTATGTGTTATCATCATCGTTATAATTATTACTATTACTAATTATTAGCTTTGAGTTTTTCAAAGAGTCTTGGAAATATTGTCCCATTTTGTCTTTACAATGATGCTAGTAGGTCAGTGCTCTTATCAGAGCTGTCAGTTGAGGGTATGGCACAAGGCAGCAATATGCTTTTTTCCTCTTTACAATTTTTAAAAAATTGATAATAGTTTATTTTTTCCAATTTTTAACTTTTTAAAAAAAATTCTGAATTCCAAATTCTCTCTCTCCTTTCTCCTCCCTCTTCTTTGAGATGGTAAGTTGCACATATTCTACAACATTCTTGAATCCCCATTCAAGGAACCCAGATAAAAAGAAAACAGGAAATATTTAACAAAATAAATAAAAATACGTTAGAAGCTAATGTTAATATGTTTTACTATATTAATATATGACCTGCAGGGATTCTAACATATAGTTCAGTGGTCCTGTTTCCATCTGAATTTGACACCATTGCTATTATCATCCCCACTTTACAGAAGGCAAAACTGAGATAGGCTCATTTGTTGAGGGTCACATAGTTAGTATCTGAGCCTGATTCGTACCTAAACCTTCCTGATCCAAAATCAAACCCTAACCACTAATTCATCTAGCTGCCTATTTTCCATCCAGCTAAAAAGTGATGGAACCAAGTTCCATTTATGGTCTCTTGGACCCTTCAATCCACTGCTCTTTCTACTATGCAACACTGCTCATCTTATTCCTACCACTCAGCTCATGAGTGAGTTCTGGCACATTGAGGGCTTTTGGAAGAATTCTCAATATGATTTTCCTGCAAAATTTTCTGCAAATAGCACAATCTGCACTGAGGCAAATGACACAAAAGCACTCAGTTGAAGAACTAGACTGAGACATTGGCAATCGCTCCAGTAGGAGCTGGGCTTGCATGAACTTACCTGGCAACTTTCTGTTTTTTTTGTGTTTTTGTTTTTTTTATAATCTTGACAGACCAGGTACTGGGCTCTCTCTCTAAAGCTGCTGAAGGATTGAGGGCATTGGGCTCAATTCAGCATCCTCTAAATCAACTTCCCCATGGCAAAACTCTTTTAACTATTCCCTTGATATAGACTTGGTTGTTAAGCTCCTGCTAAGTCCTGATTATACTTTCTGAGGACAGCCAGCCACACTCAAGCAGGCATTCAATGATCATAAAACACCCTTCTCTTTTTTAGTATCTATGGTAGCATTTGAAGGACCCAAATTCCTTGGGAAAATGACATCCTGGGAAAAAAAGGCTCTAGAGGGAGACTATTCAAAATATATCCTCTGATAGTTATCCATTTGGTCTTGAGAAAATTTCCTTAATTTCACTTAAATTTCCTGAGACTCAGTTTCCTCTTATATTAAATCAGATCATTGTATTAAATGGCAGTCGTTCTAATGCCACCTATGTGAATTATTACTATCTATGTGACTTCCCAGAAATCTCTTAACCTCTGTGCCTTAGCTCCTCATCTGTAAGAAGGTTTCCCTAGATGGTTCTAGTGTACTTTCCAGATCTAGATCTAATTTCCTATGATCTTCTATATTTCCATTTTTCTCTTCCTTTTTTTTTTTAAATCTGTCCTTTCTTTGTTGTTCTTTATCATTTCTGCATTGCTCACTAAAACTACTCAGATCACCAAATTGAGGATCAAGCTACCTTAACCACAAAACATTCCTCTTCCTGTAAATACTTTTGTTTCTCCCTCAACATAGTGCTTAATAAATGTTCTCTGAAATAGATTCATTTTAAAAAGAATTTATTAAGTTACACATGCAAGACATTATACTAGGCATGAGAACAGAAAATAAAAATTAGCATAATCTCTTCCCTCATAAAAGATTTAGACAGATACATATGCCACAAGATAGAATTTAAAAAACAGGAGCAGCTAGATGCACGATGGATAGAGCATCAGCCAGGAGGACTCGAGTTCAAATCCAACCTCAAAAATTTGGTATTTTCTAGATATGGGACTCTGCGCAAGTCCTATTAATCCTAATTGCCTCAGCAAAACACACACACACACACACACACACACACACACCCCAAAAAACATAAAGGTATGATCCATAAGATAAGTGAGATGGGAGTACTGAGAGAGAGGAAATCAGGGGAGGCTTCATAGTGGTGGCAATGAACTGTTTGAAGAAAGATAGGAATGTCAACAGGGAGAGATAAAAAGAAGTACATTTCAGATTTGAGGGGCAATCTGCATGAATCCACAATGGAAGAGGAAGGCAAGGAACAATCATCCACTTGGTCACCACCTTGGCCTTTTATTCACCAAAGACTCCTGCATAAAGATTCTCCTCTTATCCATTGTCTAAGCATTTAATACCCACTGTAGAGGGAACTACTTCAACTCATTTTCTAGGATTTCTCCTTGATCACTCTTCTTACTTCATAGTTGTGACTGAAGTCAAGGGCCCAGCTACAATATCCACTTTATACTAATGTAATCTTCAGCACATTCTACTGATGTATGTGGACCTTTAGTTCTTCATCTATAAAATTAGGGAATTGGCAAAAAAAAATTAGAGGAAAGTCAAAGAAATGACTTTTAAGTTTCTGTCCAATGCTATATCTGTATCTGATCAGCACAATTTGAAGTATATTTCTTGTTCCGTCATTTTTTTTTCAATTGTGTTCAACTCTGATGCATTTTGAGGTTTTCTTGGCAAACATACTGGAATAGTTTGTCATTTCCTTCTCCAGATCATTTCATCAATGAGAAAACTGAGGCAAACAGGGATAAATGACTTGCCCAGAGTCACACAGTTGTTAAATTGTCTGAGGCCAGATTTGAACTCATGAAGATGAGTTCTTCCTGATGCCAGGTCCAGCCCTCTAATCACTTCCACACCTCGATGCTCCTTCTGGGAACAAAATTAATTGATTAATAAATGCTTATTGATTCCTTTATTAGCCATCTCTGATGCATAGAACTTCTTAGATTGTTATAGGTAAAGAATGATCAGGGTTTAAAGGATCATTTCTATAAAACCATTCCTGAATAGAAATTACTTCTGTTACATTTAGCTGTCTCTTAAAGACCTCCAGGGAAGGGAAACTCAGTAAACTACAAGATAAGCTATTCCTCTCTGGCAAGGTCAACAGCTCACAAAAACAATAGAGTTTGTTCACTCCCATGGTTCAGTTTTAGGTAAGATTGGAATTGATTCTGTGTCAATGCCCTTTTTAAAGGTCACACTGGCCCACTTAACTTTTTCCCTATTTATTCATCACTGCGAATATTTTTGCAAAGGTACCATCCAAGTGGCAGGGGGTGGCAATAGCTTATGGCTTCCTATTATTGAGGTATATGTCTGACTGAGGTGGGAGGCTCATGATGTGAGATTCAAAATGACCTCAGGATTATCAGTCTGCAGGAAACACAGAGCCTCTGTGTGATTATTTGCACACTGTGTGTGTATTGGTGGAATGGAACAATAGATGCACTCTTGTGCATGCCCAGGAGCCCTAAGAAGGTCACCTAATATCAAGCTGCTTCTTTGGTTTGGTAATCATATTTCAGTAGGAAAATTACATGGATATATGTGACCAAGATAATTTGTCAATTTTATAAAAGGGAAAAATAAATTAAAGAGAACTTTAAATTTGTTCCTATCTGTCCTCTCTTTTCCCTTGATATAGTCCAACATAACATGGCAGAATATGTTTTATGAGAGTCATTAATGTACTATGAGAAGTCAAAGGTACAAGCAGGTCAGAATGTACCTCAAATACATGGCAAGGAAACCTCAAAAATTAGGCCTTTCAGAGAACAAACAGTACAGAGAATGAGCAATCAAAAATATAAAATCTGAAAGATGAATTAGAGATCAGTTAAAAATTTAATATAAAAACTGGGTGATTAAAATAAGTTATATAATATTCAACTCATATAAGAAGATAACAAATCATACTGAATGTTGATCCTGACAAACTTTATAGTTACTGTCTAGTTCAAGAGTCCCTAACCCCTTTTTGTATATTACTTGTACCCCCTTGGCAGTTTGAAGTCTATGGATCCCTCTCAGAATCATGTTTTCAAAACATTGAAAGGAATGCTAAAATTTAGTTGTATATTATATAGATGCCTTTCCTATAAACATATTTTAAATAACTACAGAAAATGTTAAATTTCACTTAAATATTAGTTGTAATTGTTTTCCCTCTCATCCAAATTTACTAACCTCTTAAAATCTATCAAATAATCACTTGGAGTTTGATCGTGAGTTAATAATTACTGATATAGTCCAACTCTGTCAAGTTAAATACAGGGAAACTGAAACCTAGAAAGGTAAATTTTGATTTCAGTTTTATCATTTATAAAACAAATTCAGGGGCACATAATGAATTCTAAGGTCTTTGTCAAATACATGACCTATGATCCTACATCCCTTTCTCAAGACAAATAGATTGTTAAAGGGAGAATGGAAAATAGAATTCTGGTTTTCAGATTCCCAGCCTATTCTACATAATCTCTGCTGCTTCCTCACTGCCTTAATATTGTAATTAGAAGATTTGGAATAAAAAAGATGTAGGAGACTGACACATAGTGTACAGTTACAGGAGTGGGAAGAGGAAGCATCTCAGAATGCCTTCTGTTGGGGCGAAGGTGCCAAGGCATTTCTCTCTGTGAAGGGGTGCCATTTTAACTAAGATAATGTCAGTCACCTCTCCCAAGTTTGGGATGCAAGTAATTCTGTAGGGGTCATGCAAAGGGTTTCACAAGTGTAGGAAGGTAACAACAATGGCAATGACAAAGAGACCACTTGTGATTATAGCAAGGAGTGGCGCTTCAGACCTATCCCCACTTCTGCTTCTAAATATTTGGTAGCAAAGGATTTGATATGAAGCTAACAGCAATAAGTGAAGAATACATGTGACAGGAAAAGATTGGGAGTAAGCACACTCTCTAGTTCCTAATGGCACAATCACTACTGAATATGATTGTGAGAGCGTCTATCTCACAGTTAACTTTTTTTTTTTCCCCCAAGGGAAAAAACATCATAACAGCTTTCCAGATTGGAGCTGTCAAAGTTGATTTACAGAGATCCAGCCAGAAAACTAGGGAATCAATTAGAGGAACTTCAACCCACACAGTGGTCTTTGATACATTGAGATGGTTCCCAAATCACAGAGGAAAGCACCATGGCTTCCAACAGCAAGCATCAGAACAATGAGAGCTTCAAAGCCGATTTCTTTCAACTTCTGACAAAAGTGATTCTCCTGGGTTTCGGTGTCTAAAATAATGACTGTTTTAGTGATAAAATAGCTCTTCATAGGGATTTTTTAAAAAGAAAGTTTCCCCTTCCTATTAGACTATCTCAATTATAGTGTCTTTAACATGGGCTACAGAGTAAGCTGATTAAAGCAATTAATAAGCTCTTCTCCAATTATCTTATCTCCCTTATCAAAATGCAATCACCCTGACTACTCCAGAGGAAAGAAAATAACATCTAGAGGGGAAAAAAAAAACAGCCTGATAAAAGAAATAATGAACTATACACAGGCATAAGACCATGTTTCTCTATACAAGATTATAGACATCAGGGCTCTATTTTGCACCCCAAAAAAGAAATAAACTGGGAAGATATTGCAGAAAGTCAGAGACAGACTGAATGGAGCAGCAACTTCAGCGCTTCATCTTAGATTGGTAAAGAACAGAACTCTTAATGACAACTTGTGAATATTCCTTTAGGTTCCCAACTTTTTGTCAAGCATGAGATGGAGAGGATATAATAGAGTTTATTCAACTTTGGGGTTCACACTAAGAAGTTGTCTATGAAAGTGGATTCCACAGGTCTGGCAGGTGCTATATTAATCACAGATACTTGCTTTAGATCACTATCAGAAACACCTCTCCTATCAAGGGGCCAGTGAATTTGCAAGAGGTCTGTTATCTAAATCACTCAGCTCTGACTTTTCCTGGTCTCACTATTAACTCTTCATCCCTGACAAATGCACTGAAAAATTCTGGAATCAAAATCCTCTCTGAATCAAAACTAGAACCCTTTCCCCAAACAAATACCACCACCCCCAAATTTGTTATATTATGAAATAATGACCACTTTCCTAGATTTAAAAGAGCAAAAGAAAGACTAGATTTCAAAGAAAAGGAAAAGAAAAAAATAGCAGGGGTTAAAAAAAAAAGTCTTATTTTTCTTACCGGTATAAATGCATGCTGCATAGCTTGCTCACATTTTTTTAAGGAAGCAATAGTATCCCACAAATACTGATAGTCCACAGCATGGGAAGCATTTGGCCGGTCCATGGTGAAGGCTGATACCACTCTAACTGAGCTCAAACAACCCAGTGAAAAGGGGAGGGGAAAAAAAAGGGACTGCAGATCTGTTACATAAACTTCTTAATTAGATCTGCTACACAAACTGCTATCTTAGGACTGAAAAAGTTAATCAGAGCATTTCTTTCAGGGGATAACTGGGCATGAGACAGATGTTGTCATTGGGAAGGCTTTTCATTCCCACACTTGTGAAAAGCAAGGCCATCTATGTTCTAGCCGTCTGCATGCTGGTCTGTCAATACTGCACATACCATAAGTGTGTGGGGGAGGAAGGGGTAGTAGGAGGAGAGATGTGAGAAATTTTCTAGCCAAAGATTTGGATACCAAGTCATAAGAGAAGACATTGAGGAACTTGGAGACAGTGAACATAATTTCATGATGAAATAAAGACACCCACACATATTTATATAGTAGAAAGTCATGTATTAGAGTGTGTGCAAGGCTTTTACACAGGAAGACTAGGTATATGTTCTTTTTTTTCAGCTGTTTGATTCTGGGAGACCTCATTTGAAGTTTTCTTGGCAAAGATATAGAAGCAGTTTGCCATTTCTGCCTCTAGCTCATTTTTTGAGGAATTTGAGGCAAACAGTTAAGTGACTCGCTCAAGGTCATATAGTTAGTAAGTTTCTAAGGATATATTTCAACTCACTTAGATTTGTATCTTCCTTATTCTAGACCTGGCACTCTATCCACTGGGCTACCTAGCTGTCCAGAAATAATAATTTATTTAATGCTTCCTATCCATAAAGTACTTTCCCTCCAACAAAGTATGAAAGTGACAGTAGTAATCTCATTTCACAGATAATGAAACTAAGGCTCGACAAATTAAGGGATTTGTTCAAGGTCACATATCTAATAAGTAGTAGAATTTCTGTGAATGCCAGATAGAGAGTCAGAGAAGTTGGATTGGAATTTCATATCTACTGCTGCCCATGTGACTTTGACCAAATCATTTTCCTTTTTCTTTACTCTTCTGTAAAATGATGGGGAACAGGGAACTAGATCATGTTTAAAGTTTTCTTCAAGGGGTAACACTGGCAATTCCAAATTCAATTCACTTTTCACTAACAACTAGGTTATCTAGTTCAGTCTTTACTTGATTCAGGAATATCTTTTATAGTATTTTATGCGTGGAATGGTTTGTTTGTTCAGTGACAAGAAACTCACTGTCTTGTGAGATAACTTATTGCACTTTTGTATAAGTTTAACCGGTTGAAAGTTCTTCATTATGTTGAGCCTAAATTTGCCTTTTTATAACTTATATTCAGTGGTTCTAAGTATGTTTACAGGTATAAAGAGAAATCTAATTCTTCTATTACAAGTCTACAAGTTTTTGAAGAAAATAATCATGTCCTTTCTTATTCCATTTTAATAAACTCTCTCTTCTATGCTATGATTTAGCCCCATCACAATCTTTGATTTCTTCTTTTGGGCAAGTTCCTATTTGTCAGCATTGTTCCTAAAAGGGGGAACTGAGAATATGGCACAATATTCCAGGGATTCTGACAGGCGAATGATATACTGAGAGATCATCTATCTCACTCTAGATTTTATTTTTCTGAGTGCATTCTAGGATAAAATTAATTAATTTGGGGGGGCAGTCATGTCACACTGTATATGTACATGTATATACATGATTATACACACATAGATAAAATATACAAAAACACAAATGATAACAATTTGTATTTACAAAGTTTATTGTTAATGATGTAACAATCTGATGAGGCAGCTACATACACAGAGTGTGGTTAGTCACATGTCAAGTCTCTTGACATTTTGTTATAAGATCTGGAAATAATGTTTTCTGCACCTTCTTTCAGGCACTCTCTCTGATGGATACTTTAATTGCTGCTGCCCTTATTATTACTAGGCTATCTGCTTCAGCACAATTTATTTGTGACTCTCCCTGAAGACTATTAGAAGCTTCAGTGACTGTAAAATACAGTCAGTGTCTTATGTTACAGGCTCAGGTCAATTTGGCTTGCCATGTTCTATAGTGTACGTTTTCCCAGGAGCTATACAAAAAAGATTGCGAATAGCAAAAAGCATCCATGGTTGAAAAATAGTCCTTACATATTTTAATATCTAAAACAATGAACACAGAGCCATGAAAGTGTCAGATCTGAGAGCTACAAAGAATCTCAGAAGATATCTATTAAAACCTTCTCCCTAATACATGAATCCTTTCTGACAAATGGTTATCCCAGCATTACCCAAAGACCTTCAGGGAAAAGGAACTTAATGCCTAAGGAAGCAATCTGCTGCATTGTTGAAAAGTTCTAATTGCTATACAGATTATTCTATTGAGTTGAAATCTGCCTTTCAGGCAAATGGTAGAATTTAGAGACAAAGAAATCTTAGGAATCATTTAATCCAAGTTTCTTGTTAGACTCTTTTGCACTTGCTTTGAGAGACTTAGAGGTTTACACAGAAGAGGCAGACTTGGACAATGATGCTCAAAACAATAGATCTTTATCAGGTACACTGAAACTCAGTAAGTCAATAAGCACTTATTAATAGACTCATGTGCCAAGCACTGTGCAGCACATTGGGCATACAAATAAAAGCAAAAACATGATTTCTTCTTTCAAGGAGTTCTCTAGGGGAGAAAATAATATGTAAAAAGTACTATGTCTAACAAAATGGAAACCTTTTGACTTAAATTGAGAGATCTAAGAGTATGAGGAAAGAGACGAAGAATAGGTAAGAATGCACCTGGAATATTGTCTGTGGAGGGTCAAGTACATTACCAAATTTCTTGAGAGGAAAAGGATTCATCCATGAGTCTGCCAGTGGCAATGGGAAAGTGGGATATAAAAGTCATGATCTTTGGGCTATAGCAAGAAAAAGGGAATCAATGACTCTGTGACATATCCTACTCACACAGCATGCAGAATGAGCCAGTCTTTCATAACTAATTCTAGTTTGGGTTGGATATGCCAAGTTTTATACTTCAAGACAGCTCGGGGATACAAAAAAAGTCAGTTTCCAGTCATGTCTGACACTTCATGACCCAATTTGGGGTTTTCTTGACAAACATACTGAAGTGGTTTGCCATTTCTTTCTCCAGTTCATTTTACAGATGAGGAAATCAAAAAGGTTAAGTAACTTACATAGGATCACACAGCTAATTGCTGTCGGAAGCTGAATTTGAACTCACAAAAATGAATTTATATGAGTCCAGGCCCAATGTTCTATCCACTGTGTCACTTGATTATGCCGTATAATTTATTGCCAGTGCTTTTATATGAATGTTCAGGGTAATGTGTATGATAGGAGCCCCACTTCTAACATCACAGTCAGGGAGTCAATAACTAAAATCTTGCCTAAGGTATGGAAATTTCCAGCATGGAAAGTGCCAGGCATAGAAGATTCCACAAAACAAGATATTGGTCCAAATTGCAAGAAAGGCTAATGCTGGAAAACCAAAGAGGAAACACTGAGATAGTCCCTCACTTAAGAGATGAGAAAACTGAGGCAAAGAGAAAAGAGGTGACAGGTGTGGTGTAGGTAGGAAAATAGCAAAGATGGGATTTAAACAGAGGTCCTATAATTCTGAATCCAAGACTCTTTGCTCTTAACACTTGCAAGCTCATGCATCAAAAATTAAGAAGCACATTGAAAAAAAGGTATAGGATAAAAAGGAATTGAGAAGCCTTGGTGGGTAGAAAGATGGTCAAAGGTACTTTACTTTCACCCTACCAATGTTCTTCATCTGGGCCCCATTGCTTTTAAAAATGATTTAATCAGTCCATTTCAATATATTTGGTTTCCACTTTGATTGTTTTATGTTCTTAAAATCATGCACTTTACCAGACTGCCATAGGGTATCTCTCTCTCTCTCTCTCTCTCTCTCTCTCTCTCTCTCTCTCTCTCTCTTTCTGTCTGTCCATCTGTCTGTCTGTTTCTCTTTCACATATGCACATACACATATACATGTGTATGTATGCACATACCCCTTTCCCCATCTATACCCAGTTAAAAAAAACCTTTTAAACTGTGGTGATCCATTATGGCTTTGGAAATAAGAAAGTGAGATGATAAAATGTATGTTTTGAAGTATATTCTAATGAAGTATGGGCTTTATGGGTAGGGAAGACAAAAAGGAAGAAAACTAGGTAAGATATATAGAAATAATTTAACTATGAGAAATTAGTATGGGAATGGAGAAAACATTTTTTCAAGAATAGATAAAGAGAACTATTTTGGAATAGGAATTTGAACCCAAGGCCTTTGACATGAAAGCTGGTGTTCTTTCCTATCTATCACATTTTAAATTTGGAAGGCCTGAAGAATCATAAAGAATAGGTATAATACCTCTTTGGATTTCTCTGTGTGTAGGGTCCCTCAGATAGATCAGGTGCCCTCCACATCTTGTCTCCATGCAAATATCTCCAGCTCCTTCCATTCATTCCATTGTTAAAATATGAACAATCAATAGACTTTAAAAAGGACAAATCATTCTCTCTTCTCATCTGTATTAATTTGGACATTTTCCCAGGAAGCACTTCTGAAAATGTTAAGCCCATTGGCTGACTATTTTTCCTTTTTTTAAAAAAGCTTTTAATTTTCAAAACATATGCACAGATAGTTTTCAACATTATTTTCTCCCTCCCTTTTCCCCTCCCCTCTGCTAGACAACAAGTACTCCAATATATGTTAAACATGTGTAATTCTTCTATACATATTACCACAATTATGTTGCACAAACAAAATCTAGATTCTGCCTCTGGCTCTACCATTTACTAGAGGAGATGTGAACTTGGGCAATTTGGGTGATAGAAGATTGTTTTTAGAGAAAGCCCTCTCTCTATTATGCCCTTTCAACTGCCATTCCTTACTTCTTGTCCATTTTTTTTCTGTCAGTAAGAAACTGGCAGATAAAGTGATTGGCATAAAGATGTTGCAAATTCAAAGTCTAATGCACAAAGGATTAAAGGAGAGGTTAAAGAAAGAGTAAAGTATAACTAATGGATAGAGCAATAATAGTGGAAATTCAGGCATTAATGGCAAAGATATGTTGTGGTTGAAGTGGCATTCCCAGGATAGCTTAAGAATTGAAATCACATAAGCATTCAGCTACTCTACCTGGCCTCAGTTAAGACTTGGTGCTGTAAGGAATACCAGTAACATCTCAAATAGGGAGTAATAGAATTATAGAATATTAATCAGTGGATATCCAATAGTTCATCAATCTTACAGTTTTGTGGAAGAGCTGGAATCCTTTGAAGACCTTTGAAGGAAGTAGAAAGTTTTCAAAAAATAGAAATGTAAAAGGAATACATTCAAGGAATTGGATTTACATCAATCTTTTGAGGTCATAAATTTAGAACTGAAAGCAATTGCAAAAGTCATTTTATAAAACTCCCTTATTTTATATACAAGAAAACTGACATCTGATAAGGATAAAGGTCTTATCCAGGGCCAGATGGTATAAAGAATGGAACTAGGAATTGAATTCTTCTGTCATCATTATAATTCTTCTATACAATGCTGTCCTCAAGTAGGTGAGACTCAAGTAATTACTGGCCCTTTTGCCTCCATTTTACAGAAGAGGTGAATTACTATTGGAAGCCAAAACCTTTTCATGGAGGCGAAATTTTGTAGTCAAGTTTTAAGATGAACTCTGACCTGGAGCCCAGTTATCAGCCTAGTTATAATGGTCCAAGCAATGAACCTTTAATCTGCCAACATTTACCTAACATAGAAAAGCCAAAACTAGTAGCATTCTTGATCATGGCCAGTGCTTTTCTGATGCTCCTTTAGTCAGTAACAATTTCATTTAAAAATATTTCAATGGGTACAAAGTGAAGAGTAATTATCACTATACTTTTAATAATTAAAAGAAAACTGCAATAAAAAGCTTTTAATCATCACATCTAATTTTTAAAAGTTAATTATGGCATTTCTTTTTTTATTTATTAAAACTTTTTATTTGCAAAGCATATGTATGGGTAATTCTTCAACATTAACCCTTACAAAGCTTTCTGTTACAAATTTTCCCCCCTACTCCCCACTTCTCCCCTGGATGGCAGGATATCCACTGCATGCTAATTATGTTAAAATACTTGACAAATCGAATATATGCATACATATTTCCACACATCATTTTTGTGCAAGAAAAACTATATCTACAAAAAAAATCAGAGAAAGGAAACACAATGCAAGCAAACATCAATAGAGATCATGAAAATGTTATGTTGTGGTCCACATTTCATATCCCTCTCTCTGGGTGTATATGGCTTTCTTCACTGAACAATTACTGGTTTGAGACATTTCATTGTTGAAGAGAGCCATGTACATCAGAATTGATCATCATATAGTATTGTTCTTGAATTATGGCATTTCTTTTTATGTCTTTTAAATATTATAAAATATTTTACACTTTAAAATGCTTTTTAAATAACAAAAACAAATCACTTTCTATAGTAGGACTATAAAAATAAATGTGAAAACAAAGAAGCATAGCCATCTCTTACATTTGTACATGTTCACTGGCTACTTCAAAACCTAAAATGCTACTTCATTTCCCTCTCTTAGAATTCTTGCTCCTAGAATGTTTGTCGCAGCCCTTTTTGTATTGGCTAGAAACTGGAAACTGAATAGATGCCCTTCAATTGGAGAGTGGCTGAATAAATTATGGTATATGAATGTTATGGAATATTATTGTTCTGTAAGAAACGACCAGCAGGACGATTTCAGAGAGGCCTATAGAGACTTGCATGAACTGATGCTCAGTGAAGTGAGCAGAACCAGGAGATCATTATACACGGCAACAATACTATATGAGGATCAGTTCTAATGGACACGACTCTCTTCAACAATGAAATGTTTCTAACCACTTCCAATTGTTCACTGAAGGAAACCATATACACCCAGAGAGAGGGATGTGAAATGTGGACCACAACATAACATTCTCATACTCTTGATTGATGTTTGCTTACATTGTATTTCCTTCATATGATATGTCTTTCATGCAGATACAATTTTTCCTGCACAACAATGATAAGTTTGGAAATATGTATACATATATTCAATTTGTCAAGTATTTTAACATAGTTAACATGTAGTGGATATCCTGCCATCTAGGGGAGGGGTGGGGAGTTGGGGGGAAAAATTTGTAACAGAAAGCTATGTAAGGGTTAATGTTGAAGAATTACCCATACACATGTTTTTCAAATAAAATAAAATTTAAAAAAAAAGAATTCTTGCTCCTTTAAGACTCAGTTCATGGGCCACATATAAGTGACCTTCCCCAGTGTCCACAATAGCAATAATCTTCCCTTTAAAGATTGCTTTCCATCTTTTTTGTGTATATCATATATGTGCCTTTTCTATATGTTCTGATTCCTCCATTAGAATATGAGCTCTTCAAGGTGAGACTTAGCACAGTGGCTGGCACTCACTAAATTTTTATTTAATGTTTATTGGTTTATTGATGATAGAAGGAATAAGAGAGAGATAGAGGGACAAACAGACAGAGACAGAGAGGCAAAAGCAGAGAGAGACAGAGACAGAGACATTTTTGATGCAGGAATTTACTTTATATAATGCTCACAAAATGGCCATTCAGCCTCAATTACTTCTAGTGAAAAGGAACTCAATTCTTTATGTATGAGAAAGCCTATGCCATTGATAAGACAGTTCTTCTTTATGAGAAAGTACTTCTTTTATTCAATTGAAATCTCCCCCCATGGAATTGCCCCCATTAGTTCTATATTGTGGATCCACATAGAATAAGCCTAGTCCTTCCACATGAACAAACTTCAAACATCTGAGGACCAATGGACAGAGTATATTCACATATTAGGTACTTAATAAATTCTTACTGCATAAAGGGGTGCTTTTACACTAAAAATCTATTAATTTATAATTCTCCCTAAAAATCTATTAATTTATAATTCTCCCCTCCTACTATTTCATTAAAAAATGGAAGAGAAGAAAAAACTAGCTCCAAGAAGCTGCCTAGTTGAAATCTTGCATAGAGTTTTCCCATCATACTGGCACATATCATAACAGGTCAAAGAATAATAACTCAGGACTTTAATCAGGATTTTTTTTTATCATCCTCCACAACCACAGTTGCCAAACTAAATTCAATGTTGCACATACTTATAAAGTGTTTATCATATAAAGTCATGCTCAATACTAGGGATAGGGACATGACAGGCACAAAAATAAATGCCATAAGGCAGATTCGCACACACACACACACACACACACACACACACACACACACACAGAAAGAGAGAGAGAGAGAGAGAGAGAGAGAGAGAGAGAGAGAGAGACATAAAGGGGAGAAAGGAAGGAAGGAAAGAAAGAAAAGGTGAAGAAAAGAGATGATATACACAGAAAAATAGACAGCGAGGGAGAGAAAAGAACGAATGGAAGAAAAGCTACAAAAAAGAAGTTGGTCAATTTGGATTTGAAGAAAGGAAAGTTTCAAATTATGAAAATTCAAGAGGCAGTGTGTTCTACGCTTAAAGGACTGTCTACAGAAATTCTGAGAGGTTAGAGATAGTGGGATAGAATAAGATTCAATAAAAAGTTGAATACTGTTCATTTTTTATACAGAATATATTAGAGAAAAAAAGTGCAAAAAATATGAATAAACAGGTTGAGCTAGATTGTTGAGTCATAAATGTCAGGCTAAGGAGTTCATATGTTATAGTAAAAAAGCAATGGGGAGCTATTAAAGGTGCTTTAAAAGTGGCTGATTTGATCAAACTGGTGTTTTAAGAAGATTAATTTAGCAGCTGAATGAAGGAAAGATTAGAGAGCTGAGCAGTCAAGAAATCCTCCAAATCAGGACTGCTGATTGTACCATCTAGAGCACAATGCTTTCATAAAGAATTTAACAGATGGTGAATGGAAGTTAATTAAAAGTAACCAGCAAGTTTAGATAAATATAAAGTATAAAAGAATGAGTCAAAAGTGGAAAGTTTGGTTGATATACAGAAGGAAGGGCAAGGATTGATTTTAGGAACACAATTACACAAATTGAACGAGATTAAATTCTCAAAATTAAATATCAGCATTGACAATTAACCTGCCATCTCACTTAAAAGCTCACTATTACTGTGGTGTATAATTTAATGCATTATAAATGGGTGAGAATGCACATGTCCTCATAAAAGTAATTAAGAAGTCAATAATAAAGCCCTAAATTTTGCTTTACCATTTTAGTTTTTCTTATCTGTTTGAACATCCATTACTCCACTCCAAATGTTAATATGGATTATTTGTGCCTGACTTGTGGTAGACTTCTGAGCTCATATTGGTTTCATTGGCCACAGTTGGTTACACTATACCTTAACCTCAATACACTGTTCTTGTTTGAGAACAAAGAAGTACAACCAACCATGACAATATATTTACATAGCCTATTTCTCTAGGTGTGAAACCCTGATGGTTTAATGTCCATTTCATCCCCTTGATTTAGGGGAAGAGATTTTGGCAATTCTGGATAACAGAGAGATAACAATATGGAAACTAGAATTGTGGGATTTGAAAATGATGACCTCGGTTGCAATTCTACCTGACATTTGCTAATCACATGACATTGGATAAGACATTTAAAATCCCTAAGAGTGAGCTTCAATGTCTGCAAAATCTCAGTTGTAAACCTATACCCAACTTTACTAAATCAGTTTGTTTTCTCAAACCAATGAGCTATTTTTTACCATAGTCAAAAATAGGTACAATTTAGAAAACTACCTAAAAGTACACAGTAACATCAGGAATTTGTGGCTTCTCTAACTCCTCTCTTAAGTAATATATTGGCATATGGTATAACACTGAATATGGGGTCAAGAAATGAGAATTCAATTCTTGTTTCAGGACCTTA
Organism: Myrmecobius fasciatus; assembly: GCA_023553655.1. Taxonomy (NCBI): domain Eukaryota; kingdom Metazoa; phylum Chordata; class Mammalia; order Dasyuromorphia; family Myrmecobiidae; genus Myrmecobius; species Myrmecobius fasciatus. The sequence goes on from JAJPUD010000257.1 coordinate 450,499, forward strand.
ATATGAGTACGATATTGGGCAAATCTCAGTGTCCTTATATATAAAAGTGGATCATAATATTTTCATTACCACTTCACAAAATTATTGCGGTGAAAGTATTTGAAAAAACTTAAAGCACTATTTAAATGTGAATTGTTATTATTAGTAGTCACTAAGCAAACCAGAAGATCTGGTTGTCTCTTAATGAGATAGTAATAAAATTTATAAATTCCAAAAAGACATATAATCAGAAATTACAGATATGGACAAATTTGAGTATGAATTATTCTATAAATTATCCTGTATTCTTATTGTTAAATGGCAAATACAGAAATCATAAGGTTTGATGATCTAGAAATCAGATATTATTTTTAAAAACTGGTAAAGATTTATGTAATAGACTCTAACTTTTTTCAAGATGGCAGACAAAGAACACCAAAAGGACCAAAAGGGAAAATTATCAGAAAAGAAAAGAATAAATGAAAAAGAAGATGAGACTGAAAATGTATTGAAAAAATCTCAAAAGCATTGAAATCTACCACAAAGTGATGATCCTGGCCCAAAGTTTCAATAGATATTCATGGTCTGCAGGATAATCCCAATGACATATGTACAGGCAGAAATATACTAGCCTAAACCCCAGAGTGAGAGGATAAACAAAGAGAGGCTACTGCCACCATCTCAAAACATGTTTGTTATGATAAGAATAGAGGAACTCAAGTGGTAAAGATTTGCAAAATGTCTAGGTATTACCCTAATGGGGATTTGCCTAGAAAGCTGTTAAGTCATGGCAAAAAGCCCTTCAGTCAGCAGGTAAGGAGATTTTGAGCCAGCATCACCCTGGGCACAGTTCTGATTATGTTCACTGATTCACAAGAACAAGGAAATGGTTTTCCTGAAACAACTGGCTAGTGGTTTGCTACTGATAAATGAATCTCTGACCATCAACTTGTTTCTCTGTGAAGGACCCCTCAGAAATCTGTCACTGCTACTTCTACCAAAGTTAAACTTTTGGGTATAAAAATGACAAATTATCTTACTGATGCTTACTTCAAGAAGAACAGGCTACAACAACCTAAACACCAAGAAGAAGATATTTTTGACACAGGAAAAGAAAAATATGAGATTACAGAGCAGCATAAGGCTAATTGGAAAACAGTAAACTCTCAGTTCCTGCCCCAAATCAAGAAAATTCCTCAGCTCTGAAATTTCCTGTGTTTTGCATTCTCTTTCCAATGGAGTGTATCACCACAAACTGTTGTTATAAAATGTTTTGCAAAGAAATCTTATTAAAATATTTGGAATAGCCATTTTTTGTCAAAAAAAGAATTATGCAATGGGCAAGTCTCAAATGTTCACAAAACTGATGTAATTTTAAAATTTGCAAAATAGTTGAAGCAAAAAAGGATCTAGGTGAAAGTTTCATGCTTAATAGACTTCAGTTGCACAAAACTTAAGGAGAAAGATGGAAAAAACAGAATATGTTCCATGAGTGATCCAATGATAGAACTAGAAACAAAGAATATTAGAGTTAGACAGGACTTCCAATTTATCTAATCACAGTTCCTATGTAGCCAACAGTCTGTATGACATTGGACAAATTAATTCATCTTTGTAGCCATCACTTTTCTCATTTTATATAATAAAGGATTTGGACTAGGTAACTTTAAAGTTTTCTTCTAGCTCCCAAACCAATTCTACGATCAAGCACCTACTATGTGCTAGGAACTTTGTCAAGTAATAGGGGCACGAATAAAAAAAGTGGGAATTGCTGACCTCAAGCAGATTATGTCATTCTATGGGACACAATACATAAGGGAGAGTGATCTAAAAAGAGTAATTTGGTCTGAGATTTCTTAGAAATGGTACACAGGACAATGCACAATCCATTGGCATTCCTTTTCCATGAGTTGACACTATAAATTTATTTTCCAGAGCAAAAGTGGAATGGGAAAGATGGCTCATATGTGACAAGTTCACAAATGGCCAAGGGCAAAAGGGTATGTTTTGGTCCAGGTTGACTGGAAATAGTGAGGTTTCATCAATCACACAATATTTTTATTGATGAGAAAAGTGGGGCTCCAAGTGAGGTAAATGATACAATTAATTAAGTGACAGATGAGAACAGAGGTTTCATGACTCCCAATCTATTATGCTTTACAGCACACTATATTGGCTCCTGAGATCAGGAGAAAAATGCAACAAAAAGAATAACCCTGGAACTGAGAGCATCTCTGGAAACCATTATCAACTTATTTGCTTGGTTTTTTGACTTCAGTTCTAAAAGATGCTATGATTAGGAAATAAATGCAGTGATTCAGCTAGGTGGCATACTGGACAGAATACCAGATTTGGCTGGAGTCAGGAAGATTCATATTCCTAAATTCAAATCCAGCCTCATACACTTACTAGCTGTGCGACCCTAGCTGTGAGACTAATTGTGTGGGCAAGTCATTTAACTCTGCCTCAGTTTCTTCATCTGTAAAGTGAGCTGGAGGAGGAAATGTCCAACCACTACAGCATTTCTGCCAACAAAACCCTAATTGGGATCACCAAAACATTGGACACTAGTGAAAATGATTGAACAAGCAAATATTCGGCAAATTAGTTTCCATTAGACTATAAGCTCCTTGAGAACAATGAATGTCTTTTTGGCTTTTCTTTCTATCCTGGATTTAGCATAATAACTGGAACATAGTAGTTGCTAATTAAAACTAAATGTAGTTTCAAGTTAGGATTTTTCTTCAGTTTTAAGAGGAAAGAAATAAATATCTTAGTTCTCTGTCACCCTCAATCATTCTCAAATGTGAGAAACATTTTTGAATTTATAGACAGAAAAGTTGATACCATGTGTGGAGGTGGAAAGTAAGAACTAGAGAAGATAGGCAGCTAGGTGGCGCAGTGGATAGAGCACCAGCCCTGAAGTCAGGAGGACCTGAGTTCAAATCTGATCTCAGACACTTAACATTCCCTAGCTGTGTGACCTTGGGCAAGTCACTTGACCTCAATTGCCTCAGCAAAAAGAACTAGAGAAGATGTGTGTGGATCTGGGTAGGACATCATTTGGGTCCTGTATAGAGAGCTATAACACAGTGGGAGATAGAAGGAAATTCAGAGGGCATTCAGTATGAGCTTCAACTGCCTATTGGTTGGTCAAGTTAGATTGAGTTCTCTAAATGATTGTGATTGTTCAATCATTCAGTCATACTTCACATTTTATTATCATGCACCATAGCACCCAATACTGCCCAGGAGGCTTTCTTGTCAAAAACTACTGAATTGATTCGCTGTTTCCTTCCCCAGTGGACTAAGGCAAACACATTAAATGACTTATCCAGGGTCACACAGTTAGTACTTGTCTGAAGCTGGATTTAAATTCTAGTCTTACTAACTCTACAGTGTTCTATCCACTGAGCCACCTAAGTATCTTCCAGATAGGATCAAAGAATTCTTAGAAATCTGGGGTCTCTAAACCTAGGTTTAAACCTAATGTTTCTCTGTTATATCATACATCCCTTGTGATCTTTAGAGAAATTGAGGGCAGAAATATTTATATTTTTATATATAAATATGCGTAGTTATATATATGCATACATATATATTACTAACAACAACAATAATAATATAGATCTTTTTAATGGAGGAGAGGTCACATGAATTGTACTGATGAAAACTGGAGCTTGGGTTAGATAATGACAAGGAACAAAATGAGAAGAGAGTAGAGTGGATAGAATATTGGATCAATTCAAATACCACCTTTGATATTATCTGCTATATGACCTTAGGGAGGTATGATTTCATAGTTTCGAGCCTGTTTCTTTATTTGTAAAATAAAGAGAATGATTCCTATTATATCTACTTTAAATGGCTGTTATGACCACAAATTTTTAATAAAAACATATAAAGTGCTTTGAAAATCTTAAGACACTAACTGTCAATTACTTATCTTAGGATGGTGATAATAATGGCTGGCATTTATTAGTGCATAGAGGTTTGCAAATGCCTTAAAATATTATCTCATTTCATCTTTATAACAATCCTAGGAAGCAGGTGTTATTATTAAGGGAAATATAGGCAAAAAAATATTTTCCCAGGAACACATAGTCAGGAAGTATCAGAGGCTGGATTTGAACTTAGGTCTTACTGACTCCAGGTATGATGCTCTGTCTACTATACTACTTAGTTGCAGAATGATATGGGATAATTTCAATGGCTCAAAAGATTCCAATATATATTCAACATGTGCGATTCTTCTATACAAAATGGCTGAATGAAGAAAGAATTGGAAAAGGGAAAGACTTGAGGCAGGCAGACCTTTCTTACAGCAGAGGTCTAATAAAGACACACCTTACTCGATAAACTCCAGTGGCTTTTTATAAACTCCAGGAGAAAATACAAAATGCTCTGGGTGGCATTCAAAGCTCTTCATAACCTAGCCCCTCCTTCTTTCCAGTCGTCTTACATTCTACTCCCCTAGATATATTCTTAGATCCAGCAACACTGGCCTTTTGGCCAATCCACAAACAAGATACTTCATTTCTCAGCTCTGATCATTCTCTCTGACCCGCCCCTATTCCTAGAGCACTCTCCTTTCTCTGATCCAACTACTGACCCCTCTGGTTTCTTTTAAGTCTCAAATAAAACACTACTTTTTATGGAAAGCATTCCCTAACCACTCTTAATTCTAGTGCTTTCTTAAATTTTTAATGATTTCCTATTTATCCTGTATACAGCTTGATATGTATATGCATATATATATATGTGCACATATATTTTTGCATGCTGCCTCCCCCATAATATTACGTGCTCCTTAGAGAAAGAAGTTCTTATGACTTGTTTTTTCTCTCCAGCATTTAACAGAGTGCCTGACAACACAATAGACACAATAAATTGAGGGCAGAAATATTTATATGTTTATATATAAATATGCATAGTTATATATATGCATACATATATATTACTAAACACAACAATAATAATATAGATCTTTTTAATGGAGGAGAGGTCACATGAATTGTACTGATGAATTATTTTTAAAAACAGATAAATTTTATTCCTATTCCTTTTTTTCTTACAGAAATTTATGACTTTATTAAAATCAGTGAAGGCAGTTTAGCACTCCAGTGTTCATAGATTTCAGTTCTGTCCTAGACAACTCTTTGTGACCTCATGAACAAGTCCATGGAGTTTTCTTTCTTTCTTTTTTGAATTTTATTTTATTTGCAAAACATATGTATGGGTAATTCTTCAACATTAACCCTTACATAGCTTTCTGTTACAAATTTTCCCCCCCCACTCCCCACCCCTCCCCTAGATGGCAGGATATCCACTACATGTTAATTATGTTAAAATACTTGACAAATCGAATATATGTATACATATTTCCAAAATTATCATTGTTGTACAAGAAATATTGTATCTACATGAAAGAAAAATCAGATAAAGGAAACACAATGTAAGCAAACATCAATCAAGAGTATGAGAATGTTATGTTGTGGTCCAAATTTCACATCCCTCTCTCTCATCATCTCATCACCTCTGGGTGTATATGGCTTTCTTCAGTGAAGAATTGGAAGTGGTTTGAAACATTTCATTGTTTTTTTTTTTAATAAAGCTTTTTATTTGCAAAACATATGAGTGACTTTTCAACATTGACCTTTACAAAAAAACTTTTTTTTCCCAAGCTTTTCCTTTCCCTCCCCCCTCCCCCCACCCCTAGATGACAGGTAATCTAATACATGCTAGATAGGATAAATTATATGACAAGTACAATACATGTATACATATCTATACAGTTATCTTACTGCACAAGAAACATCAGATCTAGAAAGAGAAGAAGAAAAAAAAAACAACCTAAGAAGGAAAACAGAATGCATGGAAATATTCACAGAAAGCGTTAAAATGCTGTGTTGTGGTTCACTCTCAGTTCCCACAGGCCTCTCTCTGGATGTATATGACTATCTTCATCGCAGAACAACTGGTTTGAATCACATCATTGTTGAAGAGAACCATGCCCATCAAAATTGATCATCGTATAGTCTTGCTGCTGTGTATAATGTTCTCCTGGTTCTGCTGATTTCACTCAGCATCAGTTCATGCAAGTCTCTCCAATCCTCTCTGAAATCCTCCTGTTGGTCATTTCTTACAGAACAATAATATTCCATAACATTCATATACCATAATTTATTCAGCCATTCTCCAATTGATGGGCATCTTTTCAATTTCCAGTTTCTTGCCACTACAAAAAGGGCTGCCACAAACATTTTCGCACATGTGGGTCCCTTTCCCTCCTTAAAAATCTCTTTGGGATATAGGCCCAGTAGAAACACTGCTGGGTCAAAGGGTATGCACTGTTTGATAACTCTTTGAGCATAGCTCCAAATTGCTCTCCAGAATGGTTGGATCCGTTCACAGTTCCACCAACAATGTATCAGTGTCCCAGTTTTCCCACATCCCCTCCAACAGCTATCATTATCATTTCCTGTCATTTTAGCCAATCTGACAGGTGTGTAGTGGTATCTCAGAGTTGTCTTAATTTGCATTTCTCTGATCAATAGTGACTTGGAGCACCTTTTCATGTGACCGGAAATAGTTTCAATTTCTTCGTCTGAAAATTGTCTGTTCATATCTTTTGACCATTTGTCTATTGGAGAATGGCTTGAATTCTTATATATTTGAGTCAATTCTCTATATATTTTAGAAATGAGGCCTTTATCAGAACCTTTGGATGTAAAAATATTTTCCCAGTTTACTGCTACCCTTCTAATCTTATCTGCATTCATTTTGTTTGTACAAAAACTTTTCAACTTGATATAATCAAACTTATCTATTTTGTGATTAATGATGACCTCTAGTTCTTCTTTGGTCACAAATTCCTTCCCCCTCCACAGGTCTGAGAGGTAAACCATCCTACATTGTTCTAATTTGTTTATAATATCATTCTTTATGCCTAGATCATGAATCCATTTTGACCTTATCTTGGTATATGGTGTTAGGTGTGGGTCAATGCCTAATTTCTTCCAGACTAGTTTCCAATTATCCCAGCAGTTTTTGTCAAATAGTGAGTTTTTATCCCAAAAACTGGGGTCTTTGGGTTTATCGAACACTAGATTACAATTGTCATTGAGTATTTTGTTCTGTGAACCTAACCTATTCCACTGATCCACTACTCTATTTCTTATCCAGTACCAAATGGTTTTGGTGACCACTGCTTTATAATATAGTTTTAGATCTGGTGCAGCTAGGCCACCCTCATTTGCATTTTTTTTCATTAATTCCCTTGAAATTCTTGACCTTTTGTTTTTCCAGATGAATTTTGTTGTTATTTTTTCTAGTTCAGTTAAATAATCTCTTGGGAGTTTGATTGGTATGGCACTAAATAGATAGATTAGTTTAGGTAGTATTGCCATCTTTATTATATTCGCTCGACCTATCCAAGAGCACTTGATGTTTTTCCAATTGTTTAGATATGACTTTATTTGTGTGGAGAGTGTTTTGTAGTTTTGCTCATATAGATCCTGACTTTCCCTTGGCAGATATATTCCCAAATATTTTATACTATCGATAGTTATTTTGAATGGAATTTCTCTTTGTATCTCTTGCTGTTGCATTTTGTTGGTGATGTATAAAAATGCTGATGATTTATGTGGATTTATTTTGTATCCTGCAACTTTGCTAAAGTTGTGGATTAATTCTAATAGTTTTTTAGTTGATTCTCTAGGGTTCTCTAAGTAGACCATCATATCATCTGCAAAGAGTGATAATTTGGTTTCCTCATGACCTACTCTAATTCCTTTAATCTCTTTTTCTTGTCTTATTGCCAAGGCTAGCATTTCTAATACAATATTGAACAGTAATGGTGATAGTGGACAACCTTGTTTCACCCCTGATCTTATTGGGAATGGTTCCAGTTTATCACCATTACATATGATGCGAGCTGATGGTTTTAAATAGATGCTACCGACTATTTTCAGGAAAAGTCCATTAATTCCTATACTCTCTAATGAAACATTTCATTGTTGAAGAGAGCCATGTCCATCAGAATTAATCGTCATATAATATTGTTGTTGCCGTGTATAATGATCTCCTGGTTCTGCTCATTTCACTCAGCATCAGTTCTTGAAAGTCTCTCCAGGCCTCTCTGAAATCATCCTGCTGGTCATTTCTTACAGAGCAATAATATTCCATAACATTCATATACCATAATTTATTCAGCCACTCTCCAATTGATGGGCATCCATTCAGCTTCCAGTTTCTAGCCACTACAAAAAGGGCTGCCACAAACATTCTTGCACATGTGGGGCCCTTTCCTTTAAGATCTCTTTGGGATATAAGCCCAATAGAAACACTGTTGGGTCAAAGGGTATGCACAGTTTGATAACTTTTTGAGCATAGCTCCAAATTGCTCTCCAGAATGGTTGGATCCGTTCACAGTTCCACCAACAATGTATTAGTGTCCCAGTTTTCCCACATCCCCTCCAACACCTGTTGTTATCCTTTCCTGTCATTTTAGCCAACCTGACAGGTGTGTAGTGGTACCTCAGGGTTGTCTTGATTTGCATTTCTCTGATCAATAGTGATTTGGAGCACCTTTTCATATGACTATAAATAGTTTTAATTTCATCCTCTGAAAATTGTCTGTTCATATCCTTTGACCATTTATCGATTGAAGAATGGCTTGAATTTATCTGCCAAGGGAAAGTCAGGAACTATATGAACTAAAGTACAAAACACTTTCCACACAAATAAAATCAGACCTAGTCAATTGGAAAAACTTAAAATGCTCATGGGTAGGCCGAGCGAATATAATAAAAATGACAATACTACCCAAACTAATTTACTTAGTGCCATACCAATCAAACTCCCAAGAAATTATCTTACAGATATAGAAAAAATAGTAGCAAAATTCATTTGGAAGAACAAAAGGTCAAGAGTTTCAAGAGAATTAATGAAAAAAAAAAGGCTGATGATAGTGGCCTTGCTGTACCAGATCTAAAACTATATTACAAAGCAGCGGTCATCAAAACCATTTGGTACTGGCTAAGAAATAGAGTAGTCGATCAATGGAATAGGATAGAATCACAAGACAAACTAGGCAATAACTATAGCAATTTGGTTTTTGATAAACCCAAAGACCCCAACTTTTGGGATAAGTATTCACTATTTGACAAAAAACTGCTGGGAAAACTGGAAACTAGTGTGGAAGAAATTAGGGCTTGACCCACATTTAACATCACATACCAAGATAAGATCTAAATGGGTTCATGATTTGGATATTCCTATTCCTTGTGACAGTCTTCCAAATACTTGAAGATAACTATAATTGACTATCAAACCTTATTTCTATGAGTGTTCCTCTAACTTATCTTTACATAGCATGGAATAAAAGCCCTTCACCACTGTGGTTACTGTCCTCTAGATGTTCTCTAGTTTATTAATGGCTCTTTTGTTATGTTCTGACTAGTTCAAATACACTGTCGTTTCATTTCCCTAGTCCTGAATACTTTGCCTATTTTACTATGGAGTAAATTCTCATAGCTCTCTGAGCTCTCATATTATGGTTAAATGACATTTGATAAAATTATCCAATCAAACCATGATATATATATATATATATAAGTTTAATTGTCCTTTATCTTGTACTTAAACAATTTGAATTTTTGAAGTGAAATTGTAGACTTACATCTATTGAATTTCATCTTAATATATTTGGTTCAGCACAGTAGCCTATCCAGATTTTTTTTTCAAATTTTGTCCATCATTCATATTAGTTTCTACTAGTTTCCTGTCATCTGTGAAGCTGTGCAGAGTGTTCTCTATGACTTTGTCAGAATCAATGACAAAAAAATTCAGATAACATAGGCATCAAAACTCATCCCCAGAGCATTCTACTAGAAAAAAATCTTTCCAAGTTGATATAGAACAGTAATAACTACTGTTTCGATCTGACCATTCAAACAGTGCTAGATCTACCTTACTGTACCACTGACAAGCCCACATGTTCCATAACAATAACACATGAGACTTTGTCAAGAATTTTGATAAACTCTCCTATACAGCACAGTACTGAAGCTATAGCAAAAAAGGTTGTTGACAGAAAGAAAAGATCACTGAGAATAACATTTTCAGAGAAACATAACTCATGATGAAAATCCACAAGCAAAATATGTCCCCAATAGCTGTGGAATGACTAAATAAATTATGACATATTTATATATGACTGCTATAGAATATTAACATAATATAATGGAGCATATATTGAAGAATTACTAAAAACACATCAGAAGGTATATATGGAATTGTACAGAATAAACATAGGAGAGTCAAAAGATCAGCAGAATGACAACTAGATAAAAGAAGCCCTGAATAGGGAACCACACTAGTCAGTTACCTTGGTGAATAATATTACTGCACTGTCAAAGGACATTGGTTAACTATTAATAAATTATTTTTTAGATAATATACTTTGAAATGGGAGGCATCCAATGTTTACTGGGTAGCACATGTTGTCAAAACAAAACATCATTTTTAAAGAATTAGATCAATTTAATTATATTTTCAGCATTCTCAAACATTCTTATCAAATTAAGTTAGTCTGGATTGACCTGTTATTGATAAAAACCAGGCTGGCTCTTTGTGACTATGACTCCCTTTTGCAGGTGCTGAATAATTTTCCTTTTAATATAATATTTTAGGAATTTGCCAAAAATAAAAATCAGGCTCACTGGTCTCTACAACACCAGGGCTAATTCTCTGATAATGAATGTTTCTATACTTAACTATGCCTATTCTCTAACAGGGAAGTCCCATCACTGGTTTTATACTTAAAGTCTTCTTTTCTCTTAAGAAAAGGCTTGAATTAAGAAATCTATTATTTTACTAGAATTTTTGTTGCTCTGGCTACGGCATCAGAACTGGAGTCAGGAAGACTCCTCTTTATGAGTTCAAATCTGGCCTCAGATACTTAGGAACTGTGTGACCCTGGACAAGTCATTACCCCTAGAAATGGCAAACCACTCAAGAAAACCCCAAATGGCGTCATGAAGAGACAAACATGACAGAAAAATGGCTAAACAGCCACAAAAATAGCAACATATTTGGTCTGTTGGCACAGTCCTTAAGAACGCTGCTTCATCTACTTGCCATATAATTGAGATAATGTATGCAAAGTGCTTTGCAAATTTTAAAACTATATATCCATCATTCATATAAATTCTATTTAAGGAGAAGATGGTTATAAAGCATTATAGCTCAATGTGGAGGAGAAAGGATAATTTTATTTCCATTTTATAGCTAGATGGCAGAAGCAAATACAGCACTAGGGCTAGAGGAAAAAAGATTTGGGATTCAATCTCAGATATTTACTGGCTGTAGCTGGACAAATCTCTTAACCCCTGTCTGCCTCAGCTTCCTTACCTGTAAAATGTAAATAATAATAGCACCAACCTCCCAGAGCTATTGTGAAGATTAAATGAGATAATAATTGTAAAATGCTTAGCACAGTGCCTGGAAAATTGTATGTAGGTTCTATGTAAATGGTAATCATCATCATCATCATCATCATAATCATCATTCTTATTATTATCATATGAAGATACTGAGTCATTTGATCAAGACTGCATGTCAACTCAAAGAAGATAGTATTTGCAAAACACTTTAAACATGTAGGGCATTATTAATAAAATATATCTGTAAGATTAAATTTGAATAAAGGATAAAGTCTAAATACGAAAAAAAAGACTACATGTCTAGTTAGCAAAGTTGTCCAGGAGAGACTACAAACCTCTTGCTTCATAGTCCAATTTATTTCCATTAGAGCACATGTACTCCAAATGTCTTTAAATCTCCAATTAGCATTTCAGAAAGAAGGTAAACTTGATTTTAAAACAAAGTTAGTTTCTGAATTTCTGCATTAAAAGATTTATGTCACTGGATAAGTCTAAAATTTATTGTAATCTTCCTAATATTATTGAGAAACTCTTTCACTTCCCAAATATGTCCTAAATTTACTAGTGGTTAAAATTTGATATAATGATAAGATAGACTTGAAGTAAGAATACCATGTTTTATTTATAATTCTCACTGACATATTATGTAGCTTTGTGTAATAACTTAACTTCTTGACATCCAAATGCTCATAGGAATTTATACCATTGGAAAGAATGTTAGATGTTGCTTGTCATTTATTCCAATTCCATGATTGATAGAAACATCCCTTTATTGTTTCTCTCTTTGTATTACTATAGCTTAACATAGTGCTTAGCACTTGTCATTCTTTCATTCATCCATTCACTATACTTATCTCTCTTACAATATCTCTAATAAGTGGTCTTCCAAACTTTACTAGATCTCTTGAGAGAAAGAGTTTATGAAATAGTCCCTTGTATATTTGAATAATATTATTTCTGGGATTCTCTTTATATTGAATCAAAATTTGTCTCTCATTTCTCCCATGGGTCTTAGTTTTTTCTCACTGGGGCTACATAAAACATAGTTCCATGTAGAGAAGCATCAAACAATGAAAAATAATAATCATTGTAACTCAAAAATTTCTTCTTCCTACAGACTAAATATGTCCAGATTATTTGCCTTATCTGGCATGTTTTTGAGTGCTTCATCATTTCTGTCATCTTCTGCCTCAGCTTATCAATGCTTCTTTTAAAGGGTGAAGACTGGAACTGAGCAAAACTTCAGAAGTTATCAGACAAATTAAATATGAAAATATAAATTGGCATTTAATGAAATGCTAAATAACAACTATATCACTTAAACAACTAACAATTATATGAAAATCAATGATGAGACAACATGAAAGTTTTGGTGCTAATGCTAAGATAGTACTCAGAGGAAAAATATATCATTTATGTATGCATTAATAAAATAGAAAAGTAATAAACTGAACAAACATTTAAAATTAGATACAATAAGTACATAAATCAGCCTTCTGTAAATAGATGAATTGGAAACTAATAAAAATATAGAAAGATAAGCAAAATTAATATCTCATGCTTTAAAAAAAACCAAACTTGATAAACTATCTGCCAATCTAATTAAAAATAATAGAGCACAAAATCAAATCAATAAAACAAAAATGGATAAGGTAAAATCACAACAAAACTAGAAAAAAATTATTAGAATCTATTATTTTAGTGATACTGAGAATAAAAAAAATTAATAAAAGATTAGCTTCAAAAGTACTAAACATACAAACTAACAAAAGAGAACATCCAAATTTTAAGTAACCCTAATCTTAGAAAAGGTAGTTAAAATTATCTGAAAAGGAAGAGCCAAAGTGAATAAGGGTGGAAGCTTCTAATCCCACTAGAAAGAGAATTCTATCAAACATTTAGATGATCAATTCCTATACTTCACAAATTATTCTCAAAAATTAGGAAAACACATTGTCAAAATACTTTTATGAGACAAATGTAAAATCTCATTTAGGAAAGGGCAGAGCAAAAGAGAACATTAGAACAATATTATTAGTGAATGATGATTCCACAATGTTAAGAAAAATCTCAGAAAACAAAAACCTACAGAAATTTAACCAAAACTTGATCATTATGACAAAGTTGGATTTATATCAAGCAATTAAACATGAGGGAAAATAATCAATATGATTAATTATTTTAAAACCATCAGGAAGAGGCAATGCTAAGACTAACTGCTTATTTCATATTCTATAATAATTTTAAAATTCAATCACAAGTCTGTTATTAAAAATCATACAATAACTACATTGGATTAGAAAGGTATATACCATGGTGTATATGTAGGGTGTCAATTCTTAGCCAAAAGAAGATAAAGATAGTTTCAAAAGATGAACCAGATAATTCTGATTGTATGAAACTAAAAGGTTGTTGCACAAAGATTACTTGTCTAGGATAGAAAGTAAAATACCTTACTGGAGGGGAAAAAAAACCTAGTGTCTCTGATCAGGGTATGACATTTAAAATGGTTCTGAGACCCACATAAATATACATCCCCAAATTTCTCCTTAACACAGAAGTCAAAGGGCATGAAGAAATAGCTTTAAGGAGGACTGAAAACTATGAATAACCTTTAAAAATGCTCCAAATTACTAATAATGAGAGAATTACAAATCAAAACAACTCAGAGATTTTACCCGATAGTCATAAGATGGGTAAAGATGCCCAAAGATAATAATAATCAATATTAGTTATCCAAAAGACAGGAACACTAATGCATTGTTGGGGGTAAAATTCTGAAAAGAAAGTGACTAAAATATTCAGACCCTTTAAATCATCTCTTCCAAGGAGGTGACTGCAAAAAATACAAAAAACAAACAAAACCTTGGTATCTTCCAAAATATATACAGCAGAGATTTTTGCATTAGCAAAGAACAGAAAACAAAGTAGATGTCCATCTTTGTGGAAGACTAAACAATTTGTGGCAATTGATGCAATGGAATAGCACTGAGATATGCAGACGTTAAAAATATGATGACCACAAAGAAGCATGGAATGTCTTAAATGAACTGATGCAAACTGAAGGAAGTACAGCCAAGAAAAGAATATATGGTTACAACAATGTAAATAACCACCACAAAACAAATAAAAATGTATATCACAAAATGTATAGAGCAAGTTTGATATGAAAGAAGAAATATGAAAAGACTTTCTCCTCCTTTGTCAAAGTTGAAGTTCACAGGTTTGAATCACTGCATGTAAATTCATATTTTATTTTCTTTGTTGGCATATACATCAATTTTTCTGATTTCCCTCCTTTTCTTTCTCTTTTTGTTTTTTGTTTAAATGTTTTGCTATGTGAGGTAGTATACTAGGAATATGGAGATAGATGATTCCAGAATAAAATTTAGACAGACAAGAAAATACATTTTTAAATGTTTTGAAATGGTAATCATGCTAGTTAACAACATTCTTTTCTGTAGGCTAAAGATACTCATATTATTCACCAAAGCCTTGCATGACATTGATTCGACTTTCTCCATCCTTGCAATCACCTTTTAGTGAATACATTCCAGTCAATTTTCCTTCTAAATTATACTTCTCCAGAAGTGATACAATCACTTTCTTATTTTCTTCATTTGCAAATTTGAAATTATAACACCTGATTTATTTACCTGAAGAAAATAAGTAATATAAAAACTATTTGTAACTGTAAAGCACGACAAAAATATTGGCTATTAGGACTGCAATTCTTATTATTTTCTGTATTCTAGAATCCTAATATCTATTAAAAATGAATTTCCTCCTTTCCCCACTCTTATTCTATGTTCTTTTAAAACAACTCTTTAATGACCTCCAGGGCAAGCACTTTGGAGCCTGTATTGTTATTTCTATTTCATCCCTCCTCCTGTTAAATTCATAGAGGGCAGTGTCCATAGTTATTATTTTGAGAGATGTGCAATGACCTAAATAAGGTTTGTTTTCTGACCTGTACAGAGTGAGACAAAAGTTATCGGCTTCCCATAAATAGAACATAACTCAACAAAATAAAATGTACCTCTTTCCGTACTCATGTATACTACACACTAGCAGTGAACCATTTTATAACATCGCTTATTTCTGCTATGCCCTGGGTTAAATTACATCTCTTGCTATGTACAGAAAAGGTCTGGCATTCACTTAGGACATGTAAAGGAAGGTATAAACTGAAAACACTAGCATTATGATGGGGTCTCGTGATTATATTAATTTTTGTGTCTCAGTAATGGATAGCTATGACAACCAAACCATTAGCCCCTCCAACTGAGAAAAGGCCAATTCCTGATTTTCACAAAGTATGACAAGCCCATTTCCACATCAATTTAGCCAATTGGTCTATAACACAGAGGAAAGAAACTTTAAATGGAGAGATTTATCCATTAAACAAGACAAACAGACTACCTGCTTGAAATCCAACTGAGGTTTAAAGAGAACATGACTCAGAAATGTAGAATTTTAACTTAAGGGAAAAAATGCACTGATATTTAATCACCTAAACAGCCAATTTTAAAGAGTAAAATATCAAAGAGCAAGGTGTATCCCACATGAGATCTTTGCAGGTCATTTAATTCAGTATTGTCTTACAGGAGCCAAGACTATTTACCAATTTCAGCTGTCACTGATTTCCTTCTCATTGGGAACAATTTAATAGGAATCCCAAGAAATCATCTTTGAGATCTCTCTTTTAGGCTAGAATTTCGGGCATGATATAAAGGAAAGGAACAATGAATTTGGAGTGAGAATACCTTGGGCCAAATACATTTATTATTTTTATGATATTAAATAAGTTCCTTCATTTCCCTAGTCTGTTTCTACATCCATAAAATTTGGGGACTAGATGACATTTAAGATTTTATTTCAAACTATAGTACTGCCATTTTTTTTAAAAAGAGAAAAATAAAAACAGCAGAATCCAAAGCATATTTTAACAAAAGAAAGACATAAAATTAATTTGTTTTCTTTTTGGTACAGTCCAGCTAATTCCTCCTCTAATACCTTTCCTTTATTTCTTGATGTTCTCACCTCATTCTATCCAAATCCTCTACTCCAGGTATATATTCTGTGACAATTAGGGTATACAAGTATCCCTTTCACATTGTTGGGGTTTGGGGTACCATGCCCCATGATCCGGAAAATCCACATAAAATATGTTTCATTTTATACTAGTGAATAAGTCTTAATTATCATGGTATTAAAAGATAAAATATATTGATATTTATACTACTCTACATAGATTTTATACATTTGTGAGTTTCAAAACTCTTTCTGTGTAGTCTTCTGGCTTTTGTGTGTCATCTGCAGCTTCTCCAAAACTCCCAAAATTTTCCAGTTAATTTCTCTGGCCATCCCTTGATATTTTAAAACTGCAATGAGGGGAGTTGCAATAGGGAAGGGATAACTGCATTTATATTATTTTATTTCATTTTAATGGGCAATCACAAACACTTGGGAGTTAGAAGATTTATTCCTGAGACTTTTTTTTCTCTGTATCTCTCTCCTGTCTCTCTGTCTCTGTGTCTTTTTCATTCCCCTCCTCCTCCTTCTTATTCTTTTTCCTCTCTCTGTCTCTATCTCTGTCTCTCTCTCTTTTTCTGACTCTGTATTTGTGTGTGTGTGTGTGTGTGTGTGTGTGTGTGTGTTAGAGAAGATTAACTTCCGGGAGGCTTAATTTTTTTGTACATACAATGGGGTTAATATTTAGATTACTCCCCTTCTTCCCAGTATATTTGGTAACATTCAATGTAATAATCAGTAGTAAATTGATGATAGATATCTTAGACACCCCATATTTTTCTAAGTTTTCATGACAATGCTTTCTCCTCATTGACACACCTATTTAACTGCATTTCATTGGGAATAAATTTATAAAGAACCCCAAAAATAATTGGAAAACATATCTTGGACTGGTATTTGAAGAGTGGTGGTGGTGTGGTACAATGGATAGAGCACTGGGTCTGGAATCAGGAATACCTAAGTTCAAATCCAACTTCAGACACTTGGTTGTGTGTGTGTGTGTGTGTGTGTGTGTGTGTGTGTGTCCCTGTCAGTGTCCTCCACTGTAAAATGAGCTAGAAAAGGAAATGGCAAACCACACCAGTATCTCTACTAAGAAAACCCCAAACGAGTTCATGAAGAAACATACTCGATTGAAACTACTGATCAACACCACCACAAAATCTTGGACTGGGATTTGTAGAGTGGTACTGGCTAGATTTGCTGTATTTTTATTCAGGTCATGCTCACTAAGCATAGGTGCCACTCAAAGAGCTGTTTCAGGCCCTTTTATCTTCTCCCTCAATACTATTTTTTCTTGGT
Source organism: Myrmecobius fasciatus (assembly GCA_023553655.1). Lineage (NCBI taxonomy): Eukaryota > Metazoa > Chordata > Mammalia > Dasyuromorphia > Myrmecobiidae > Myrmecobius > Myrmecobius fasciatus. Next base: position 468,261 of record JAJPUD010000257.1, read on the forward strand.
GAGTTTAAGATCCAATTATCTTCCATATGCAGGTAATTTTCAGCTCTATTTATCCAGCTCTAACATCTTTCCTGACCTCCAGAATGCCATCACCAACTGTTTATTGGACATCTTGTACTGAAATTCTTAGAAACATTTTAAACTGAGGCAAAATACATGTTTCCCACCCTACTTATAAGCTTTGCTGTCATATCATTTTATCAAAAGATCATGTGATCTGTTCTTTTCCTCACTGTTGGAAAAACAAGAGTAAAAGGACTAAAATGTGGCAAAAGATAAAAGGAAGATCTAAAAAGTGAAATACCAATTAAATCATATTTCTATGGTCTCTTCCGTTTTCCCAAGAGTCCATCTTCCTCAAGGGTAGGTAGTTTAAGTATCAGTATTCCTATTTTGTAGAACATTTGAAGCTCATAGGCTCAAAGTCATAACTTGCTCAGGGTTATACAGCTAATGGGAGTCAGCACAGGCTCAGGTTCCATCCTTCTCATTCCAAGATCATGTTTTCCTGAGAATATAAGAATATATTCTTATAAAAACATGGAAAACATCAAATGTGCTCTAATTATTCTACTTAATTTTTCTCACCTTTGTTCTTCTCCCAGTACTGGCCTTAACTTTGTGGCCTTTAAAATTTCTCTACTGTTCCACTGCTACTTTATCTAAGAACAACTCTCAGAACTGGGGTCTCCTTACCCTGGAACAGCCTAGTAGAGCCTATAGCCTGTAGACCTTGGAATATTCCTCTAATATTCCCACAGAACTTCCTCCATTGTTAAAATCCTCCCAACATCCCCAGGTTGTGGCAGGATACAGACTAGTCTGCTCTCATTTTTTTCCTAGCTCTATATCTTTCTGCACATCAAAACAATACTCCCCATTCCTAACCCTATTATTCAGCCTGTTCTTGTGCTTTGTCTTCTCACATTAGAATGTGAACTCCTTGAGGGAAAGAACTGTCCTTATGAAACTGGGCCCTTAAACTGAGATTAAGAATTATCCAGGCAGAAGAAGATAAAAGGGTACCTAATTTACTTGAATAGCAATCTATATTTTTACAAGAGACAACATATTATAGTGAAAAGAACACTGTGTTTAAAATTGGAAAACTCATGTTCAAATCAAACTATCAATGATATTTGTGCAAGTCTTTGTTACTGTCCTAAACTCAAGTTTCTTCAGGTGTAAAATAAAAGAGGGAGGCAGATGGACAGAATTACATTAGATAACTTCTAAGAGATTAGAGGATTTCTAAGGTCACCTTCACATCTAAATCCAATGAAGAAATCCTCATTTTGTCTTAATCTCAATATTTAGTATCTTCAACATTTGCTGATGAGACTGAAATGTAATTCAAGAAACCAGATTCCTGATAGAGATTTTTATTTTCTTTTAAGGCATCACCATTTAATTGAAACTGCAACAAACAATGTGGGTCACTGCCCTAACACAGCAAAAACCCATCAGAAAAAACTGAAAGACTTGTTTGACGCTACTTTTTAATGAGGCATTGCCAACTAGAGTACTGTGCACTATTTTCTATCTAATGATGAAAATGATGGGGGAAAAGGTCAGGCAGTATTGGGGAGCCAGTGCTGAAACTAATTATAAAATCACATTTCATCACACTGTCACCCATCTCCTGCAGAATGAATGACTACTAATTTTAGACAATGGAAATGTATATCATCCCATTTTTCCTGGGCCTGTCCCCATCAAATACCTTTCATTGATGAAATGGCAGGACCCAATGATTTCAGCATCACATTCATGAACACTGATTATTACCATGGTGAGATTTGTCATTCAAGAGAACACAAAAAGTGATTTTAGAAGCAGTCAGTCAAAATCAAGGACCTCTAGTTAGGAAAAAGGCCACTGTACTAGGTACTGAGAACCATTGCTATGAACACAGAAGACCTGATCCCTTACCTCATAGCAATCCTTAGAAGTCTGATTTGGAAGTGACAATTATGATCACTGGGGTCAACAGATCCATTTTACAAATGAAGAAGCTGAGTTTCAGAGAGGGGAAGTGTAATGGAAGATCTTTGATTCAGAGCGCTAGAGTTCAAATATTAATTCTGTTATTTCCTATGTGACTTTGGACAACTCACTCTCTCTGGACCCCAGTCCTCCCATTTATAGAAATGCTGAATTAGATAGATGTTTTTAAGCTTGAAATCTATAATTCTAGATGCTATGATTGATAGTGCAGGAGATGATAGAGATAAGACAACACTATTTCTATCTAGATAACATTTTCAAAATTTCCAGTATTCCATACACACGTTCTTTCATTTGAGTCTTCCAGCAGCTAACTAAATCAGATAGTAGAAATAATATCATTTACATTTGAACCAGGGGAAAAGTAGGACTTAAAGACAGTGCAAATTGCTCAAAGTTACTAAGTATCTTAGTTGGGATTTGAATCCAGATCCCTGCTTTCGGCGACAATGTACTTATCATTGTACCCCATTGCTCCTTCCAATGGAAGCTCCTTGAGAGCAGGCTATCATTTTTGTCTTTGTATTCTTCACACCTAACTCAGTCTCAAAAATGTAATAGGAGTTTATTGGTGAAAAAAATGGCTTTACCACTACTTAATTAATTAATTAATTAATCCCATAATTCTTAGTGCTATGTAGGAGAGAGGAACATTGCAAAAGGGAAACTGCTTCCTTTGAGAGGGACAATGACAGTGGTCAAGGGAAAGAGAAGTCACATATAGAATAAAATAACAATACAAGAATCAAATAAAATTCTGGACAAATATATGACAGATAACCCGAGATAGGCTTAGGATCACAGTATTAGGTCTGAAAGGGACTCTACAAAATCATCTTAGGTACTACATTCACAATGAGGACCAGAGAGAGGAAGCAACTTATCCAAAGTTATAGAATGATTTTTAAAAATTAATGAAAAAAGGATTTATTACTGGGAAGCAGTATTGAAATTTGATTTAGATTAAAATCCTATACCACATTATACCTTACACTGGATTTGTGACCTTAATATTAAAGCTCATACTATCACACCCAAAAAAAAAAGAATCAAAGGGACAATAGATCACAATTTTCTTACAACTGTGGATAGAAGATGACTCATTTGTAAAGGTAGAAAACTCACAACTGTTGCATATCACCAATCTTTTGGGAGTTTTAAAAAATATTAATCAATTGTGTTTAATTTTTTCCTCTGATTTTTTCCTTTTTTGACTTTAAAATATTATCCATTACCTGGGATAGCTCTCTGGAAGGAAGATGGGAAGAACAGTTGGAAAACTGTGATGATATAAAAAGAAAAGAACTTAAATTAAAAAAAAACTTTTAAAAAATTAAATGAAAATTTAATAAAACTTTAAAAATGTTTATTAAGTTTTTGATAAGTTCAAAGTTACATATATAAATAAAAGCATAATAAATACCTTTCTTTAAAAGAATTATCAATAAAATAAAGAGATAAAATATATAGAAGGTACATCTCCAAGTCAGATCATAAGATGGCAATATATCTTCTTTAATATTATTCATAAAAACTTATCTGTTTCTGAAGTTGAGACACATATAAAGGTCCAAATAAACTTTCTGAACACAGATCCTCTGACTCCATAATCCAGAACCCATGTATGTAATTAGTAGCAAATGAGTGATGTAGATAATGTCAACTCTGAGTTAAGAATATGGAGAGATAATTGCATGTTGGAGTGATCTGAGAAGACTTCATGGAGTATGCTTACCATGGACCTTGGCATGGCCATTTTATGATTTAGCCAAGAAGAAAAGGTAATATTTTTTAGGTTAAGGGCAATGATATGCCCGGTCCTATATGTTTTAGCAGACCTTATTCAAGTTTTTATTACATGTAGAACACCATCCTAGAAATTATGAGCTACAATCAACTTAGCTACGATGTGACTCTTGTACTCCAAAAACTTATAAAATAAGTTTATGTAGGGGTACATAAATAATAGCCATTTTGGGGGAATAAATAATCCCCTCTACTTGGAAACTATCAAAAAGAGCTCTATCTTTCTTATTCTTTTATCTATACTCTTTTAAAAGTCTAGCAAGGTAGGATCATTAAAAACTTATGATTAATTATGTATGCTATTTATGAGAATAATGAATAAACTTACACACTTATCTAGCATTATCTAGCCAAATGTTTTCTTCACAGTTATCCCGTGAGTTAGGTATTACTATCTTATAGCTCTATTTTATAAATTGGGAAAATTTATAAATTTTATAAATCAGAGTCATACAACTATTAAATGCCAGAGCCAATATTTGAATTCTGTTCAAATTATTTGAATTCCTATGTTCTTTCCACTACATCATAATCACTCAAAACAAATTTGAACAGTTGGGGCATATTGCTTGTTTAAACTACCTAATCCAGAGCAATTTAATTTCATCTAGTCTCATATTTCTTCTCTTTAAAAATGAGAGATTTAGTGTGGTTAAGCTCAAAGATCCCTTCTAGCTCCAAATACTATGATTCTATGGTTTCACTATGATTAAGTAAAGGACAATGTGCCAGTGAAAGATAAATTATGCATTAAATATATTTCTTCAACTAGGAAAAGTTGGCATTCATAATAAATAATTGACTGGTTTTCACAATAACAGCACAGCAAGGTTCATATCAGTGATATCCAAAGACCAAAAGGTACCAAAGCTTTAGGTACTTTGTGTGTGTGTGTGTGTGTGTGTGTGTGTGTGTGTGTGTGTGTTTTGAGACCTCAGGTATTTTTAAAATGGAAAAAAAAAAACATAGTCTTACTGCATACCCCTTACTTTAAGGGATTCAGTAATTCCATTCTAAGAACATTATTCTAAAAATATCACAATAAGATTCCATAATTAATCTACTTGTAAGAGCAAAATATGTGATGCAAAATATTGGTCTCTAACAAGAGAATATATGAATAAATTATCATATATTCATGTGACAGAATACTATGATCCCATAAAATGATTAAATATGAAGCATAGAAGAAATATGGAAAGAACTACATAGGTGAGGCAAAGTTAGATGAGTTAATGAGAAATGTATATGAGGAAGGAAGGGAAGAATTGACTGAGGAAGGTAGGAAAGATAGGAGAGAGGGAAGGAGTCAGAGAAGGTGGGAGGAAAGTCAGAGACAACAAAATTTAAGAAATCTATAAGAAACAAAACTGATGCATTTAATTCTGTTTTGAACAATGATAACTGATTTCTGTCATCTTGATTTCTAAGGGTTTTATGTAATATACATATTACTTGCTTTTGTTAGTTATTATGAATTCTGTGAAGGAAATTACTTTGAATGCAAAATCTCCAGTCTCCACACCAATCAAATCCATTTTACAAATCAAAGTTTTTGGCTTTGATGACAAAAGAACTATCAGGTCTCTTTGACTCAAATGGGACTCCTTAAGTCCCTGTGGAAAGGAAAAAAAAAAATCTGAAAGAATTGTTAATCTTTTAAAACACAGGAGCCTCAGACCTCTAGATTTCTTGATAAGATAGGCAATTGGGGAATGAGAATCTGTTAATTCCCAAAACATATCATTTGCCTAGAGGATGAAAAGACTTTATTTGCAAAGTGAAGATATCTTAGAGAACTTCTAATCTAATCTACTTATTTTACAGATGAAGAAATTGAAACTGAGAAGTTAAGTGACTTGTCCAAGATCACACAGGTGGCAAGGAGCAGTACTAAAATTCAAATGAAAGGCTTTGGACTCAAAATCTTATGAAAGGTGACAATAAAGGGGAGACTCATAGATAACACTTAAATTTCAAGCACTGGAGAATAAATGAATTGTTAACCCTTCTGTACCATTCTAGTCATAGATCTTTACCTTTGTCCCTGTAATCAATCAAACAATCATCATAAAGAAATTTTTAAGTACTGCAAAAATCAGGTAAAAAAAAACAATCCCTTCTCACAAGCCACTGATATTTTAATGTGTTCTTGAATAGGAATTTTTCTTTTTTGGAGGGAGGGCCTTTTTTGAAAGCAGAAAAAGAACTTTCTTGCTTAGAGCAAATGAAGTCTAAAATTTAACTCTCCTATAATTCTTAGATCCTTATTTGTTGAGGGCATCACATGACACAGTACGGACCACAGATGGAGCCAGAATGATCTAAGTTCAAATATAGCCTCATAGATAGATAGAGATATTTATCTCTCTATAGATAGATATAGATATACAGAAAGACAGAGACAGGTATGTGTATTTTATATGTATACACATAAAATGCAAATATACATGCATACCTGTACATACATATACACACTTGTATATGCATATATATTATATATGCATGTATACAATCTATATGTATTAATATATTAATTGCCATATGTTATATACATAATTATTTATTATGTCTTGCATCAAGTTTCTAGTTTGTATATTGCATCTTTTAACCTGTAGATTTTCAAGTTATATACTATGTCCCAAAAGTCTTAGTGCAGTTTTCAGCTGATATGTTAGAGAGCATCAAGACTTTTGGGACACCTTGTATGTGTGTATGTATGTATATGTATGTATATATGCTCTAAGAGGCTATGATTTAGTAAGTTCATACAGGTAGCAACAGAGCTAAGCTTTGAACTCAGACCCGCTGTCTCCAAATCTTGAACTCTTTCTACTGTACCACATTGCTTCCTTTAAACTAGAAATCATATATTTGAAATGTTTCATTTTCTATTTAAGGATATAGCTCAGAGAAATGAAGAAGTCAGAAGAGAGTCACACTTAGAACTCGAGTCTTCTGATTCTAGGGCCAAGCAACTCTCCATATCTTGCCTCTGTTCTGTTATTAGTCTCTGAGAATTCTGAAGGGCAAAATGTCACATCAGCATAATGTGGTGCTCTGCAGGCAACTGCTGGACAGTTGCCTGGCCCAACTAAATGCAATATTAAGTAACACATTGGAAAGATGCACTATACAAACTAAAAACGATGCAAGACATCATTAACTGTTTAGATAGTAAATTATTTTTTATTAAAGCTTTTTATTTTCAAAACATATGCATGGATAATTTTTCAACATTATCTCCCCTTCCTCCATCCCCTCCCCTAAATGGCAACTAATCCAATATATGTTAAACATGGTAGAAATATATGCTAACATATAGTAAATTCTTTAGATTTAAAACACACACACACGTATATTTCTGATTCATTTCAGAGTCACAAAATGTTAGTGATAGAAGGAATTCTAGAGTTGTCTCATACAATCCTTTCATTTTACAGATAAAGAAACAGACTCAGGGAAGTAAAATAATTTGTCACATTGTTATAGAAAGATAGAAAGTACAAAAATCACTTCTGTTTCCTAAGCTCAAAGTAAAGTGCTTTCCAATATACCTTAATGCCAACCTACCTTTAGCTGTATTGGCTAGAGTGCCATGAGAGCCAAGAAAATACACTTTCCCACAGGATTAAGGGCTCTTCTTAAGAGCAGATGTTTATTCCATAACTGGTCTTTTGGACCTGATGATTTTCCATGTGCTTGCCTGTTATTATGGTCATAAATATAACTATTTAAATTCTATCTGCTCAAATGGAACAAGCTTTTCTTTCAGGAGAGAACGTTACTGTTTTTGCAAATCAGCAAAGAGGCAATTTAATAAAAGCTATGGAGGGAAGAACTAGAAACAATAGGGGGGAAAGGAGAGAAGTGACAAATTTCAGTTAATTGCTTAGAAAATTTTTGTTATAATTATCATAATAGTAAAATGGGCAATCTCAAAAAGAAGTTCCATATTTCTAAAGGGCTTCAGTTTAAGTTGGGAAGACCTTAATCAGAGAGTTCAGGTTGTTCAAGTAGCCCTAAAACTTGATAATCTTTAAGGTTCTATTGCAACACAGAGGTGTTGAATTACAGGTTTTTTTTTTAAATGAAGAATCCTACTTGTACCAAGATATTGAGGATTTGGTAGAGACGTAAAATGTCCCCAAGTCACTGTCTTGACCAGCTCTCCTAGCTGCAAGTAACAGTCACACTCATTTTTATAAGATGCAACTAATTTGTGAAGTCAACAAACTTTATGGTGACCCTTTTGATCCCTCCAAATGTCTGATTCAAAGAATTATTTGCAAGTTACTGGATATTCATAAATTATTAAGAATACTTCTTTTTTTGGTCTCCATTGTAGATTTCATACCATTAAGCACCATGAAATCTATTCTCGTCTTAGTAATACTCCAAAAGAGTCTGTAAAGCAGGGGTTCTTAAGTCTTTGAGAATTTAGGATGTAAGTACATGAAATTTAATGAGAACATTCATTTGTTTTCATTAACCTCCAAATTCAATTTATCATTTCCTTCAATTATGAATTTTTAAAAAACATATTGGGAATGGGTCCATATACTTCACTAGACATGGCAAAAACACTGTCAAAATACCTATCCTAAGGAGTGTACGCAAATTTCCAAAACAAAATTAGTTTAAATTCATTTTATATATATATATCCAGAAAGAATCATGATGTGTTAGCTCTAGAAGAGACCTTAGTAATCTAGTCCCATCTTTATATTTCTCAGAAGAGGGAAATGAATTTCAGGAAAGTTACATGACTTTCCCAAAGAGTTCTCAGATTGGAATCTACTTATGAAACTACAAATGAGCAATCTCTTTATCACACAACATCTTCTTGGTGCTTTTTGGAAAACAGATATGGGGGTTTAGTACTATCCTGCAATTTTAACTTCCTTCACCAAAATTTAAGGTAATGATGTGAAAATATTTGAGAATCATTATTTGGAATCAAAGAAATATGTGGATGAGAGTAGGAAAAAATTTTAAAAGCAAATTAGAGGTATGCATATTTTTCCTCCCGCATCCCACCTTCAACTTCTCTCTTTACTCTAAATCTCTGGGAAAGGGGATTGTCTCAGTGTATTGCTCATTCATGTTATCACTGTATCATTAAAGATTCTCAGAATGGACAGCCAATTTTGATATTTAAAGGCATTAAGTAGCTATAAATTAAACTGAATTGAGAAGGTCACTTTGTTAAACCATTGAAGGGAAAAGATGTCCTCAGTTGATGACAAAGTGGACTGAGATTTTTTAGTAGAAAAGTATTTGTGCCACGAATACAATGTAAGTTCTAGTTGAAGAAAAAAAAAGATTTAATCATTATATGATATAAAACTATATTACATCTAGTATAAAAAGGATTGCAGTATCAAGAAAAGTACACTTCCTCTACTATATCAAACAGCAATATATAAAATTAACTCAATTTTAGCACCTAATGTAAGCCTTTCAACCAATTTATTTCTAAATCATGAATCAATCATCTCTGTATATCTACCACTGTGTATATATTTATATCTTTAAACAGAGCAGATACAGATATATATGTATACATATATATGTGTATATATATATATATATATTTATAACCACATTTAGCTATATATATAGCTAAATGTGTTTTAAAATACCTGGGCAAATATTCACAAAAATCCAAATATTTAAATAACTGCGAATGTTTTCAGTATTATAGAAACCCATCATTTAAAGGGAAGTATGATAATTTTGATATCAGTAACATCACAATCACATGACCATTTTGATTTCAAATTGAAATAAAATCTTGAAGGTGTATTTTATAGTATATCTTAATCCAAAGTAAAAATGCTGAAAAACTACAACTCACTCTGAAAACCTATATTAAGGGAGGAAATCAAGAATTAGTGCCACATAAGTACATTTCAAAGAACTAGCGATCAGTGACACATTCTTGGATGCACTTTTCAGAAGCCACTATTAGAATTAAAATGCATGCCAGCTTTTAGACCATAAAATTTTATATAAAATCAATATGTACTTCTCTATTATGCTAAAATCACATTAAAATTGAGAAATGATTCTTTTCTCCCACAATTCTATCTTTCTATTTTCCAGGTCATATTAAAGGGCACATCTAACATAATTTTGTATTTATGTGTATAAGATATAGATATAGTTATATACGTACACACAAACACACACATATATATATAGTGTATAACAATACACATGTATACATATATATGGAGGTATACATATATGTACATAATATATGCTCACACCTGCATATGTTTATGTGGTTGTATGTGCTTACAGAAAAAAAAAAAAAAACTATTGTAAAAGCTTGTGTTTTTTTTTTTTTTATCACAGATAGCAGGTTTATTTTCCCTCTTTGGAGTAAGCAGGTATTGGTGTGGAGAATCACCCTGGTTAAAATGAATGAACTACTTTCTGGTAAAATGCTATCAGTTGGGAGGCAAGCAGAAAAGATCCAAATTGGGAATTTCTGCAACATCTGTTCCAGAAGTGGATTAGTATAAAGAGGTAATATTAAAGCTTTTATTATTAATAGCTATTTTACTGCTCTATGAATAATAGAAATGTTCCCTAGGTGGAATAATAAGTATTATAAGATTGTTTTCAATTGTGCCTTTAATTAGTATATGTCATTTAATGTAAGCAAATTTTCTCTCCAAAATAGAAAGATGTAGAACATTATAACTGAAAATGAAATAAGAAATCAAATCAACTTTTTTTTTTGTCTTAAAAATGACTGTGTATATGTGTGTCTTGGGTTGGGGGAGAGGAGGAGGGAGTGCTTGAGAAAAACTATTTTCTCTCTGTGATCAAAAAGGAAATGAAGCTAAGCTCTTCCAAATGATAAGGTAATATCTGTAATGTCACTGTGCTGTTAAATAAAAGATCAATATTAGGAGAAATTTTTAAATGTCAGAGAAGTTGTGGTGGATGAAAATGACCCCCTCCCTCCAAAAATCCTGCCTCATAGCATCCAAGATTCCCCCAACCACCCAGAGATGACATCCGGGAGAGACGTGGAGCACTGACATGCTAGTACTCCCCACTCTCCCATTTCCCAAGAATGCATCCTTTCCACAATGAGAAAAAAATACTTAGCAAAGGAAAGTTTGCAGGCAATACTAGCAGGACACAACTTTCCGGAAGCATGTGTCCAAAGGCACATTTAAAAGTCACAAGGAAGAGGCTCACCTGTGCTGGGGGGCTAAACCAGCCATGGGGGCAGGAGCAGCGCTCCCCACATGGCCCTTTGCTCTTAGCCCCCGTTTTCTGTGGGCTTTTCCGCACACTGTCCCACAAGGTGACAAGCTTGGTCCTGTTTGGGGGTTGGCCACCGGATCCTGAAGACGGCATGGTCTGAGCCCCATAGCCGAGCCCCTGTGGGTTTCTCTGCCAGCCACAGGCACAGTGAGCTTCCCTCATCATTGTAGGCACAGTCCTGCCAGTATCCATCCCCTCCGACCCCCCACAGCAGCTCTGCTGTTTAGTAAGGTAAGCGTTCATGTGGCACGGATGCCCACTAGTCTCCTTAGAGAGCTTTCGAGAAAAATGAGCCTCCTTTGCCCCCTGTCCCTCAACCCCGCTTCTTCCAGGCAGCTGCTAAGTCCTTTGCTGTGGACCCTTCAGTACCTTTGACAGCTGCTACAGGCAGTGCATCGTGGGAGCAGGGAGCAGCAGCTCAGCACAGCATTATCTGCTGGCTGGTAGCTCTTTGTCAATAGATGACTCAACTCACAGAGCAACTTGACAGCATCCCTGCTTCAGGCAGAAGCAATCAATGCTCCACACAGCTGGGCTAAAGACTGTACGGTGGTGTGTGGTGGGTGCGTGTGCGCGCACGCAAAGCCTTGTTTGATAAAGCCCTACAATAGAGAGATGCGAAGAAATTGGTCATTTCGTTTCCTGCTTTTTCTAGCCCGGAACCATATGGAAGGCGAGGGTGGAGGAGATCTGCACGTGAAACCCGTGACCTTATTCTCCCCAGAGCTCCTTCTCCCCAGACTGAAACAGTTTAGCTAACAGCCGAGGACACCTTTAGGAACATACCTGAAGAGGTATTTCTGACCCCCAAAGATATTTGTCCAGAGAGCCAGTTGCCAACATGAAGCAGCACATAATGAGTTGAGTAAAAGTAGTTTGTACCTTACTTGGCTTGAAAGATCACTGATATACAAAAAAGAGTGAGGGGGATAAAAGTATTGCTGTTGGGTCCCCTGAAGAGTTATAATTAGGGAGTTTTGTTTTCTTAAAACAGCGATCACACAATCAGGAAGAGGATTTGTAATAAAAACAGAATTCTTCAAGTAGTAAATGCTGATTAATTCCTTCTGTTTCAGAATAGAGCAATTTTCAAAACAGCTGAAATTGACGAGTTGGCTGTTTTTTAAACAGAACTTTTCCTAACTGAATCATTCTGAAGATTTCCTTTCCCATTTCTTACCACACAACAAATACATTCTGCTCAAAGAACGGCATGTTGAAGTGAGAGAAGCACCAAATTCTGCCATTCTGCTCTTCTTATTTCCAAACGCAGAATTCCAAAACTCACAAGAAAGTATATGAAATTGATCCAATTTAAAGCAACTGATTTCCAGACAGGATAGAATCACTAAAGGATTGGCCACAAAAATGAATGTGGAGAAACACATGGCATTTTCAGTAATAGTAGCATTTTCTAAAAAATAAAGAAAAATTTTCTCTTTCCATTTCTTGTCAACCACAGTTTCACCAACTCAAAGCTGAAGTTTATTTTGACTCACTTTTAAAGTTAAGCACACAACTAAACAAAACTAAATGAGAAGAAAAGTAATTTCAGAACTTTCTTCTTTCATTTTATTCACTTATAAGTATAGTTTCAAGGACCGCTACTATATAAATAATTCCTAAATATATATTCTCACCACTATCTTCTCTTCTCTTTTGAGCTCCACACCTACTTCTCTAATTATTTAGAGTAGTAGTTGCCAAATTTTTTTGATCACTACCACTATAAATATGGTTTATTTCCTGGTAGGCATGCTAAGGCTTGCGGTGTATGTATGTATGTATGTGTGTGTGTGTGTGTGTGTGTGTTTATGCATGTGTTGTGGGGCGAGAGAATGGAATTTTTTGAATAACACCTGCACAACTGCCATAGTTGGGTTTGAAATGTAAATTCTTTTAGGAATCAATTTCTAGCTTAGAAGGGGGAACATTCATTTCTAGCACAGTAAGGTAAGTGGTGAAATGAGAATTAGGCTGTAAGGAGTAAAGGATAGATTTATTTCTATTGAACACTTTTTAATTTATTGCTAATCATATGGAAGGTAGGATGCAACCTATCTTCTCATTCTCTGAGAGGTTGATCACATATCTCATAGGGCAAAGTGAGATCCCCTTGTGTATATCTGTCACATCTACCCCATCCAGGGTACCCTCCTGGTCCCTACTTTGGAGGTCATTATTTAAGAGGAAGAAGCCATGGATGTCCTGCTAGCATCTCAAAATAAATAAGCATATTCAACAAGTCCAAGACTTATATTTTCCTCTGAAAATGGCCCTCAATCTGACTTTGGTCATTTTATAAGGGCATTGCCATTTATTAAGTCTTCCATATTCAAAACTTTGGTGTCCTACTGGCTTTTCTGTCTTTTTTATTTCCAACATGATTAGCCAATCATTTGGCCTGCCTGAATCTCAGTTTTTCATCTGTCAAATGAGGGGATTAAACTAAACAGCTTTTGGTGTCTCTTCCAGGTCTAAATCATTTGCCACTAAATCCAAATGGTTACAGAGGCCAGTCAAATTATATGTTTACAACTTTGCTTAGATATGCTGCTTTCTCATGACTACCACTATTACTACTCTAGAAAAGGTCCTAATTATTACTCATCTAAAAAAAATGCAATTCTGTCTTTCCAGTAGTTCCCACCTCCAATCTCCCCCATAACTAATCCATCTTTCATCCTGCAGCTAGAATAATCTTTCTGCTGAACAGATCTAGTCATATTGCTGTGCTGTGCAAAGATGTATATATATAATGTATATATATACCCATATACATACTCACATTAATAACTATATAAATGTGTATTCACACATGTATATATTATATATGTATGCACATATACACACATTCCTTCACTATATATGTGGAAACATATAAACAAATATATGTAATGAGTGAAGTGCATATATATTTCACTTGTTACGTATCTATAAATGTGTGTGTCTGCCTACCTGCCTATCTGTTTTCCTATTTATTCATCTATAATCTCTATCTATCTAACTATATATCTACCCATCAATCCATCCATCCAAACATCCACTTGTTTCCTATTCCTCTCTGATTAAATGTCAAATATTTCTCTGGCATTCTATCTGACTGAATACCTGTGAAAGAATATTGGCTTTGGAGTTTTGAGTTCTAAAACTTACTATAATTATGACCAGAGTAACCTTGACAGGGTCACTTTAGTTTTCTGAAGCTCAGTTTCCTCATGTAAAAGACGAAGGAACAGAGCTTAAATGAAATGACTTCTAAGATACTTTTGGTTGAGAACCTCTGATCCTCTTTTTCTTTCCCCACATTCTCCCTTCAAACACATTTTTGAAGATTACCTTTAGGATTAGGGTAAAGGTGTTCTCAATAGGAAAAATAATAAATAATTTGAAGAGCCCTGAACTAAGGATAAGCCTCCAACATTCACCCCAATAATCTTCATTTGTAGCACTTCTTTTCTCCCACCTACAGCAATAAGAGCATTCTTTTTACTTGAAGAATGTAACCAAGGCCAGCATTTGAAGGCAGCAATATTGAGAGAATAGAACAACATGCATTAGCCAAGAAGAGCAATAAAGAAAATCACCCTTCTTTTCCTTTATCCAAGATCAAGAAGGAAATGCTAGAAGGAATGACTGGGTCAAATTAAGCCTTAGAGAGCCTCCAACTCTTACAATGCCTCACTGTGATGCCTGGATGCCTCCCACATCGATGCACTGTGACAGTGCAATCTCTCCCAGAATGAGAATGTCATGAAATGATGTGTTGGGCTCTTTCCAATCCCATTTAGCCAGGGGGTATTTCTCCAGTTCTTCAAAGGCAGATATCATTGCTCAAAGGGCCACTGGCATCTACTAGGAAGACATAGCCTTTCCTCCTGCAGGCCCTCTCTCAAAAGTCAAGCTCTATCCATACACTAGTCATTTGATAGAAATCAATCAGAATTCTTTACTGTTATGTATGTCTTGCAGCAAAATAGAGAGAAGATTTTCTACACATATTTCATGTACAACACCACAAGACTCTCTACCTACAGTGCAACTACTGGGCCTTTTAGCACAAGGTATTTTATTCTTTCTACAAAGGAGTGCTCATTTCAAGCAAAATAAAATGCTAGAGGACTTCTGTTTTAATCATCATAGCGTCAGATATATATGGTCTTTAATGAAAATAATATTTTACTTGTCTTTTGTTCTTTTCCTCCACAGATCTCAAAGTCCTTATCAAACTTTAATTAAGCTTCATTATTGAAATTGTTTTTGTACTTTCATAGGTGTAAAGGATTTTTTTATAGGTACTTTTCCTCAGAGGTGACATTTAGCTTGGCAAATCTGAGGTCATTATGCTTAAAGGTAAATATGTCTAACCAGACTGCTAGACTAGGAGACAGATCCACTAATTAAAGATAATTCAATTTTGTCAACTGTAATTGAACCATTGTAGAGACCAGAGGATGACATGAAATTCTGTCCAAATGAGAATTAGCAGCGTGCAAGTAAACATGCCTATTTATTGCAATGATTTAACAAAGACAGATGGGATACAGGGTAGTAAATACCCAATATATATTGCAATGAACTTTCTTTGACCTGACACTGACTGCCTAAGGAAAAATGACCATTTTTTAAAAAGCAAGTTTTTAAAATGATACTCCTACATAATTTAGACTAGCAAAATAAGCATAGACAACTAACTAAACTTTGCAAGATTGCACTCTTCAGAATTTCTTTCAGAGAAAATTTCCTTTGGGCTACGTGTGCATATGGGAAATACAAATATTAATTATGAACGAATAGCTCAAAGCATGGAGGAAGATGATTCAGGAACAGAAGCCCCTCTGCATCCATGAGTAACATACTAAGTAATCATAAAATGCTGTGAGGTTCCCTGTTTAAAGCTGCATAGAACCTGCTTTCTGTGATTGATGGGACAATAGCATTATAAGGATAGAAAAATTTCTAGTTCATGATACCTGGGTTCATGTAACTCTTGAGCTCAATCTGCCTTTCAAAAGAGAAGAGAATAAAGCATAAACCAGGCCCATCTAGCTTCCCAAAACTGTACTTAAACATACCTAAAATGAGAGCTTGGGGGTGGGGGAAGGTTAAATAAAGGATATAGAACTGCAAAGTGAAGCCACACCCACTTATCCTTCCTTGGGGCAGGATGGGGTAAAGGACAATCTATAAAGGGGTGTGTTTGTTATTACATAATAGTTTTTTTTTTTAATCATAGTGTAGTAGTTTATTTGGGACGAATTGTGGTAAAAAGATAGAATGATGCACTTGCCATTTGGAAGAAACAAAATTTTCTTGGGACATTTATTTGCTAAGTGATCCTGGACAAGCCACTTTTTAAGTCTCAGTTTCTTCCTTTGTAAAATAAGGATAACAATAGTCGTGAACTAACAAGGTTGTTGCAAGGAGCAAATAAGGTACAAGTATCATATAGGTTCAGCACTCTATTTCTCCAAAGCATACATCATTATATAAACTTGTGTTGCTATTATGATTCAGTCTTATCTCTTAATTTTACAGAGGAAAAAACTGAGCTCATTCTCATATTGTCGTGATTCTCTTTGTGTGTATCTCTCTGTTTCTCTGCGTGTTTTTCTCTGTCTCTTTGTTTCTTTCTCTGTCTCTGTTTCCACATTCACACGGTATGTGTGTATGTGTGTGTGTGTGTGTGTGTGTGTGTGTGTGTGTGTGTGTTTCAATCTGGTGAAGGACTGGGCAAGTTCAACCTGAAAAGCACTGTCCATGGTAGTGATAAGAGCCATACCTAATGCATCTAGGATTTGTGCTTTAATTCTTGCTCTACCACTGACATACTTCCTGAATAAGGTTTCATTTCTTTACATCCTCTGAGGTTCAATACCCTTTTCTTTGAGAGAAAGGAATGTGACTAGATGATCTTTAAGGTCTAGTTAATTTTTTTTTTTTGTTTTTTGTTTTTTTATAAAGCTTTTTATTTGCAAAACATATGAGTGACCTTTCAACATTGACCTTTGCAAAAAAAAAAAAAACAAAAAAAACTTTTTTTTCCCAAGCTTTTCCTTTCCCTCCCCCCACCCCCCACCCCTAGATGACAGGTAATCTAATACATGCTAGATAGGATAAATTATATGACAAATATAATACATGTATACATATCTATACAGTTATCTTACTGCACAAGAAACATCAGATCTAGAAAGAGAAGAAAAAAAACACCCTAAGAAGGAAAACAGAATGCATGGAAATA
>JAJPUD010000257.1:486007-509043 GCA_023553655.1 Myrmecobius fasciatus
TCTGACAGGTGTGTAGTGGTATCTCAGAGTTGTCTTAATTTGCATTTCTCTGATCAATAGTGACTTGGAGCACCTTTTCATGTAAGGTCTAGTTAATTTTAAAGTTTCTGTAACTTGATGTGAACAGAAACCATAGGTTGCAGCCAAATACAGTTTACTGTTGAGTGCATTTTAACCAAACTTGCCAACAGTCTTATAGTGCTGATCAAACAAAGCAGCTTCTGCCAATATTAGCAATATAACCATTCATGGAAGCTGCATTTATTTGGATCCTATACTTTTTGTGGAGGCATAGCAAAACTTCTACTGTACTGAGATTAAAAAAAAAGAGAGAGAGAACATGGTTCTACTAAAGAACCACATCATTCAATGTTAGAATCAAGAAAAAGGCAGGCATTCTTCTTGATTTTGAAATAAAATATTCTCATTGGCCAAATTAGTTGATGGGAATAAGAAATGTCTGAGGTCACCCCCAATTTTCAATCCATGGATGCTATTCAAACATAAAGGTTAATTTACAGAAAATGAAATATTGAGATAGATCACATAGACAAAAGTCACAAAATAAAAGATATCTCAAAAGTTAACCTCCTACAGTTTGATGTTATGTGAAATAAGTAACTAAAACGACAATATTCTGCAGTCCAGTGATTCCAGGAGGTCAAAGAATGAAAGATATTCTGTGTGTTTACATAGTTATAATATGGGCATGAGTATGCTTACATATAAATATATGCACATATATAATAAATGCACTTCTCATGTTAGCAAACTTTTAGATTAAAAAGTAGGTACTTATGGAAGAAGTCCTAAATAAATTGCTATATATGAATGGGATAGAATACTATCTTGTTGTAAGAAATGACAAATACAAAGAGCTCAGAAAAATATAGGAAGACCTGTACAAACTAATGCAAAGTGAAGAAAGCAGACTAAGAATAATACATGTGATTATGACAATAATAAATATAAAAACATTAGAAAGAAGGTGAAAACAGACTGAGAAGTGACTAATCTTGATGCTGAAGAAAAGGTGATAAAATATACTTCATTTTTCTTTGTAGGAGAAAAGTAACTAGAAAATGCCCTAGATAGAATCCAAAATTAGAGTTAGGAAGACTTTTGTTGAAATCTTGCCCCAAACCCTTGCTGTGTCAGGAAAGTTACTTAACTAACTGCCTCAAATTCCTTAACTAGAAAATAGAGATGATGTTAGCATGTATCTTCCAAGGATGTTGGGAAGATCAAAGTTGGTACAATTTGTAAAGCATTTAGCCTAGACTGGCACACAGTAGCTATTTAATAAATTCTTGTTTCCTTCCTTCCAAAGATATATAGGGAACTTTCAGAACAAAACATTGCATAGATTCTCAGACGCAACTGCTTCATCAGTAGCCTGTTTTTCTTTGTTATGGTGGAGGGAGGGATACTGGTATATCCAGTGGTATAAGATGCAAAAAGGCATGGATACGACTTGAAAAGTGAGAATACCAAGATCTGTGTTACTTGGGAAGCAGTATGATCTAAAGTCATAATATTTTTAGACAGGACAAACTGTCTTTTTAAAAAAATTGTAACAATGCCCAACAAATTTGTTCTCCTATACAGAGTAGGTAGTCAGCATTTATTTATTTGTCTGTATTTTTATCTCAATGGGGAAAGAACCCTAATCTGAAAGTGAATTTAAATAGGATTGATTTTAACTAGGGCCAAAAGAGCAAATCAATCAATCAATTTCAAGAAATGTTAACTTTTGAGTCAGCCTGTGCTCCAGATCTAGACTTGGCAAGTGCTCTCTCTTTTTTTCTTCCTATCACAGTCTTGACTCCTTGCTGACAGTTCTAATGACTCCTCTCTAGTTGCCGGGGGCAGGGAACTTGAGTGTGGGGGAAGAGAGAATGGAATAATGCATGTGTCATTCCCCATGCTATATTTTATAAGACAGAAACCAGTCAGAAGAATAAGGTCTGTGAAAATAATGTCGTGGCAAGGAGTACCCCCCAAAAAATGAGAGGTGGGTTGTGTTGGTGGGATAATGATATTTCTGGGGGGGGGATCTCGCAAAAAGATGATCAAATATAGTCAAGACAAAATTCTAATGATATAAACACCCAGAACCAAATATTGCTATTTTTTTCTCTTTTTTCCACTATACATAGCCAGCATGAGAAAGGAAGTCATTCTAGCACTGCTCTATAGACAGATTCAGGGGAAACAGAGATAAGAGAAATGAAGGGGCCATCTGACACTAAGTAGAAGAAAGTCTCTCAGAAGCAACTTGGTGTAATTGAGGAAGCATTGGTCTTGGTGGCAAAAGATATGAGTTTGAAACCTAACCCTTATTAGCTATCTGATTCTGGGCAAATCACTAAATTGTCTTGCTTTTTCTATTTCTTTATCCATAGAATGAAGTTGATAATAGATTGCAATGATGATGAAAGAACTCCATAGAGCTTATAGCATTAATATATTACACACACACATATGCATATATATATATGTATATATATATACATATATATATATCTCAGTGTATAGAATGCCAAGCCTAGGTTAAGAAGACTCATTTTACTGTGTTTAAATCCAACCTCAGACACTTACTAGCTGTATGACTATGGTAAATCATTTAAACTTGTTTGCCTGTTTTTTCATCTGTAAAATTAGCTGGAAAAAGAAATGCCAAATTACTCTAATATTTTTGCCAAGAAAATCCCAAATGGGTTTACAAGGTGTCAAACATGACTAAAGTAATTTAGCCAATAAATGCTTGTAAGGAAATGGCCTAATCTAGTGGGAAAAACTAGGTTAAGACAATCAGGTTCCAGTCCTATCTCTGGCCAACAATGAGCTAACCTATTTGCTTTGTTTCTTTTATCATTATAAATTATAAGACAAGACTAGTTTACAGAAAAGGCTGAGATTTCTATGGCTTTGCTAAGAAGTAAAGAAATCATTTAAAAATAAAAGGTATGGACAAATTGACTTTGAAGGTTCTTGGGTAGTTGTTAAAATACTGAATTAGAAATGCTGAACATCAAAGGAGAGATTAATAAAACTGAAGGTAAGAAAATATTTGAACAAATAAAACTAAAAGTTGGTTTTATAAAACAAACAAAATAGATAAACTTTGGTTAATTTGATTAGAAAGAGGAAAAAAGAAAACCAAATTACCAGTATCAAAAATGGTGAAGTTACCACTAATAAAGAAGAAATTAAGCAATAATTTGGAGCTATTTTGCTCAACTGTATGCCAAAAAATCTGACAATGTAATTGAAATGAATGAACATTTAGAGAAATACAAATTCCCCAGATTAATATAAGAGGAATTAAAATAATGGAAACAGTACCACTTTAGAAAAAGAAATTAAACAAGTCATCAATGAACTTCCTAAGAACAAATGTACAGGGATTTACAAGTGAATTCTACCAAATATTTAAGAAAAATTAATTCCAATACTACATAAACTATTTGGAAAAATAAACAAAGAAGGAGCTCTGCCAAATTCCTTTTGTGAAACAGATATGGTGATAATACCTAAACTAGGAGGAACCAAAACAAAGAAATTTATGAATGTTATTTTATGAATATTAATGCAAAAATTTGAAATTGAATGTGCAAAGAGATAGCAACAATTTATCACTAAGATAATATAACATGATCAAGTAAAATTTATACCAGGAATGTAGGGCTCCTTATTACAAAATACACCACATATTCCTATTGAAAATACTAGAAAGCATAGGAATAAATGAAATTTTCCTTAAAATAATAAGCAGTATCTATCTAAAACCATCAGCAAGCATTATATATGTAAATGGCAGAAGCTATAAGCATTCCCAATAAGATCAGGTGTGAAATAATGTTGCCCATTATCACCATTATTATTTAATACTTTACTAGAGGTGCTTTAGCAATAAGAGAAGAAGAAATAGAAGGAATTGAATAGACTATGGGGAAATAGTAAGTTAATGCCAGATTGGAGCTCAGGAGAGAGATTAGTACTATATAGATACAGGAAGACATTGAGAAAAATGAGTTGACTCATGAGAGCTATTTCGAATCTAAATAGTGGGCATCAAAATATGATCTGGTGGCCCTTGTGGGTCCAAGACCCTTTCAGGGGCTCCAGAAGGTCAATTGAAACAATTTTTATAATATTACTAAGATTTATTTTTTATTATACATTTTATAATATTACTAACATTTAATTATAATATAATAAATGTTAGAGATACCCTGCATAATGAAAAGTCTTTTGAACATTGTTAATAACTTTTTTTTTTGCTTTTTTTGCTGAGGCAATTGAGGTTAAGTGACTTGCCCAGGGTCACACAGCTAGGGAATGTTAAGTGTCTGAGACCAAATTTGAACTCAGGTCCTCCTGACTTCAGGGTGGTGCTCTATCCACTACACTACCTAGCTTCCCTGTTAATA
The DNA here is from genome assembly GCA_023553655.1 of Myrmecobius fasciatus. Lineage (NCBI taxonomy): Eukaryota > Metazoa > Chordata > Mammalia > Dasyuromorphia > Myrmecobiidae > Myrmecobius > Myrmecobius fasciatus. The sequence continues at coordinate 490,444 of JAJPUD010000257.1, forward strand.
ATTTTTTAAGAACGTCTTGAAACAGTGTTCAGATCCATAGACCTACAAACTATGTCTTAGAAATCATCCTTGAAAAGAGAATATACAGATAGGAGAGGAGGACCTAGGACATAGTCTTGGTCAACACTACAAACACATACATATACACATGAATCAAAGGATCATATGATCATATGTTTAAAACTAGAAGAATCCTTAATAGTTATTTAGTCTGTTCATTTTAAAAGTAAGAAAATTGTAACCTAGAAAGGTTATACAGCTTAGATAAAGTAATACAAATAAGAGATAGAGATGGGATTTGAGCTCAGGGCCTTTCACTCCATATGTGACACTCTTTTCACTCTACCCCAGTGCCTCATGATGAAATGGATTATTCATTATAATTCAGTGAAACAGCCTGAAAAGGAACAATCACACAGGAAAGACACAAGCTAGGAGAGCAGTCATACAAACCCAAGGGGAAGAGAGTATTAAAAACAGGAAGTAGGGGATAAGCATTTTTATTGTATCAATTAGTTACCATTGTGTTAAGGGTTTTTTAGTTTTTACAAATTTTTTTCTCATTTTTATCTTCACAATAATCCTTTAAACTTACTACTGTTTATCTTCATTTTACAATTATGGAAACTGATGCAAACAGAGGCTAAGTGACTTGCTCAGAGTCATATAGTTAGTAAGTAAAAGAGGCAAGATTTAAACTCAGGTCTTTTTGATTCAAGGCCCACCATTCTATTCATAGGACCACTTAAGTGATTGTATATCTAGGAGTACTCAGAAGGAGAAGGTCATCTATAGCATCAAAGAGAATAGTCAAAAATGATGTGGCCTGAGAAAAGATTTTCTGATTTGGGAAATTAATGGTTCACTAGGTATTTTGGATAAAGTAGTTACATAATGACATGGAAATCAGATTGCAAGGGATTAAGAAACATATCCAAAGGGAAGTAGTGAAGTTTAGGGGTATGGAAAGCTTTCTGTTAATTTTTTTTTGCTTCTGTATTACCTTAATCTTTCTTGGTATTCATTTCTTTCCATGCTCCCAAAGAGTTATCCCTTATGACATATATTTTTATTTATTTTGCCTTGGCAAAGCAGTTGGGGGCAACTCTTGGCAAGAGTTAAGGGACTTTCCCAGGGTCACACAGCTAGTCAGCATAAAGTATCTGAAGCCACATTTGAACTCAGGTTCTCCTGACTTCAAAGTCAATGCTCTATCCACTGTACCATCTGAGTTGCCCCCTATATATTTTTGTTTTGTTTTTTGCTTTTTTGCTGAGGCAATTGGGGTTAAGCGACTTGCCCAAGGTCACACAGCGAGGGAATGTTAAGTGTCTGAGACCAGATTTGAACCCAGGTCCTACTGACTTCAGGGCTGGTGCTCTATCCACTGCGCCACCTAGCTGCCCCCCTATATATTTTTAAAAGGGAAAGGAAGAATAAAAACATGTTAGCAAGACTTTTCAATGCATTCAAAAGTCTGAATATTTTAAGGTTTCATATATACAGATCCTCCACTTCTACAAAGTACTAGGATGAGATGTATACAACTATTTGTAAGAATATGCCAGTAAAATAAAGTTGAGATACAGAATGATACTTTGAAGGAATAATAGGATCATGTGAAATATTTGTAAGATAAAGAGCCTTGGGCATATTTGTAGATGGTAGGGAAGGAGCCAGACAGAGCCATCAATATTATAAATGGTGAGACGAAAATATTCAAGTGTATACACAAACAAGCTATGCTTTTTTTCTAAGAAAATCAGAAAGAAGAGCAATCTTGGGCTTGGAAAATATAATACAGATTTTATGTCCTATATTGGGATTGTCCTAATTTGGGATAAAATTATGTTCTTCATGATAATATATACTCAGAATTAGGAGGTAAATGCCATCACTGTATTAATTATGGCAGTGTTTACTGCCATGCACAAAATCCTTCCAAGGCTCTCTGTTACCTACAGAATCAAATCCATATTTCTAGCCTGTCTAAAATTTTTGTTTTTACCCATACTTCATCTTATGCCCTATATGATCCTTTTTTATTTCTTATCCACTGAAATAAATCATGTATACTCCTATCTTCAACCCTGGAATTTCCTTGCCCCATTTTTATCTCTCCATATATTAATTTCTATGGAAACTATTGCATCTACTAATCAATTAGTATTTGACTATATAGTCTTGTATTTTGGCCTGTCTGGTTAATTACTACCTATTTAACTCTTGAACTATTGTTTTACTTTTCATGTTATAGCCAGGTCACAATTAGTACCAACAATAATTCCCATAAAGGGGTCACATAATATAAATTTACATTATATATTTCCAGTGGGCTGGAACCAATAACTACATTTTACATCATTACAATAGCAAATAATGCAAATTCAAATACATAGTACCACTTGATGGGATTCATTTTTGTCTTATTAAGAATCTGGTTGCACTTCATTTTCTATGCCTTGTTGAAAGATAAGAACTAAGTATATGGCTTTGTAGCTTCCTCACTAACCCCACTCACCCATCCATACCAAAGTTCATCACAGTGATACCTTATAGAAAGGACTCCAATATTGCTAGCATGAAAATTTTCAATCCAAACCAATGTAAACTATTGTCTTATGCTATGTATTAATACATTTTATCTATACTTTTAAAACTTGGAAAGAGGAAACAAGAAATGTGTCCCCAAAATCTTAAATGGGATGCAGAGTCATGTTGTTGGAAAAAAAAAAGTAGCTAGTCTATTAATTGGTGAATATTGGGATACCTTGCCACAGACATCCTATGATTTCTTCATGAGAGACTTCTTTATTGAACCATTTAGGTCTGATCCCTTACCATATGCTATGTATTATATAATCCCTTATATCTGCTTGATGTTTTGTAGACTTTTTTAAAAAAAGAGATTTTCTATGTTTTATCTATGTGATCCTCAAGAAAACTTAGTGAAATGAGTAGGGCCGGTATTAATTCCTTGTTTTTTTTTATTAGATGAGGAAACTGAGGTTCAGAGAAATTGAGTGATTTGGTGTCACTATAGTTCAAAACCAGAATCCAAGGACTTTGGCTTTCAGTCCAGGGAAATTTCTAATATGCCACCTTTCCTTTCTATGGTCTGTACAAAAAATATTTGTTATTCTTGTTACTCTGAACAGATAGGTCACAGATGATCTACCTTTCTGGGTTTGAACCTTAATAAGTTTAAAGGGTCATAATTTATCAACTGATGTGATCATTGGCCATTACTTCTATGTTCAGCTCTTGGTGGGAGGAGGGAAAGGAAGACCAATCATGCTTTAAGATACTTGAATTCTAGGATTAGAAATATTTAGAGGGAAATGAAACTCTTTCATTGGTTTCCAATTATTTTCTTTAGAGTTTGTGAAAAACAGTAAAAAATATTTAAGACAAAAGTTAAAAGATATTTTTTCAGTGATAGAGACATGTTGTAAAAGCATGATTTCATTGGTGTAGGGAATTCCCTCTATCAGTGCAGACGAGGAGGGGTTCTTCAATGTATATCCTTAGAAAGGTCTGGCCACAGAGGTGTAGGTAGGTAATGGGGAGACTGAAAGTTAAATGACTTGCCTACTGTCATGTAAAGAATATTTGTCAGAGCCTAGATTTAAACCTAGATCTTTCTGAAATTAACTTCAACTCTTATTTCCTTGATGTCATACTACCTTGCAATATTTAATGAATAAAAGAATTCACTCTTTTCCCAACTTGTTGCCATCTAAATCTCAGAATGATTTGCTATATTTATGCTAATATATCATCTTATGTTCTATTTCTTAAATAAAGTCTATGATAAATATGAATATGGAAACCTATGGTATATTAACCCATGTGAATTTTGTTGTTCAGTTTCTTGTCTGAGAACTAATTTGATTTCTTCAGACGTCACTCAGGGCTTCACCTTTACTTCCTTCCCACTGGAAAATTGGACTCTTCCTGTGCATTGATGGTCCAGATTTAATTTTATTTTGATTAATTACTGATTTCCATTATTTTCTCTGGACTTCTTGAACCCAACAGTGCTCCTCTAGCTCCCATTTAGTCTTTTCTTAATAGTATTTATGTTCCTTGTGAGAAATATAATCTGTTGTTGTTCAGTCATTTCAGGTATTCTTGACTCTTTGTGACTTCCATTTATAGTACCAGTTCCTGGAGCATAAGAAACATTTGATAGACAGTCTCTCTCTGTCTCTGTCTCTCCCTCAATTCATAGAAATGCTACCTTTTGGACAGTGATCATAGTGCATCTTGCTAAAACGACTCCCTACCTTGTGGGTGAAGGATTCGAGGAGGCGTCTTTGATTCAGCCTATTTCTTACTATATTTTAATATATTTAAAGATACACACTTTGATGGGGACCAATAACACAGAAAGGGCACATGAGCTGACCCTGGGTAGTTGAAAGCTAGCATTGTTTTTTTTTTTTTTAAAGATCAATAATTCTCAGCTACCTCTCATATTATTCTTTATCTAATATATCTCTTCCCAAATATACATAAAGTGAAGTAAAAAGCATAAACATTATTTTTCCTTCCTTTCGTTGTTTTTTGCTGAGGTAGTTGGGGTTAAGCAAGTGACTTGTCTAGAGTCACACAGCTAGTAAGTGTTAAGTGTCTGAGGTCCTCCTGACTCCAGGGTCGGTACTTTATCCATTGTGCCATCTAGCTGCCCCTGTAGCAAAAATATTAACTCCATTCTCTAGATTAAGAAAATGAGACCCTGAAAAGCAAAAAAAAATGTACAAAGTCCTATAGATGGTGAAAATCTGAATAAAGATCTAATCTCAGGTCTTCTGAGAACTTTGAAGTGTCTTGTGTTCTACATTTTCTGAAGGACTTTGATAAATTTGAAGAAATTTAGAAAAGGTTTATCAGAATGCAGCTAGGTGGTACAGAAAGTAGAGCACTGACCTTGCAATTAGGAATACCTGGATTCAATTCTGGCCTTAAATACTTATTAGCTGCATGATCTTTTTCAAGCCACTTCATCACAGTTTGCCTCCATTTCCTCAGTTGTATAATGGGAGCGGGGAAGAAATTATGGAAGTAATAAGAACTTCTATCTTCCAATGTTGTTGAGGAATAAATGAAATTACATTTGTAAATCTCTTATTACAATGCCTGGCACACAGTAGGTACCAAATAAATGCTAGCTATTGGGTGATGACTCACGATAACAATGATAAACATGACAACCATGACAATGATGATGACGATGGATGATTATGGTAATGGTTACTGCTTCCAAATTAGGGCTTCTAAGATTCTGTGATTACTAATAGAGATGGAAACATTCGAATTGGAATTTTTATTTCCAGTTTTTGTCAAGCACTTTCTGAAGCTTGTTTCCATGGAGAGGGCCAGCACAACACATTAGATGTTATTCTACCTGGAGAAAATGGTCAATCCACCAAATGAAGGTCTTTTTTTTTATCATACTCCACTGGGCTCTGCACATCTACTACACCTCTTCCTGAATTAACTTTAGTCAGGCATCGAGATCCATCCATCCAGGAATGAATTGGATCTCAGCTAGGAAAAAAACTTCAGTGATGATTCAGGATCAAAATTCTTTGCCTTTAGCAAGAACCATCAAACAGTGAGAAAGCCAATTATAGAAGTACAAACCAGGCTTCTATTCAAGGCCTGAATGAAGAGAACAAGGGTGTGAGAAAGTAGGAGGGAATTCTTTTTGCCTAAAAACATTTGAAATGGATCACTTATGCTCCTACCCTCATTTTAAAAATCTCCTGTGGCTTTCACTATTCATTGTACCTGGGCTCTTTATAAAGTAGAATCACCAAGCTCTTTCAGAGAATTCTAAAGTAGAGAGTGAAAGGAACTGGTACTCTCTCCTATTTCCCTAGAAATACAAGCAAAATGGTTAAAGCTAAATACCTGTCTATCTAATGGAGTCCAACCAACTAGAAGACCAACCACTTGCTTCTGATTCAGTCTTTGAAACAAGAGTGGCCAATGTCTTTTTATGAGCAAAGTATATGGTATATTCTATATTAGGAATGCCATTTCCCACCAATTCACCCTTCTAGCCACAATTCTTTCTACTGAATGTCTTCCTATCTTTCAAGTCTCACATCAAATGACAATTTATCTATGAAACTTTTCCTAATACTCTCCTCATATCAGACTCAATTCAACAAACATTTATGATTGAAAAATCAAGGCATTTTCTATTCTTAGGGAGTTCACATCTAATAAACAGAATATAAGGCATACAAACATACATGTATACATATATATGCTTACATTAAAGGTTTATATTATTTTCATTCTGTTCTATTCTATTTTCTCCTATCAGCCTATCCATTTGTCTTTAGCTACAGATGAAAAGACCCAATGGTCTTCCAACTTATTGTAAAGACTATAGTTTGTGATTTTTCTATTTCTATCAATGCTATGAGTGGCTAAATCTGCTTCATAGCCTGAGGTATGGAGAAGATAGGACCCATGATCAAAATGAAATGCTCTGGTCTAACTCTAATGGGGGTTAGAATTATAATAAATAATAAAGTTAACATTAGTAATCGAAGTTATATAGTTATATATAATTAATTAATAATATAATAATTAATTAAAATATAATTAACATTAATAATCAAAGTTATATAGTATTTTAAAGTTTGAAAGCTATCTCACTTGATCCATACAGTAACTCTTTGAGGTAGATGCTACTTTTACCTCATTTTATAGAAATGCAAACTGAGGCTCAGATTAAATTATATGCTACTAATTTTATGAGGAAAGGTTTTAATTTGTGACTTTCTAAGACTTGCTTAGGGACTTCCTTAACTTGGGACCTCCATTGTGACATGATCCAACCATTCTGGAGAGCAATCTGGAATTGTGCTAAAAGGACTATAATATTGTGCATACTGTGCCATTACTGGGGTCTGTATCCCAAGGAAATCATAAAGGAGGGAAAGAACTCGCATGTACAAAAATGTTTGTAGTAGCTCTTTTGTGGTAGCAAAGAATTGGAAAAGGAGTGGATGTCCAATAATTGGGGAATGGCTGAACTAGTTTGTGGTACATAAAAGCAATGGAATATTATTGTTCTATAAAAAAATGATGAACAAGCTGATTTTTAGAAAGGCCTGAAAAGCGTTACATGAACTGATGCTGAGTGAAACAAGCAGAACCAGGAATACATTATCCATAATAACAGCAAGAATATGCAATAATCAACTATGAAAAACTTAGTTCTTCTCAGTAAGAAGAACTAAGTCTTTCATGTAATTGAATGATCCAAAGCAATCCCAATATACTTTGGACAGATAATGCCATCTGTATCCAGAAAAAGAACTAAGGAGACTGAATGTAAATCAACCCATGCTATGTTCACTTCTTTTTTCTTTTTTTTATCTCTCATGGTTTTTCCCTTTTGTTCTTATTTTTCTCTCTCAACATGATTCATAAATCAATGTTTATTAAAAATAAATAAATTTACTAAAAAAAAACTTGGGATCTCCACGTTCATTGATAGTACCTTTAGAGGGAAATGTGGTATTAATAGGAAGTCTAATGGGTTATTCCATGGCTCACTGGACATAGCAGTGGACCTGGAGTGAGGAAGATCTGAATTTAAATCTGTCCTCAGACACTTGCTAAATGGTTGACTCTGGGCAAGTCATTTAAGCTCTATCTGCCTTAATTCACAGGAGAAGGAAATGGCAAGCCACTCCAGTATCTCTGCCAAGAAAACCCCATGGATAGCATTAGTGTGCTATGGTCCATGTGGCCACAATTGAACAATAACAACTGAGAAAAAGAAAGATCCCAGTATATTTGGAGTGGAGACTGAGCAGGGCTATGCAGAAGGACTTCTCAAGAAAAAGGTCTTCACATTATAGTGTGATACATAACGCTCATATCTGGTATTAGTAAAAAGAAAACAACAACAGTCTTTGCTCTCAAGAAGCTTACTTTCTACTAAGGAAATAAAATATCTATGCAGCTTAATAGAATATAATTTTAAAATGGAGAGAACATTGACATATGAAAGGTAAGAACAGATCTTATGTTGGAGGTAGTGCTGGTGCTAAGCCTTGAATGAAGACATAGATTCTAAGTTGATAAAGGACTATATTCCAGAAATGTGTATTCTTCACAGTCTTTCCACCTCACCTCTAACTCATATGATTCTATTGTTAATCACAGTCTGCTTTCCATGATATCTTTTTGTGTCTATTTTTTCTCTTTGATAGACTACAAGCTATTTGGATAAGGGCATATTTTCTTAAAATTTCTATATGCTCTTTGTAGGACCTAGCAAGGACCCTTATCCCTAGAAGGGGTTTAAAGAACATTTTAGGTTTTTTTTAATGAATTCATATTATTATGAGAAAGAGTTCATAGACTTCCAAATGAGACCCTGACATACACACACACAAAGGTTAAAAAATGAAGTAGATAGCCCACTAGTCCAAAACTCACATTTTGTAGATAAATGAACTCAGGTCATAGAAGTTAAGAAATTTGCCTAATGTCACACAATTAATTTAAAACAAACCCAAGACTAAAATTTAGACCTTTCCATTATCCAAAGTCACACCCTTCTTTCTATTTAATGCCTTATTCTTGTTTCTAAAAATGCTTCCATGTTTGTAACCAAGCCTCTGGGGAGGTGCCACTTTTTTTCAGGTTTGCCTGCGGCTTTATTTCACTTAGGCTGAAAATGCAATTCCCAAGGTACAAGATGCTTAGGAACTAGAGTAAACTCAAATATACTTTGATTGAAATTGAGATTAAATGCTCTCCACCATGGATTTTTAGTTTTAAGGTAATATCTGAGTCATTAATTGGCATGGTCATTTTGAGTTTGGAGGTAAATCTGTTTTCTTGTGAGGAATTCTTTGTAGTTCTTTTTTTCTCCCTCTTGACTTTCCTTTTCATTTATGGAGCTGGAATTTGAGATAAACTAGCTTAACACAATGTAACTTTGTTTTACTGAAAACATGAGCTATAATTGCAAAAGTTATTAGAAGCAAAAGTGATTGCTGGAGATTACCTTTGAAAAGCCAGCCAGCTATTTTCTGGTACAGCTGTTGATCATGGGTCCACAAAAGGACAGAAGAATGAAGAAGAATATCAGAAAGAAACTGTTGGTTAAATGGCCTATTAATTATAGGTAAATTCATTTTAAGAAAATTAAAAAACTGAGTAAAAGATTACTTCAACCTTGAAGAACCCATTATCTAGTGGGGAGGAAAGCGGTACATCCATAAACTAATATAATTCTTGAATTAAAATGAGAATGCAACAAGAGACAGATGCAAGGTGCTATGTTATATCTGAGGAAGAAGAGAAAACTTCTAATTTAGGAAAGTAGGAAAGACTTTGTTTAAGGAGATTGGAATTTAAAAAAATATCTAGGAATAGGCAAAACTAGGGGAAGTCAATTCAAGGAGTACATTTTAATTAGGATGGGCCAGTCAATTAATAAGCACTACTAAGTGCCAAGCACTAGGTGCAAGAAAAAATGTGATAAAAGAAAAAATCCCTACTCATGAAGAGCTTGAGGAAAAGGGGAGAAGAACTATGAAAACATAGATTTAAAATTAATTTGAAATTAAGGAAGGGACAACAAAGATGCACATGTGTATAAAAGAAAGAGAAAGAAAGAGAAACAGAGAAAGAGATAGAGAGACAAAGAGAGACAGAGACAGAGAGATAGGGAGAATGATACAAATGATACAAAGTAGTTAAATTCAAAGTAGTTTGAGAGGAAGAACACTACAAGGTGGATCAGAAAGAATTTCATGCAGAACATAGTTGAACTACATCTAGGAAGCAGAGAGGAGTCTATGAGGTAGATGTGAGAAAGCAAATTATAGCACACAGTACAAAGTCCAGAAATGGAAGGTTGAGTATTGTGTGTTAGGAACAGAAAGTATCCCGGTCTCCCTGGACCACAGGATGGATACAAAAGGGCGATTTACATCTAAAAAGGCTGTACAAATAAGTTAGGGATAGATTATGAAGGGCTTATAAAGCCAAAAGGAAGAATTTATATTTAATCTTAAGAGATAATAAAGTCAGTGATTTTACTAAGTGTGACATGATCAGATCTGCACTTAAATGTATAGTATATAATATTTAATACAAGCATAATGTAAGTAAGTTCATAGCCCTTAAAGTCCAAGTTACAGGTGGGTATTTAGTGGGCACTGACAGCACTTTAAAAAGATGTCCTTCCTTTACTATTCACTTGATCAATATTGATCTCTTCATAAAAGGTAATGTTTTCTCCCCTTCAGTCCCATTTTCACCCAAGAAGTGAACTTCCTCTCCATCAGATGTTTCCCAAAAGAGCCTTCCTCTCACTTCTGACTAGTTGGAACTAGTTCCAAATTCAGGAAACAATAGGAATATGTAGAAACTGTTTTTAACCCTAAGTAAGGCAATAATTTGGTCAGAGCTATTTATTGGAAAGATTAACCTGAATGCCTTCTGTAGGATTCCATTTATGCATTAGTGGAGAGAAACACTGTTGGATGCAAGTGAATATTGCATTTCATTTTTGATTAACTTGGTAAATAAAATTATGATGTATTACATTCATTTATAAGCCCAAGTATAGATTTTCCCATAGGAAAAACAATCTGTTTCAATTCTAAAATGTACGCTGTTAACTTGAAAACAACAACCAAAAAAAGGTACATTTATGAAGTGCAATAAATCGCCTATTACGTAGAAATGATGTCAATTATGCCTGAGCCAAACACTTATACTTTAAGTAATGTTCCTTATTACAAGAAAAATATAGCCCATCAATAGTAATATGCCTCCAAAGATGGTGTTAAGATATTCTTTCACCATTGCAGGCCACTGGTAATAAAAGTATACTACTCTAAGTGATTTTTACCCCATGCAATGTCTTACAGCTCTATTTGTACTTTTGTATATTATATTCTACAAATTATGGGTATGGATATATGGATTTTATTATACTTCATATTAGGGCTTTCTGCTACCTTTTTATTTCCTGGATATTCTTATTTGTGGTGGGAAGTGGACATATCTTCAGCAAATAACAAACCTTGGGTTCTAGTCCTGGCTCAGCAACTAAGCCAATATGCAACAATGATTGTAACAAAATACCCTAGGGTCTTGGTGATGTGGAATGGAAACTATGTTGGAATTAGAGGAAGATGACATGTAAGTTCAAATCTTATACTTAATATTTGTGTGATCTTGGACACACGCTTCTCATTTTTCTTATCCACAAAATGAGGGGGCTGTTATATAGTGTTGAAGTTGCATTCTGGTTCTAAATCTATGGTCTTAGAATTAATTTTATAATTGAGAAATTAAGGAATTTGGATTATTTTACCTTCAAATCTTTTCATAACTGTGACAAAATATGATTCTGTTAATTTGTCAGCCACCCCAGAGAACAAGAGATTGATCATATGGCATTTCATAAAACACCTAGTGCAGTTGGAAAACATAAATTGTATAGAGGTGAAATGATTTATCTGAGGTCACAGATTCAGCTAGTGGCAGAACTCTGAACAGAATGGTAAGATTTTAGAATTGTAAGGAACCTATGAAGCCATCTCATCTTACCTGTATCTCCATATGAATTCCCCTTTCTACATGTTTAAATAACTGTCAACTTCTTTGTAAGCAAGCCTACTGGCAGGGATCTTGTTATAACAAACTACAATTCATTAGATTCTTGGTTATCTCTAGATGTCAGAATTTTGGTTCTTCATACTGAACTGAAATTTCCCTCCCTGTAATTTTAATTCATGTGTTCTATATTCATGGGTCTGTGTGGTAGGATGTGGATGGCTCTATAATTTAATATTCCAGAGAAAAGGAGTAGAATATCTGTAATACCTTCTCCATATAACAATATTCTTGTATTTAAGTATGATGATCAAATTTCACAATTTTTTTCTCTAGGTAATTATCACCATTTCCTCACTCAACAGAATATCCTCATCATTCTGTTCTCCTTCTTCCCTTTATGCCAGAGGTTGTCAATATACTTGTGAAATAGAAAGTCCCAAACTAGTCATTATACTCCAGAGGCAGTTTAACCAGCAGGGGAAGAGGGACAATTTGTTAGTACCTATAAAGGGAAGCCGTAGCAGCTAAAAGACAGCATGGATTTATCAAGTGTATTATTATTTTTTTGACAGAATAATTAGGCTCCTATATGAGGAATAAGGTGGACATAATTTTCTCAAATTTAAACCAAAGATTTCAGCAAAGTGTTCTATGCTATACCTGTGAATAAGATAATGTATATGGCCTAGATTATAATATACTGAAATGGATTTCAAAATTGTAAAATGAATGGATTCAAATTGTACCCATTACAAGTCAATGTCAGTGTGATGGTGGGTAGTAGTGGTGGTGTCTCTCATATAACATGCTGGGGATTTACCCTTTTTATTTTGCTATTGCAATTTTTTTTCCTATAATGATCTGAATGAAGTCATAGATTCTTGTTAAATTAAAAGATGAAATTAAGCAAGAAGGTATAGGTCATATGTCAGATGACAAATTTGGGATTGTGAAAGAAATCAGCAATCTACAACAATGTAGTAGGATTAATTGTTCTAGAGGAAAAATGGAGATCAAGACTTGGGTTCAAAACAATGAACGCCACAAGTACAGGATGGAAGAGTGATAGCTAGACCATGGTTTGTGGTCCAGAACAGATCTGGGGTGTTTAATTGGCAGTTAGCTCAATATAACTCCAAAATGTGCCTTTGTGACTGGAAAAAAAAGCCAATAAAATTCTAGGCTGCTTTCAAAGGGGTATTATGTCTATAATGAAGTAAATCAAAGTACCACAGTCATGTGCCCTCGTTATATTCTCTCTAAAGAACTGTGCTTAGTTCAATTTTAATGAAGATATAGAAAAGCATGTAAACATCCATAAACGGATGAGAAAAAGACTAGAGACTAGGCCATATGAAGAACAACTGAAATAACAGGTAATGTTTTCCTTAAAGAAGAGGAGACATAGAGGGGAATTTAGCCATTTTCAAATAGTTATAATATATCAAATTGGGGTTAGATTTATTTTTCTTGGTCCCATCATAAGCACAAGGACCAATTGGTAGAAAGCAAATTTAGGCTTAATAAAATAATGGATGGATGGATAGATGGATAAATGAATGAGGAGAAGCATTTAATCATGTGAAAAGCACAATGTTAAATCCTAAAGATATAAACAGAAAAATAGTTTCTTGCTCTTATAGAACTCACTTTCTGATTATAAGAGAAAATACATAGCAGGAAGTTTGTGTGTAGGGCAGTTAGAAAAGCCTTGAAGTCATGGGAGTGAATCAAATGGGCAATGTTCAGAGATTTTTAGGGTATCATAGTAGTTCTTATGACAGTGGAAGACATATGTATAATGTAGAGATGTGGCAAGTGATAGACCCTGGAAGACTTAGGAATTACGATGAAGCAAAGGTAGGACAAATGTCAAGACCTGGTGGTTCTTCACCTCATTAAAAGAATAGAATTGGTTATTCTCATCTCACTAAAGCCATGTGAGCAGTAAAAAAGCCTTAATGGATTCTGGGCTACTCTAACTAGGGGAAGAGATAAACAGGAAGATCTTCCTAAACAATGAAGTTATATAGCATGGAAAGCAGATAATTACTGTGCAATGGTGGTACTTAAACAGAAGGAAAGAAGTACCTTCTTGTTTAGGTAAAACAATGGACTAGGTACCTTTTAATTCTTAGATTTTGTGATACACTGAATACAGTGGAAAGATCATCTCTCCTATTTTGGAAACAATACTTTTGGAAAACAGCCTAAATTCAGGTTAATTCTTTAAGCACTATGTTTTACTAATGGCTCATGTTGAACTGGTAATCTAATGAAAACCCCAGGTTTTTTCAAAGAACTAGCTGTTAGCTACAAAGAGTTATTAACTAATTGAACCAGGTTAGCAGAATGAACAAGGGAGCAATTTATCAGTTCAACAGGACTGATATTGACATTGTACAAGACATCTTACCACAAGATAGGATATTTGTTACCATAAAATTATAGAAAATAAGGGAAAGGAGAATTATATTGACTGGAGTAGATAAACTTTGGGAAAAAGCAATCTATATAGAAAACTGGAGTATATGGGAGATGGCACCAAGATGATAGAATGAGAACTGCCAAGCCCAGTTTGGTCATAGTAATGGGAAAAACACACACATACACATACAAAACAAAACAAAACAACCCCTTGCCCTCCAATTTGAGAGCTAAAAGATCATCTAGTCCATAGAAGACCATTTAGTCCAATTTCATCTTACAAATAATATTAATACTGGTGGAGTTAAATATCACTTGCTTATCATTGTGAAGCAGATTTATTAAATGACCTCTGGTCCAATAGTTTTTGGTACATAATATTACTAGCAGCACAATCAGTAGAAAAATCTTAGTTCAAATCTTGATATTGTTATTTACTACAGGACTGATTATATTATTGGCATTTATCTATAGGACTTTGGGTGAGTCATTTACCTTAGTTTAATATTTGACTTTGTTTCTTCATCTATAAAAATCTCATAGTGTGATACACAATAATCACTATTATTTGACTAGCAAATTAAAAAATTTATTATTTTTGCAAAGTACCTTATGTTATCTACTTTAATATTCAAAACAACTCTGTCAATTATATAGCATTATCAGTATTTTACATATATAAAACTGAGGCGGATGTTAATTGGCTTGACATGAGTGACACAGTTCAGTTGTGACAAACATTTTGTGGACCCTCCTCTCCCATAGGCTTCCTTAAAGAGTGAACTCACATTCCTTCTTAATGGAGCCTTTTGCAGTTCTTCTCTTCCTATCTCCCTACTACTAGTGTGTTTCTTTGGAGATTATTTTCCATTTAAACTGTACATGTCTTGTATATACATAGGTGTTTATATGTACTGCATCCCCATTAAAATGCAAGTCCCTTAAAGGGTTTTGCGTTTCTTTGCATTCCCAGTGCTTAGCACAATGTCTGGCACTTCATAAACACTTAAAGAATGCTTATAAATGATGAGGAGGAGGTGAGACTAAAACACAAAACTTCCTGATTCCAAGTCCAAAACTTTTTCCATAAAGTATCTACCAACTTGAGTGAATAATCCTGCTATTAACCTCTAAGAAATAGAAAGAAGCTGGGGCCTGAGACTGCTGATGGATCATACAATGCTAGAGAAAATGCCCAGGCTAGAGCATGGTTCAGGACCCAGGCATCTGTGCTAGGCTGGATTTTACTGCCCTTTATATAGTATTGAAGTCTGAAATTCCTAGTTCTTGAGGCAGGCAAAGGCCTGGGACTGAACTAAATACTCTTTATTGCCCATGCTCTGAATAGCAAGCAGGAAACGGAACCTCATCACCCCCATTCTCTAAATTTGGCCACAGCCGGAATGTTACGTTCATTTACATTTTTATAACAACACAGCTGACTGAAAAAGGGCTGATGGGCCAGCTGGGAAGGACTTGCTGCCTGGAACATTGTCTGCTTTTAAAATACCTTTTCCTCCATTCCATAGCATTTCAGGTTCTGGTTCTTTAACAGTTTGTGGTCCAGAAAGGAAAAAAAATATAACTGAGATGCTGGATGAATGAATGAATTGAATGTATGCATACTCATTTAGCCCAGGGTCTCCTCTTCAGAAGATCACAAATTTAGAGATTTTCCAGCCCAAGAACTGAATTTTGTGGAGGAAGAACCTGAGGTTCATTATGAGCCAGCGCTGATTTTCCCATAATCACACAGGGAATAATTGTTAAGGTCAAGATTTGAACGCAATTCCTCTAATCCTTTCCTCTCTGTGACATATTGTTCTATATCTGTACTCAATGCAATTTAAAGGAGATGAGTCATAAAAGCAATTACTATGAAGAAAATGTTGAAAATTTAACTCAGATTAAGGCTATAGGATGAAGGAAAGTATTGGATTGGTGATCTCAGTTTTGTGCAATTTTGGGGAAACAGTATAAAATGATCTATTCAGGGTATAGGAGTTATCACTGATAACATCAATATGTTTATGATAAAAATTAATTATTGAGACCTGATGACCACTGGGTTATGGAGGGAAATCTCTGCCTTGGGAGCTTTGTATTCCCAGTGACTATTGCAAAAGTTCTGAAACATTCTAGTGGACACCTATGAGTAACCAATGAATTCATCATTGCAAGCAAATAAGGAAGTCACTGGATGGCAAGGAAAGAGATGTTTTGACGTTCTTTCTTAAACTTACTACAATTGATAAAAGAAAGGACTTCTATCAGGATGATTGGTACTATTGATCTTTCTTATTGATGATTATAGAAGAATAGACATGAGCAATCTTCGGGCACACTGGAAGCAGTTTCCAGGTTCATAAATTTTAAGCCTATTTATACTGACAAGTGGGAGGAGTTAGGGCCTTGTCCCCTGTGCATTGTCTCTTTGTCTCTCTCACTCACTTTTCCCTCTGTACTTCTCTTTGTTCCTAGCTTGTCTATTGAATAGATGTACATATTAAGATCACTGGCTTCATAGTGTCCATTCACAGTCATGATTATCTCAATTACAAAAACTTGATTCATTTTTATCAATGACTTAGTTGATGAAATGCTTACCAACTTTGCAGAAGATATAAAGTTGAGATTTAGTATGTCAAAGTCAGGATTTTCTCAACACATAAACAAAAAAAAGTTGAACGTAATTTTATTCGATGAAATTCAATAAAAGTAACACCCAACCTATATGGTTCAAGAAATCAATTTCCTGCGTGCAAGTTAGGAAAATTATATTTAGACTTTTTTTTTGTTTGGTAAAAAGACTGGAGGGTGTTTGTGAACTACAAGCTCAACATATCTCAATATCTGATATATCAATGAAAAAATCTGTGACCTTTGATATTATTAATAAAAGCATAGTATGTGCAACTAAGAAGGAGAGAGTCCCAGTGAAATCTGTCCTGATCAAAAAAAAAATCTGCAGAATCATTGTCTGTGTTACATTATAGTAAGGAGTTTGATAAGATAGGCAGTATTTAAAAGGGAATGACAGGAAAAAAACAATAATAATAACTGATCTTTAAATAGCACATTAACATTTGCAAAATACATGGATTATGTTATATCACATGAAGAACTGTGAGTGTTTACTCCAAGGAAGGACAGCTTTTAGAATAAGGGTAATAATAATTGTCTTCCAGTATCTTTGGATTTGTATATGGAAAAGATATTAGACTCAGAGACAGAATGAAGACTAATTGTTTTATTTTCAATTTTATCTTTTAAATTAATTTTTAAACAAAATTCTGCATCTTCTCCAAGTCACTGTCTTCTTTCCCCTTACCTTCAGTGAGAAAGCAAGAAAAACAAAATGTGTTATAAAACATGTATAACTAAACAAAACAAATTCTCACATTTGTTATATTGAAAAAGTCTCAATTTGCATTCTCAGGCTATCACCTCTCTGTCAGGAAGTGAGTAGCCTGTTTCATAATGAATGCTCTGGAATTTTGATGTATCATTGTGTTGAAACATTTTAGACTTTAAAATTTGGTTTTTCTTATTATATAAAATACTCTTTAGGTTCTGCTCACTTTTTTGCATCAATTCATACTAGTCTTCCCAAGTTTTTCTGAATCTATCCTCTTCATAAAATTTTATTGCACAATAGTGTTTTAGCACATTCATATACCTTAGATTACATAGGTAAATGAATATAAGTTGTAATGAGGCACATTTCAGTTTGTTTAAAACAAATTTTCCTGATGACTAAAACTGAAGTGAGCTATCTTGTGGCCACTTTATCATTAGAAGACTTATTATGAAAGTAAGATGACTACTTGATGGCCAGGCCTGGGAAGGAATTATCTGCTTGATTTAGACCAGCAGTAGAGAAATCTGACAACTGAGAAATTTTATCTCACAAGCAAGTATGCACTTGCCAATTAACTTTGCTGTACCTTGATGTCATAACTGTGATAAGAAATATATTTACTGCTACTACATTAATATTTAAGCCCATTCTCAACAGGGAAAAAGATGTGGAGGGAGAAAATATGATCCACTATAGAGGGATGTTTTGTCCTATGGGTCTTGCTATACATAACACATATAAATTTAAATATATATCCATTTGTAAAGGCTATTTGATATTAATTGGTTAATCAATATTGAGGAGAAGTTGGTTGATTGAATTCAAAGTGTGAATATTATTTTTTCAGTGATATTAAAATGATATTGCCCTTCAGCTGATAAGTTGTTTACAGACAAATACACTGAATGGAAAGTCAGAGAAACACTATTAGTAGTATAATCACCCTAACTCCTTGGGCTTACCACTAAAAATGTAGGGAGAGAGATGTAGTTACTTGCTGACTCAATCTGTCTTTGTGAATATGAGTTGGGAATTAGGGTTTCCAAAGTCTATATAGGCTATACAAAATGATAAAAAATAATTCTGCTTAACAAGATATTATAGTCTAGTCATAGAGATGAAGTAAGATGCAAATAACATAAAGCATAATACAAATATGTGTTTATTTTAAACTAGAATAAAATATATACATG
>JAJPUD010000257.1:519043-533176 GCA_023553655.1 Myrmecobius fasciatus
CACATGTGCAAGAATGTTTGTGGCAGCCCTTTTTGTAGTGGCTAGAAACTGGAAATTGAATAGATGCCCTTCAATTGGAGAATGGCTGAATAAATTATGGTATATGAATATTATGGAATATTATTGTTCTGTAAGAAATGACCAGCAAGATGATTTCAGAGAGGCCTGGAGAGACTTACATGAACTGATGCTGAGTGAAATGAGCAGAACCAGGAGATCATTATACACGGCAACAACAGTACTATATGACGATTAATTCTGATGGACATGGCTCTCTTCAACAATGAAATGTTTCAAACCACCTCCAATTGTTCACTAAAGAAAGCCATATACACCCAGAGAGAGGGATGTGAAATGTGGACCACAACATAACATTCTCATACTCCTTGATTGTTGTTTGCTTACATTGTGTTTCCTTTATCTGATATATTGTTCGTGTAGATAAGATTTTTCTTGCACAACAATGATAAGTTTGGAAATATGTTTACATATATTCGATTTGCCAATATTTTAACATAATTAACATGTAGTGGATATCCTGCCATCTAGGGGAGGGGAGGAGAGTTGGGGGGAAAAATTTGTAACGAAAAGCTATGTAAGGGTTATTGTTGAAGAATTACCCACACATATGTTATGCAAATAAAATAAAATTTAAAAAAATAAATAAATAAATACTGACTCAATTGCACTTAATTTTTGGAACAAAGCAGAATCTTTTTGAATAAGATTTATTCTATAAAATTTAATTAATTATTTGTGTGATTCTTTTATAGATAAGGATTAAATCTAGATTTTGCCTCCTTAGATAGTACAATGGATAAAACAAGGCTTGGAAACAAAAAAAAAAGCATCTTTAGGAGTTTGAATCTTGCCTCAGACACTTAGCTATGGGACACTGAGCAGGTCACTTAATCCAGTTTGTCTCAATTCCACATCTGAAATTGCAAATTTTACTCCAGTATTTCTGCCAAAAAACTCCAAAGAATGTCATGGAGAATAAAAAATGACTGGGGAAAAACAACTAGATGCAATTAAGCATATTTTTCTGTAATTAATTTGAGAAATGTCTAAAATTGTCAATATATCAATGAGGTCAAGTGAATTGTATAGGATCGCACTGGCAATATATATCAAAGGGGGGATTTTAAACGCATTCCTGGCTCTGAAATTGGCTCATTAACCACTGCTATGCTCCTTTTCCTGACTATGTGATGCTGCTTAAAACTAATTAAAATAAGAGGATCACTTCATCTTAGACTTGGTAGGAATCTTGGAGGTTATCTAATTCAACCTCATAACTAGTGAATGAATCACCTCAACATAATAATATGTTAATAACATCAGGTGACATTTATATAGTGCTTCACAATTTACAAATCATTTTACATACATTATCTCATTTGATCATCACAATAGTTTTATGAGGTAGGAAGTTCAAGTATTAGCATACCTATTTCAGAGATGAGAACCCATTAAAACTTAAATAGCTTAATTGATTTACTTAGTATTACATGCTAGTGGTTGACAAAGCAAGAAACTGAATCAGAAAATAATCAAATTTGAGAGGTGAAAGATATTTCAGTGGCCACCTTGCCCAACACATACATAATCCCCACTATAACATACCTGAAAAATGGTCATCTAATCTCAAAAGAACCCCAAGGAGGGGAAATCCACCAGCTGCAAGGCAGTCAATTCCACGGTGGAGCAGTTCTAATTTTTAGGAAGTTTTTCTAACATCAAGTCTACATGTGCTTCCTTGCAATTTCTACCATTGATCCTTCTTTGATCATCTGGGGTCAAAGAATTCCAATTGAAACCTTTCTCCATAAAACAGTGCTTCAAAACATGAAGATGACTATCATTTACCCACTAAATCCCCTCTTATCCAGGCTAAATATACCTAGCTTGCTCATTATCCTATTTGATCTCAAGGTTTTCCACCATTCTGGTTTCTTACCTCTAGACATTCTCTACATTATCAGTGCCTAGTTTATACAAATTTATCCAGATTAGGATCAAGGAGAGCAGGGAACAATAACTTTATTACCTCACAATTTCTGGAAGATAAGCCTCTCTGGATGCAACCTAATTTCACATTAGTTTTTTTTTTCTTCTGGCACATCAGACTATACACTCACATTGAAACTTCCTTCCATTATAACCAATAGATTTTTTTCAAAATATCTATGATCTAACCTTTGCCAATTTTGTATTTGTGAAAGTGAATCTTTTTGTACCCCAAACACAAAATTTTAAATTATCCTTACTGAATTCCATTTTATTAGATTAATTTCAACATTCTAGCCTAATAACTTATCTGGCTACCCTGCCATGCAGTGTGTCAGCTATTTCTTCCATTTTTGTCTTGCCTGCAAATCTGATGTGCATGCCATCTGTGACTTACTCCAAGTCACTGATGAAAATGTGCCTAGGCATAGAACCTATGAGTACTCTGCTCAAGACCTCCTGCCTCACTACCATTAAACTTTTAATGACTGCTCCATCTCTGAATCCATCCAATTGTATTGTCTTCTCATCCAGAATTATCATTGCCAGTAAAAAGCAAACTGCCCACAAAACTCCTAAGTATTTTTTTCCAAACCAGATTGAAATGTTACAATACAATGAATTAATTGTAAAACTGGAGTTTGCTGCTTCAGAATGTGACCACAGGGATTTGATCCTTTTTGAGTTTGACAATACTGTTCTAGTTCTCATCTCTCCATTTTCCCAACAAAAATATTATAAGAAATTTTAATAAAAGTTTTTAGATAATCCAGGTAAGAGGAGAACTTTGCTTAAAAGAGTTGTAAAAATGAAAATTGAAACATCTTCCAAATCAGCAGGATTTTTCCAGTGATTCATGAATCCAATTACTTCATCGTGAATTCCTTGATTTCCAACCTCCTAAACTATCACTCCTAAAATCTCTTTAAACAGGTTATTATTACTTGAATGTGAATACAAAACTTTACCTTGAATGCTACCAAATTTCATTTGATTAGTTTGGTAGTCATATATTCTAACATCTTCTGTGGTTTTCTTAATGACATGCATTCTATTACAGACTTTCCAATTTAATTTTCAGTACTCAAATTTTCAAACAGAACTGTGATCTCAATGTGATACAACCTCTCTATGCTTTCCCAACATGACAGACACTTGTCCTTACAATAGGCCTATCATAATAGGAAAGGAAGGAAAGAAACAAAACTAACATCTGTTTTGTGCCAGATACTGTACTACACACTTTATAAATGTTATCTTATTTTCTAGGCATAACCATCCTAGAGTATAATTATTCCAATTTTATAGTTGAGGAAACTGAGGTGAAGAGAGATTAATTGACTTACGTTGGATCATATAGCTAATAAGTTTCTAAAGATCTGAATTTAGATCTTCCTGAATTTAGATCTTTATCAATTTCTTCTGATGTCAAGAAGAAACCAATATAAATCATCAGTTGTCCACTGACTAGTTCTCACTCTTACCAAAAATCTAACTCTCTCTTCTTATTTGATTGTATATATATTTTAAAATCACACTCTTAACTGGGTTTCTTCATACTTCCTCATCTGTTGCCATGTTGCAGTCTACTAACACCTGCCATGGGCCTATTTCATGTCATATAAAAATTTCATAGGTTCATCAAAATTATTTGCAAATCTCAAAGTGCTATTGTGATTAATATTTTTACCTTCATCCAAGGGTGATAATTATTTTCAAAAGGTTCAACAGGACAAGGACAAGCAAGAAAACTCTTTCCTCTTGACATTCACATTCATTATTTTCCTTAAATGTGCTCTTAAGGAATTTGCAATTACAATAAATGGACTGTCAGCACAAAGATTCATTTGCTGGTAGTACTGGAAAAATGGTGATTGTGCCTCTTGGCAGAATGAGAAGAGTTAACCAAACACCTTGGCTCAGCACATTGAGGTTCTAATTCTAATTAGAACGGATAAGTGGGGAAGAGTTGAAAGAGAGGGATGATGTAAAGAATGTTTTTTTTTTGTACTAAATAGTATATTTTATCTTGTTATGAAAATTTTACAATATTAGCAGTTGACAAAATGTGTAGTAAAATGCAGAAAGGCTATCATCAGAAAGCTGTGGAGGAGAATTAATTTTTGTTGTTTCTAGCAACTCTTGAGTGTTAGCTACTAAGACTTTAGAGTTTATGAAAACTGCAAGGGAAGAAGAAGATCCCATGCCAGTGAAAATATTCTACTTGAAATTATATTGAAAAATATAAAATATAATCATAATTTAACATTATGTCAGCTATTGGTTATAAGAGATTAAGTCAGAATTAATGAATTTCATCAGTTCACTCATTTATTTAATGATTCGCTCATTCTTACTATCTTAGAGAGTATTCTCAAAGGCTAGGATATCATTATTAATGAATTCCATAATCATTCATTTGTTTTTTCATTGGTTCTTAGAATGTGTGGCAGCTTATTTAAGTTTTAAAAAATAGGAAGGAATTCAGCAGATAAAAAATGACCAAAGAGGATTTTCCTGGCATCATTAAGGAGTTTTATTAACCAGTTTGTTTAGTTCTCATATTAACATAAAAATCATACATTTCTTCCAAATCTGGATTAAAATAAAAAGTATGTGTATGTATGTATGTCCATGCGCACACACACATACACACACACATGGGCATTTTTGCATATTGGAGTCATGGGAAGGTATCTATTACTAATGTTATTTTTTAAAATTTACTCTTACACATTTTATATGGTGATGTTATTTTCAAAGAGATCTTATTTATGGATATACTTCATATTCAGAGATATTCTATATTTTGAGTAGTGTATAATTTTTTAAGTTTAACTATATTAAATTATACTTACTAGTTTATTAATATAACACATAATGGAGTTTAACTAGACAAAGGCTTCCCTTTCCTAAATACACCCCTTCCTTTTATAATTCCCACTATCTTAATTATTCTCTTTTGTGGGTCATTATGTTATATCTCAAGAAACCCAATTTATTCTGTACCCATTTGACTTAGAAGTACATCTGAAATGGAAGAAAAGTGACCCCCCTCACATTTGGTAGAAAAAATTGGAAACAGTGTCTTCCATAAAATAAGCACTCAATATATCCTTGATATGAAATGAACAATGAAGAAAATGCAACTTTAATGACTTTTCCTTCTCTGTTAAGATAGAACCTATCTTTGTTACAAAATACAAGTTGTTCTCTTTAATAATAGGTTTGCATTTTCTTCATTATTTTTAATTTGTTCGACTACAGTTTTTGTGGCAAAATTAAAAGGAACAGGGTTGGACAAAAATAAGAGAACTGAGTTGATACCGTCCCCCTCTCTCATTATCAGAAGTGGGGGTTCAAGTTTCTATATAGTACCTGTTATAGCTATTTATTTATCAACTTTAATGAATTTGTTTTATCTATACATCTTCCTTCTGTTTTAAATCTCTATTATATATTTCTCTGGGAGGGAAGTTAAAAGACAAATTTAGGGGCAGCTAGGTGGCGCAGTGGATAGAGCACCAGCCCTGAAGTCAGGAGGACCTGGGTTCAAATCTGGTCTCAGACACTTAACATTCCCTAGCTGTGTGACCCTGGGCAAGTCACTTAACCTCAATTGCCTCAGCAAAAAAAAAAAAAAAAAAAGACAAATTCAGCTAATGTAAAAATAAAAAAATCTAAACAAAAGTATTAAAAGATTTCTCACTGCCCCAGGCAACTTTCTGAGAAAATGATAGAAAATAAATGTTAGTCTGCATCAGTGTTGTTCAGAATATCCTTATCAAATTCCATTCAACTGATTTCAACATTACACATTGTTCTTGTTTAGTTTGGATCAATATACTAGTTATGTGTGTATATACATGCACAGACCCACATGTGATATTCTTCTTTTCACACTTAGAATGTAAGTTAATATTTGGGATTCATCTTTTTTTTTTTCATTTTTAACTTTATACCTCCAATGCCTCACATAGCGACTGATACCTACTAAGTGCTTGGCAGATGCTTGTTAATTGAATGAACATTAGTTAGTTTTTGATAATCAGTCTATTTATCTGCTGAAAGGTATAACTGAGACTCTATAATCCAAATCCTTCATTTACAAATATGGAAATTGAGTCACAGAGTGGTCAAATATCTTGTCAAAGGATACCGAAGTGGTCAGTCCAAGAACTAGGATTGAAACTGTGTTATCAAACTGAAAACCATGTATTCCATTGTCTCAAAAAGCTTCTCCTTTTGGATCCCCTCATCATACATCTCCTTTACTGTGGCCTTGATAAAAGCTGACCAAAGGATTTTATTTAATTTCACTCCCATTACGACTTGGCACTGCTTAGAGCCGGTATCAGATGCTGCTGAGCTCAGGAAGGACACTATTCTCTTATGCTTCTGCAGTTGTCAAAGAGCAAGCTTATATCTTTCCCTCTTAGAGAGTGTGTTATTTATTATGATTATGAAGTAAGACCAACTTCAATACCTTTACTTTCCCTCCTAACATAATCAGATTTTATGTTTAAAATGATCCTCCATTCATAGTTAACTCACCCTTGGAATTAAGTCCCAAGGAACCCTACGGTAGAGAAGCTCTGTGAGAGTAATTCCTCACTATGGATCTTTGGAAAATACTCTATCTAATTTCTAGGGATAAGGCATTTGATAATGCCTTGAGCATTTTCAAATAGTATCCTATGATATTCTACTTGTTTAGAAACAACAGAAGCAACAACAACTTTATTATAAAGTAATGTTGATGGCCTTTCAAATCCTCCTCCCATGGTAAAGAAAAGATATCAGACTTAGCCTCTGGCGTGAGCTCTGCCATGTGTCTTTGTGTACATATGCCTTTTGTTGATGTTCAGTCAAAACGAATGAGAAAATCTCTAAAAATGCAGATCTGAAATTTCATTGCAAATTGTTAACAGTCATCTGGATAAATGTTTATAGCCATGAAGTCAATATATGCAGGTGGCAAAACTTCAACTTGGCCTTAACAAGTCCAAGGCTTGTCTCTTAATGGCTGGTCTCTGAATTACTTTGTGGAAACATTTTAAGGCTTAGTACATAGGATCACAGAATCCTATATAGAATCACAGAAGTAAAGATTTAGAGAGAGAAGGAATTTTTGTTGAACTCACTTTCTAATTGAGGAAACTGAGGTCAAAATTGGATAATTGCTTTGCATAATGTATTGCATCCTTATAGAGTAATATAACTCATTAAAATCTGAGGTAGCATTTTAATTGTTTTCATGACACCAAATTCAGTACTCTACTTATTTTGCAATCTAATTGACTTTCACAGAATAAAGACACTTGCACTCAAAATCTGGTACTTTTCTCCCATACCCAATGCTGTTTTTTTATCCAAAGAAAAGTTTTAAGAAAATAGTAGTAATATTGGTGGTCCTTGTTTGGTATCTTTGTAACCTTGGCCAAATTATTTCATCTCCCTGAATAACAGTTTTCTACTCTGTAAAATTGAACTGGATGGTCTTTAAGGTCTCTATAAAATCTAAATATATGATAATGAAACCTTTTCTCCATAATCATATCTTCCCGATGGTATATTTCATTCCACCAAGGACAGAGGAAATATACCCCCTTGGACCTTCTTTAAGTGCTTAGAAGTCTATTTTTATGGTAATAAACAAATATTGTTGATATTTCTAATTAAGAAACTATGCTTTGAGTTAGCATTGCCCCTTTAACCTTCTTATTCAGGATCTTGCTGTGAAGAGGGACACAAGGATAAAAAAAAAATTTCCAAATACAGAATCTCAAATTAGCAGAATGAGAATTTAACATCACAGGCTCACAATGTAAAGGGACCTCGAAGATCAACTTGCCCAAAGTCCTTATCTTAAATCTGAACTGTTTTACAAAGTACTAAGGAAATATCCCTGACACCTAACAAGTATTTAGAAAAATTGGAGCTTAATTGGAATGGGTACACTGAGGCCTTATATGTATATGATTACCACTATCAAATAACAGTGGTAAGAAAAATAAAAAGAAGATAGACTGCTGGTATTGTCTAGCAATTTATGTCCTTTGGTCCTTCTACCTAATACTAAACTGCAAATTATATGATGATTAACCTTACAGATCCGAAGAGAAAATTCAGTACTAAAATTCACAGCAAAATCAATTCTCCATGGTCCCCATAGACAAATGTCTATGGGGGACATGTCTTCCCATGGAAAAATGTTTTTAAGAATACATTCCCAGGGTGCATTCTGAAAAGGTGTCAGAATAGTTCAGAAAATTCCAACCTCTCCAGATTTTACACACAGACAAAACAAAACTGTGCCTCAAGGCAAACATAGACAAATGGAAAAAAAAGCAAATGAAATTAGTGCAGAACAGGGTCCTCTTGCAGACAATCTGAGAAGACCCTAAAAATGATCCCAGGATGAAGGTTTCACCTTGTGAAGTATAAATACCTCTAGGCTAGATTTGCAAAAAGAGCAAGTGGGAAGCCTGAATCCATCTCATTTCAGAGGGATCTTCACGGGAACTTTCTCATCCTGGACAGCCTGGAGAGTGGGATGGGGAGATAAGGGTGGGAAGATTGAGAGAACCTTTCTAGATAAGGAATGCCAGGACCAGCTGTGCTGCAGAGATGCTGCCCTGGGCAAAAAGAAACCAGCACACTCAGTTAATGTAGAAGCACATGGGGAGAGGGACACTTGCTGGCAGCAAGTACTTGCAGGAGGGTGGAGCTTTCTGTTTGGGGTTCCAGGTCAAAGGCGAAAGCAAAAGTGAAAGGGGAGGTACTGTTCCCCCTCTTCCTCTCAGGATTATAAGTGGTTGCATTAATAAGTTCTCATTTTTAAAAAAATGAATAAAGGAGAAAGAACCCAATCATAGAAGCTTACTATGGGGATAGAGGACACCAGAGTTCAATTCATCTTTAGAGAAGAAAACTGAAGTAAAAAAGGGGTCTCCTACCCCAAAGAGTAAAGTTTAATGTTTAAACTCCAGAAAGAATTTAGAACTCAAAAAAGGCATCAACAATCAAATTAGAGAGATTAAAGAAAAACTAAAAAATAAAACAAAAATTTCCAGAAAAACAAGAAGATTGTGAAAAAAAAGTCAACAAACTAGAAAAGAAAATCCAGGATCTTTAAGAAGAAACTAATTCTTTTAAAATTAACATTGTATGAGGGGAAGCCAGTAAAGCTATAAGAGATCAAGAGATAGCAAAAGAAAATATAAAGAATGAAAAAATAGAACAGAATATTAAGCACAGATTAAGGAGAGAAAACATAAAAATAACTGTACTACCCAAAAGCTGTGACCAGAAAATGAATTTTGACACAATATTACAAAGAATAACCAAAGAAAATTGTCTTTTAGTGATAGAACAAGAGGGGAAATTAAAACTGAGAAAGTTCATAAATCATCAGCTTAAAGAGATCCTACAAAGAAAACACATAATAACATTATTGCTAAATTTCAAAAAACACAGATCAAAGTGAAAATTTTACAGGAAATAAACAAACAAATAAACAATTCAAATATGCTGGAATTAGAATTGTAAAGGGTTTATCAAAAACTACAATAAAAGACTGCAGATTCTGAAATATTATATATTGACAATTGAAAGAACTAAACCTGTTGTCAAAAATATCATATCCAGCAAAACTAATCTCATTTTGAACAGAAAAAAGAACATTCAATGAACTCATTGATTTTTCAAGATTTTACCTCAACTAAACCCAAACTCGATGGAAAATTAAACATATAAGAGTCAATATCAAAAACTAATTTCAAAGGACTTGACAAGAACAAAGTGTTTATGTTTTTTATATGGAAATATAAATCATATTTAAGATTGACATAAATAATTGGGAAGTTCAGAAGCAAACTGGGGCAGAGTTGAGTATGATCTGACTGTAAAATGCATAATTATCTAGGAAAACGTTAGCAATTATGCCATATGAATGAGGTACAGAGGAAGAACTGACACAGAGGCATTAGATGGAGGAGGACTGGTAGTTCTAAAAACCTACTCACAGCTGGAATGGCTTAAATAGGGAATTATCTATCTATCTATCCATACCTACATGTGTATGCATATGTATATGTATAATTGTGTGTGTACAGGCACACATATCATGAAGGGTATAGCACCCTCCAAAATCTATAAAGAAATAAGGGAGTGGGAACAGGATAAGGAGGGGTATTGAAAGGTGAGTAGATTTATGACAGTGGGACAAGATGAGTAAATTAATGGGGAAGGAATAAAAAAGGGATGGAAAGAATGGCATATAACTGGAGGGATACAAAGGGTAGTCTATCATTAAGAGTGGGATAAGGCATATAGATTAATGGAAATGGAATAAAGAGGGAGGAAAAGGGTGGGGGATTGGTTAAGTAATAATGTGACAAGTTAAGAAATAGAACTAAAGTAGAAGAGAATGTAAGGAAAGGGAAATATGTACAAGAAAGGGAGATGTATACAAGAGCAATAACAAGGATCAGGAGTATAATTTACTAGAAAAAAGTAGAGCTATTAATCACTGGTTTCAGACAAAGTCAAATTAAGGATTCCATTAAGAGAGAAATCTTTATTTTCTATTAGTCATATTAATATTGTTATAGATGCATGTCTACCTATGTGTAAATGTGTATATGTATATATGTATGAATAGGTATAGGTATATGTATGTGTGTATATAGATATATGTGAGTTTGGATATGAATATGTGTGTGTGTGTGTGTGTGTGTGTGTGTGTGTATGCTTAACTGTATCATGTTTGGGAAATATAGAGGAATTAAAGAGAGAAAAAACTAAAGTAAAAATACACAGCAGAAAACAAAAGAATAACCTACAAAGAAGCAAAGAAAAGATGGACAGTCATGGATATAATATCTTCTATTATTATATATGCTTTCTTGAAATGAAAATTTATTGTTACATAGTCTGATCTTCCATGATATTTTGCTTGACACGTGGCATTCTTTTTCCTTTTTCTGTGTTTCTTTTTCTATTCTTTTTTTCTTATTTTGTATTTAGTTTCAAATAAATATTTTTGAAAAATACACTCCCCTTTTATAGGTCTCCCCTCCTTCTGTCTTTCCTATGATCATCATACAAGATAAGAGTTGACATTCTTTACTGTAATCAATTTTTACCCAATGTATTTTTTTATTTTTTGTTTTTTACTTTTGCTTTTTGCTGAGGCAATTGAGGTTAAGTAACTTGTCCAGGGTCACACAGGTAGGGAAATGTTAAGTGTCTGAGACCACATTTGAATTCAGGTCCTCCTGACTTCAGGGCTGGTGCTCTATCCACTGCGCCACCTAGCTGCCCAATCCAATGTATTTTAAAAGAAGAAAAATTGACCTATAAAAGTGGAATAATCTATCCAAGGTAATACAAGCATTTAGTGACTGATCATGAATTCTTGCCTTGTTCCTCAATCTACAATTTCAGTTCTTTTAAGGCCCATTAGCAAGCTCTCTTTCCTCATAAACATTTTATATATAAACAAAACATTTTCTAAATACCCAATTGTTAGTTGATCCCCTGGTTTTCTAGGGGTTTTTTTTGTAGTGCTTCTTATTCCACAAAACATATTGGAAATTTTAACTCAGCAGAATGACAGAGTGTAATACTGGATAAATATTGGATTAAGAGTCAGTTGCTTTAGGTTTATATCTGGAATATGCATTTTATCTATGATTCTCTAGAAGTTACTAGTTCTTTAAGCCTTGGTTTCTCCATTTGTATAAGGAAGAAAATAATATTTTGCTGTTACTATACACAGACTGCTTTCCCCAATTCCATTAGGCATTAGTGCTTCTACCCTACTTAAATTATTTTCTAAATACTTACCTATGCATATGTTCTGTCCCTCCCCCCACCTCCTGGAAAAGGTTAGATCCTTGAACAAAGGACTTTTTTCCATTTTGAAAATTTAATCTCAGAACTTTGCACAATGACTTACATATATATATATATTTTAACAAAATTTCATGAATATTTCTGTTCCTGTTATATACTGTTTCCATCATTTATATACATTTCTTCTTTTCTGAGACAATATAAAAATCTGCAAGGAGGAATTGCTTCATTTTTATCTGTCTATCCCTAGGACCTAATACTTAATGTTCCATCACAGAGGTTTAGCAAATATTTGTTGACTGATTTTCTGATGAATTATTACCTCCAAGAGGCTACTGTAAAAGGATGCTTTATGAATTTCATAGATTTAACTAGATAAAAGTTATTAATATCGCCTTGTAATATTTCCTGTATTGTTATCCCCCAATTTTATTTTACTCATTTTTAAAAACTTTATTATGCTCATAGTGAGCCTTGTTGCTCAAACTAGACTGTGAATTCCCTGAGGACAAGGACTATGTTTTTTTTTGTCTCTGCTAGATTGCCAGAATAGAATTTTATACATAATAGAGATTTGATAAACAGGGATTAAGTTTTGAAAATCAAGATTTGTCTCAATGACAAAATCCTATTAATTCAGACTCCCTTAATCTGGAATGTATAATTAATTGAGACTGGAAGGAAGTTTACTTTTGTTTAAGAAGATTTTGTTTTGAAATTTTGAGCAAGTTAAGCTGTTGCTTCTGAATTCCTCCCTCTGGTGGTGAATTTGGGTGAGATGTCAAAAGCAGAAGACAAGAAAACTGAGAGTTGGATAGTATGCAGTCCAATAATGTCATCAGATTCATCTATTGTTAATTTAATTCATTTAGAAATTCTTTACAGGATTCTTAAACCCACACAGACAAACATAAATAGCCCCTTCCTATAAGTGGTGTTTATTCTTCTGGGAAAAAAGGAACAGGGGGAAAAAGAAAAAAAAAATATACCAAAACAGAGCACACAGATTCACAAGACAAGAAAAATAGGGCAAGTTATACTGCTCATTGGCTAGAGATGACATGTTTGTTTGCACTCATTCAGCACATGCTATTAAAGTCAGCTTCAAGACAGTGGATGTTATTCTCTCATTCAGCACCTTAGACAGCTCCTGTTTGCTGTCAAGAATTGTGCAAATTAGTTATATAAACAAGACATCAGGGGGATATTTAAATTGCTGAAAACAGTGACTGACATCCTTTTTTTGCTTAAGTCCTGAAATTAATACCAGAAAGCCCTTGAAACTCTGGAATTTAAAGGAGAGGAAAAGGAACTGGCTCCTGTGCAATATAGTTTTAAGGAACTACCCAGAAAATGGAGATGCTAAGTGATATCTCCAAGATCACACAGCCAATATGTGCCAAATTAAAAAAAAAAAAAGAAACTGTCTTCATATATGTAAAGTTAATTCTTTTCATCTTACATTACAATCCTTAAAAATGATTACAAATAAATAAAAATGGTCAATTCCCAATTAGATGAACAAATATGAAAAAAATCATTCAAATTTGCCTATGACTATCATTATGGTGCAGAAATAATCTTTATTCATTTAGCTATATGTATGGGAGTCACTTATTTCCTTTTCCATTCTCCAGGATTCTAGCCAGGAATGAAAGATAATGGTATAATAAAGATGGTAGTAGCCAAGTATAGTGGAAAGCATGATAGATTTGGAATCAAAGGACCTATATTCAAATCTGGGACAAGTTATTTATTGTCGTTTTGACTTTTTCCTTCTTAGTCTCAGCATCCATCCCACTAAAACAAAAAGGATTAAAATGAAATTCCCTCTAAGGATCTCATATAGCTCCATACTATATGTATATAGTGAAACCACTCTTCAGAGGTGGTTAGTATCTGTTTTCTTGAAACATTTACTACTAATTAGAGAAGATACAAAACATTGCTATTGTGGTAGGAGAAGGGGTCGGACCTTGACACAGCCTCTTCTCCTAGATAATATGGGGACTGTTAGTTTCTGTGGTTTCTTCTGTGAGAACTATGTTGCCCTTATTGGGGCAGCTTCCTGGACTTCAGAACTAATGATATAGAAGAAAAAACTGTGCTCCAATTTCCACAAGTAGATTAAAAACACCACTAAGTAACCATGTGTGTCCCTAAGGACTTAGAAATATGGTGGGTCAAAGAGCTTCCAATGCAAATTTCTTTCTTTCTTTCTTTCTTTCTTTCTTTCTTTCTTTCTTTCTTTCTTTCTTTCTT
>JAJPUD010000257.1:533276-578026 GCA_023553655.1 Myrmecobius fasciatus
CCTTCCTTCCTTCCTTCCTTCCTTCCTTCCTTTCTTTTTTGCTGAGGTAATTGGGGTTAAGTGACTTGCCCAGGGTCACACAGCTAGGAAGTGTTAAGTGTCTGAGGCCAGATTTGAACTCAGGTCCTCCTGACTTCATGGCTGGCTCTCTATCCACTGCACCAACTAGCTGCCCCCAATGCAAATTTCTTAACAAATAATAGCCCATTTGAAATAAGAAATCTTTTTCAGAGAAACACATTTTAGTCCCCTAAGGGACATCACAAAAATTAAGTGTAAATAGACATGAACATTAAAAAAGGCATAAACCCTAAAAAACCCTAAAATGCCTCAGAATTTTTCCTTGTGAGAGATAATCTATAAAATTGTGAATTCAAAGAAGGCTCCCTGTTTACTTCTGCATTAATAAAAATATGTATAAAAGATTAGAGAATATGAAAGGCAAAATGGACAACTTTTATTACATTAAATTAAAAGGATTTTGCACTAACAAAACAAATAGAAAAAAATGATTAAAGCTGGGAAAAATCTTTATAGCCACTGTTTCTGATAAAGGTCTCATTTCTAAAATACATAAAGAACTGTATCAAACTTATAATAATGCAAGTCACTCCCTCAATTGAAAAATGGTCAAAGAAAATAAGCAGACAATTTTCAGAAGATGAAATTAAAGCCATTTCTAGTTATATGAAAAAATGTTCTAAATCATTACTGTGTAGAGAAATGCAAATTAAAGCAACTTTGAGGTATCACTTCACACCTCTCAGATTGGCTAAAATGACAGGAAAAGAAAATGACAAAATCAAAGGAATTAATGAAAAAAATACAAAGAATAATGGCTTAGCAGTACCAAACCTGAAACTATATTATAAAGCAGCAATCATCAAAACCATTTGATCCTGGCTAAGAAATAGAGTAGTGCATCAGTGGAATAGATTAGATACACACAACATAATAGTCAAGGTCAATAGCAATCTAGTATTTGATAAATCCCAACCTCCAGCTTCTGGAATAAGAACTCACAACTTGATAAAAATTACTGGGAAAACTGGAAAATAATAAATATTTCAGAAACAGAGTATAGACCTACATCTCACATCCTATAGGTCAAAATGGATACATGATTTGAGCATACAGTGTAATGCCAGAAAAATTTAGGAAAACCAGGGATAATTTGTGTATCAGATCTTTGGAGAAAGGTGTAATTTATGACCAATGAAGAACTAGAAAACATTATGAAAGGCAAAATGGAAAAAAAAACTTTGATTACATTAAATTAAAAAGCTTTTGCACAAACAAAACTAATAGAAACAATATTAAAAGGAAAGTACAAAGCTAGAAAAAAAATCTTTACAGCCAGTATTTCTGATAAAGGTCTCATTTCTTAAATATATAAAGAACTCTGTCAAATTTATAAGAATATAAGTCATTCCCCAATTGGTAAAATGTCAAAGAATATGAACAGATAATTTTCAAATGATGAAATTAAAGCCATTTATAGTTGTATAAAAATGCTTTAAATCACTATGGATCAGAGAAATGCAAATTAAAACAACTCTGAGGAACCACCTCCCACCTCTGAGATTGGCTAAGATGACAAGAAAATATAATGATAAATGTTGGGGGTATTTGGGAAACTGGGACAATAATGCATTGTTGGTAGAGTTGTAAAATGATCCAACCATTCTGGAGAGCAATCTGGAACTATACCTAAAGGACTATAAAACTATGCATATTCTTTGACCCAGCAGTGCCATTATTGGGTCATAAAGGAGGGAAAAGGACTCATGTGTGCAAAAATGTTTGTAGCAGCTCTTTTTGTGGTAGCAAAGAATTGGAAAATGAGTAGATGTCCATCAATTGGGGAATGGCTGAACAAGTTCTGGTATATGAAGATAATAGGATATTATTGTTTTATAATAATGATGAATAGCTGATTTTAAAAAGACCTAGAAAGATTTACATAAAATGATGATGAGTGAAACAAGCAGAACCAGCAATACATTGTATACAATAACAGCAAGAATGTCATATGATCAAATATTGGTTCTTCTCAATGGTTCAGTGATCCCAATAGACTTTGGATGGAAATGCCATCTGCATCCAGAAAAAGAACTAAGGAGACTGAATGTAAATTAGTACATGCTATATTCACTTCTTTTTTATGCTTTTTTAAAATCTCTCCCATGATTTTTCCCTTTTACTCTGATTTTTCTCTCCCAATATGATTCATAAAGTAATATATATTAAAATGAATAAATTAACCAGGAAAAAAAAGATTAGAGAAGATGTTTTTAACAAAGGGCATAAGCCACATCAAAAATCTCAGTGTTAAAAAAAACTATTAGTGATTAAGTACTCACAGAAAATTTTGTGGAAGAAGGGGAATTTAAGATAATCATAATAGGATGGAATTCAATACACAAAATACAGGTAGAGAAGACATTCTAGTAATAGTGAACAGCATGAACAAAATTATATTTGATTAAAGATGGACAAATAAATTCCCTCACTTGTAAAAGATAGAATGATGTTAATGTAAAAAATTACTATTCAATATTTTTTTCATATTATCTAAGAAAATTATATTCAACTAAAATAGGGCAGTTTTTGTCTGATGAGGCAACTGATGAGTAAATTAGTTAAAGACATAGCAAAATAGCAACCAAACCAAACTATCACTAAGTTTATTATTATAAACCAGGTCATTACAAATACTTTTAGATATAAAATATAATTTTCAACAAATGTGAGAGAATTATAAAAAGATAAGAGATAAGACTATATTGTACTACTTTTCATAAATTATATGTTTAGATTCAAGAAAATATAGACTAGCTAACTTGATATCAATCTCTGAAAGAAATCTGGTATCAATTAATTATGAGACTACAGCATTTGTAAAATATATAGAAAAAGAAGTATGGATCACTAAGAGACATTATGAGTTCAATAAAATGTTATGTCAAAGTAATTTATCTCTTTAAAAAATATAGTAGAATATCTTAACTTCCGTGACACAATAAAACCTATCATAAGAACCAGTGGGAAGAGTAGAGAAGGCTAGATAATATTACTAGGGTGTAAAAGCAGAAGTAATTGAATGATTTAATTAAGGACTGAAACTATGATACACACACACACACACATACACACATGAAGTGTTAAAAAGACCAGAGTTATTTGGCCTTGAAAAGGGAAGGTTTAGGTGAGTGAGAAAAGTAGTATAACTATCTTCAAATAATTGAAAGGCTGCCATTTGAAAAAAAAAGGATTTTGCTTATTATTCCTGGACCCAAAGGGCAGAACAAAGTTGTAGGGCTAGAAGTTGCAGAAAGACAGATTTCAATACATTGTAAGAAAACACTGCCTAATCATTAAAGCTGTTCAAAATGGAATGGACTATGTTGGAAATATTGATTTCCTTGTCACTGGAAGTATTCAAAGGGTCCAGATTATAACTTTTCAAAAAAAAAAGGTTCAGAGTTCATAAACTAGATTACCTTTCAAATATAAGATTCTCTGGTTCCATAAACCAAAGAAAAGTAAGAAATGGGGGAAAATCACACTAGAAGTAAAGCATGACCATTGTTCAGATTTGAAAAATATAAAAAGATCATTGAAGATCTTAACAAGTTTCCCTTTAAGGCACTAAAATAAATAAGGAAATAGATGATAGCAACCACCAGTAATAACTTCAAAGGGCAATTGTGAAAAATGGAGGCATATGAGTACCTAAATTCTAAAATGAAAGTTCCCAATGGAAAGAGGACTGAAATGGGAATTGAGTCATCCTGTCTTAGATGCAGCTTTAGGACAAAACTAGCTTTAGGACCTGGGGTAAGCCATTTTCTTTTTTTTTGGGGGGGGACTTCAGTTTCCTTGTCCATGAATGAGAACTCTATGAGTCTGTCTTGCACTTTAGTTACATGAATCCATGGGTCTATCCTCAGTGGCACAGAATAGAGTGCTCTATAAATCCTTTCACTGAAAGCTAGCCCACTTATATCCAAAATTCCAAGGCTGTTTCATAGCGTTGTTAAGGGACATAATCAGTGAGGCAGGACAAATTTCTGCTGTTTCTCCTTTAACTCTTGCTTTTCCCCATTGAGGATAAAACTTTTTCCATTTAATGCTTTTAATTTGACCTATTTCATTACTTTTATATAAAAAATTCAAAAAGCGGAGTACTGTTCACAGAGAGAAATAATGTGAATAGCATGAGAAATCCCTTATGTCAGCACAGAAAACCTCAATTACTGTGTTGGTCAGAATTGACTGCCTCCTAGTAGTAAGGGCAAGCAACAAATTTAAAAATATTGAATGAACATATTTTCCTCCTGACAAAATGAACAATGTGCTTATATTTCTTAAGGAGAGCCCAACCTGCATCCATTTTTGAAAACATCTCATTCTCTTTTTTAGCTTCTCATAAAATTATTTATTCTTTTATGTTGAGAACAGGGGGACATAGTTCAGATAGATTTGGTTTCAGCAATACCTGGGCTTATATCCCAACTTTAACACTTATTAGCTGTATGATTTTGGGTGATTGTATGCCTTTTTGTGCCTGAGACAATTATCTAGGTAATTATCTAATAAATCATACATATCATAATTTGCTTTGTTAGAGGGAGTTCCCATACTCAGGATTTCCAATACTGGCAAAATTATATTTTCCATATTAATCTAGATAGATTATTCAACCTCTAATATTTCCTTCAGGCAAAAATTTGCCTATTGGTGTAACAAAATCATAGAATACTTAAAACAGATTTGACTGAAAATGACTGTTCAATGAATCACTTATGACTAAAATCAAGTGATATTTTAACAAGGTTATTGGTGATCAATAAAGCAAGAATTCACTTAACAAAAAGAAGGAAACATGCTTTGTTAATGAAAGATTCATATATAACTTTTGTATATAATTTCATATGTGGTACATTCAATTCTGAACCACAAATTCTTCTCAGAGAAATCCATGCAAATGGTGAAAAGGTATAACCATATACATAGTAAAAAATCCAACATGAATGAAATAACAAAATGTGTATTCCCTGGACTATGACCTGCATCTAGATAATGAACAGTCCATGAAATTATTCCATGCATGAATATATACATACCATCAAAGTAAGCCTGGCAAAGTGCTGGGTGTAGATGCAGGAGATTTGAATTCAGCCCCTGCTTCTGACATATTCTAGCTGTGTGATTAGGTACATTAGTAAATGTCTCAGTGTCTCAGGCAGCTCTGTAAAATTATAACTGACAAAAAAAAGTTCCTTGTAGATGGAGTTTACACACTCAGAGTTCCCCGTTTGGTGGAGAGATAAATGCTTTTGCAGAAATGTTTATGTTATATGCAAAATATTATATAACTTTTACTTATTTAGGTGTTTTAATGCTATATTGATGTGCTCTTTTCTTTCTTTTTAACAAGTCTATCACTAATACATTTACTTACATAAAAGAAGTCTGTAACAAATAAATTTAGTAGAATAAACCAATTCAGTACACTGGCCATGCTGAAAAATTTCTCATACATCTCTCTACTAAGATATGGGGGTTAGAGATCAGAGTCTATTTTCTGAAGTTTTCTGAAGAGTCTATTTTCTGAGGTTATTATTTATTTTTTATTAAAGCTTTTATATTTACAATACATATGCATGGGTAATTTTTCAACCCTGACACTTACAAAACTTTCTGTTCCAAATTTTTCCCTCATCTCACCTTCTCCCCTACATGGCAGGTAGTCCAATGCATGTTAAATATGTTAAAATATATGATACACACAATATATTTATAAAAATTTATACAATTATCTTGCTGCACAACAAAAATGGATCTAGTAAGGGAAAAAACCTTAGAAGGAAAACAAAATGCAAGCAAACATGAACAGAAAGCTTGAAAATGTTATGTTGTGGTCCACACTCAGTTCCTACAGTCCTCTCTCTGGGTGTAGATGGCTCTCTTCATCACAAGACCATTGGAACTGGTCTGAATCATCTCATTGTTGAAGAGAGACAAGTCTATTAGATTGATCATCATATAATCTTGTTGTCATGTATAATGATCTCCTGGTTTTGCTCACTTCACTTATCATTAATTCATGTAGGGCTCTCCAGGCCTTTCTGAAATTATTCTGCTGATTGTTTTTTAACATTCATATACCATAATTTGTTCAGCCATTCTCCAGTTGATGGGCATCCATTCAGTTTCCAGTTTCTAGCCACTACAAAAAGGGCTGCCACAAACATTTTTGCACATGTGGGGCCCTTTCCCTCTTAAGATCTCTTTGGAATATAAGCCCAGTAGGCACACTGTTGGGTATGCATAGTTTGATAACTTTTTGAGCAAAGTTCCAGATTGCTCTCCAGAATGGTTGGATCCGTTCACAATTCCACCAACAATGTATTAGTGTCCCAGTTTTCCCACTTCCCCTCCAACATTCGTCATTATCTTTTCCTGCCATCTTAGCCAATTTGACAAGTGTGTAGTGGTATCTCAGAGTTGTCTTAATTTGCATTTCTCTGATCAATAGTGCTTTGGAGCACCTTTTCATATGACTAAAATAGTTTCAATTTCCTGAAGTTATCATTTAAAACCATCATTCTTCCAAACTTACCATGAAAGTGTGAATTAGGGGACATCATTATCATGCAAATTAAAATTACAAATTATTGTAGAGCAATGGGGCAGTATATGGAGGATATAAATAGAGAGCAAGACATTAATTGTAATGACTTACAAACCAAAAATTCATTGACATGGACATGTACACTAGAAAATGATGTGGCTTGGTTATGTCATCAAAAAAAGCAATGTCAGATAGCTAATCTGAGTTCTGTACTGGCACTTGAGATATTAAAAACACCAAAAGGAAGGTCTCTGGCACATTAAATGGATAATCTATAAAGGATTTATGGAAATAAAAGGACAAGGATTGCAGAGAACAATAAGGCATGGAATAGCTCCTCATCAAAGAATGAATTCTAACCAAGGAAATTACACAACCACAAAATTCTAACATATAAGGATAAGTTTGTTTTTCTTAAAATCTATATGGCAACAGTGTCTTTTCCACCTGGTATTTCAAAGGGATTGATACTTTTTTCTCAGATGTTCCTGTTACACATATTGTTCAAAGCTCCTTTCTGTGTTCTGTCAAGGAAATGAACATCTGTTTTCATAACAATAGTATCTTAAAAATTATTTCATGTTTCATTGAAAATGTCAAAAAGTCCACATAGAATCTCTTAGTTGAAAGGAACAATGGAAGTCATTCTGTATGATGTCTATCTGATGCTCTTAACCCCTTTCCCAAAATTCCCCTAAAGTGGGCCCTAGCCTCTGTCTCAACACTGTCAGTGATGAAGTACTTACTACCTCATGCACAACACATTCTGTTTTTTGATAGCTTTAAAAGAAATAATTTCCTAATGTTGAAAGCCTAAATTTATCTCCTTGAAACTTCTAAACATTAGTCCAAATTCTGTTCTCTGGGAACAAATAGAACAAGTTTAATCCTTCTACATGAAAATCTTCCAAATAGTTGAAAGCAGCCATCATGCACCTCCCCACCCTTAGCCATAAGTCTTTCAAGTTTCTTCATCTATTCCTTGAATAAATCTTTTCACAATCCTAGTCATGCTATTTCTAGATGTGCTCTCTCTTATCAATATGCCCCTAAAGGGAGGCACATATTACTCCAGATATGATGTGAACAAGGTGGAACGGGGCTGGAAAATTACCACCCTCCTCTCAAGAAGGCATGCATTTTCTAGCTTTGTTGCTCACTTAGGTCTAGTCAGTGAGCAAAGAAAGGGCATGTATCTTGTTCATTTTAAAGAAGTGATTATAAAGTATATTTAAATGTAAATTAATTTGATGAAATGCAAATGGGGACTTCTTAAATAGAGGAGAAAACTTATGGATTGCATTCATCCTCATATACCTGTCTTCCTTCGGTGGGAGAATAATCTCTATTGAAGTATAATTTCATCATGATTAAATTCAACTCAATTTGAATTTTAAAAAATTTAGAAAGCTTCTGAAGAGCTTTAGCAAAGGTACAGATTTATACCACCACCAATACTACTAGTAGTACCATCATTTTAGTATTGCTATTATTTTAAAAAGTAATTATGCTGTTCTACAGAATTCAGATGTGAATTTGCATATAAAATAAGGCTTAATGGAGAACTCCTAAAAATTCCATTTGCTTACACAAAGCCATGATTTGCTATCACAGAAAATCTGTGATTAATATGACAAGACAGGAGGCTTAAATCTGTTCACTGGGCCTCATTCTCCACAGCAGATCCAAGGCTATGGAAATCTGAAAATTACAGTTTTAACTTCCCGTGAACTATCCTTGCAGAGCTACAATTTGCGGTTGCTTAGAAACGTTTTAACCACAGAACTGATTGTTTCCAGATGCTTCAAGTCTAGCCAGACTTTATAGTTTGGATCTATGGCAACCCTATGCTTAATCAGGTTACAATAAGTGATCACTGTCCCAAACACAGATGAATTCTTACTAAGAGTGAACCTGAAGAATCTTCTTCCTTATGAATATGCAGCTTCTTGTTTTCTTTATAGTCCTACATTCAGTAAGCATCATTGACCATCTATCACACTCTTCACACAATACCAGAAAAGGTTAGTGCATGGGGACTCATAATTATTGACTGAAATCTATCCAACATGATTTAGGGTCATCAGACTTAATTGAAGTTTCTAATTCAATATGATCCTTGTCACTACCTTACATCTTTTATTTGTTCTCCCTTCATCTCATATTTGCAATAACAACTAAGTTCATACTTATTGACTACAATCTATGTGGCACTTAGAACCTTTGGGACCTCATCCATCACTTTGTCAACATAACTGCAGTAGCAAAATTGAGAAGAAAAAGACTGAAAACCTCTTAGTATTTTTGCTTATGTCATGCTCTACCTGCCTGACTACTTCTTTTTACTCTCTTTTTCTGGATCATCCTCCATGGGATATCTCCTAAAAGTGGGTATACCCCAAAAATGCACTGGGGATACTCTTCTTTCATCTCTTCCATTGATTTCTGGGATCTCAACAGCTCCCATGGAGTTAATTTGCCTTTCTATGCAAATCATCCTCAGTTGTTTATATTCTACTTCAGTTTCTCTCCTGAGTACCATTCCTGACCTACCAACCAGATAGAGGAAATTTCACACTGTAAGTCTCTCTCTTCTCATGTTTATTGATTTTATGTTGATGCTGTGTATATTTTTAAATGTACTTGTTGTCTCTGCTATTAGGATATAAACTCATTTAGCTATTGTTTTCTTCTTTAGACTTTGATTCTGAAAGCTTAGCATAGTTCCTGGGACAGTTTGGAGCTTCCTAGACCAATGACATTACAGGGCTCCACCCTTTCTCTCTATGCCTATGTATAGGAACATTTTTCTCCAGTGAGCATGGTGAATGGAGTGCTAGGTATGGAGTCAAGAAGTCTTATCTTTTCTGAGTTCAAAACTGGTCTCAGACACTTGTCACTTAACTTTGTTTATCTCAGTCTTCTCATCTGTAAAATGATTTGGTAAGGGAAATGGCAAACCACTCCAATGTTTTTGCCAAGGAAACCAAATGGGGTCATGAAGAGTCAGACACTACAAAAAATGACAGAATAAGAAGCTTCTCTGGGAGAATATAAATTAAATGAGGTAACAGGATACTTTCACTTTATCTTTGCATCTAGAGGGCCTAGAACAGGACTTTGCACACAATAGATGAATATTGCAGATTATTCATGATGGATTGGCAAGGCGTTTCATAAAAACCTCTTGATGGATTGACATATGAGACACAGCAAATCCAGAAAACACTCAGCTTTTCCTTCAAATTTACTCTTCTTGTGAGTGTTTTTAAAATTGTTGAGCATATCAACAACCTATATGTCAGCTAGATTCACCATTATCAGCATCATTTTCACCTTCTTACTTTCTCTCATATCAGATGTATCCATTCATTTGCCAAATCTTGGCATGTTTACCTTCACAACATCTGACATTCCTCCTTTACTGTCCAGTCATACAACTACTATTCTATTTCAAGTTCTTATCCCCTTTCATCTATACTCTTGAAATATCTGATTAATTGATCTCCCTGCTCAAATATGTGTTTGTGTGGGTGTTTATATATATATATGTGTATATATATACATATATATACATATACATATAAATATATATGAATATGTGTATATACAAGTATACATACATATACAGTATATAGCATATGCTACCAGTGCCACTGGCTTCCCCCAGCTGTTTCACAAACAAGATACTCTGTCACTAAGCTTGTCTTTCCTCCATGTCTGGAACACTCTCTCTAAAATTCTATTTCCTGGGGCAGCTAGATGGTGTAGTGGTTAGAGCACTATCCCTGAAATTAGGAGGACCTGAGTTCAAATCTGGAACTGAGTTCAAATCTGACCTCAGACATTTAATACTTCCTAGCTGTGTGACCCTAGCCAAATAATTTACTGTAATTGCTTCAAAAAAAATCAAAGAATAATCCAAATATTTCTATTGACTTTTCTGGTTTCCTTCAAGTCCCAACCTTATAACTTGCTGGAAATTTTTCCCAACTTCATTTAATTCTAGTCCCTTCCCTCTGTTAATTATTTCCCATTTATCCTGCATATAGTTAATATATATTATGCATGTTTATTTGCATTTCCCGCCCCCCCAGCAATTAGATTGTAAAGACCTTGAGAACAAAGACTGTCCTTTTCCTCTTTTTGTATCTCCAGCACTTAACACAAGCAAACTATGTGCTTCACAAATATTTACTGATTTGTTTTATAATAATATAATTACATACACAGAATGGAAAAAACTGACCTCAGATACAAGATAATCTATATTCAACTCTTGTCTCAAGAACATAGTGCATGTGTGACAGCCTCTCATTTCTCTCTAGACAACTTTCTAAGAGTATAAGTCACAAAGAATATACAAGTCTGAAGTGTTAGAGGAAATTTTTCCACCCATAAGTATACTACACAAAAGCAATCCCATGTCCAGTATCTATTCCTATATGATATGCATATTTTGTCACCCTTTGATGAATATTTTTAAAAGCACTCTTTAATATATTGAGTATTTTTTACTATTATTTTTATCTCCAGGACCTAGAATAATATCTAGAACATAGTAAGTGATTAATAAATTTTAGCTGATTATTTATCAGCTAAAGATTATTATCATCATGGAAATCAATATCATTCATTATCAATGTCATTCAAGGGAATGTTCTGAATCTGCTTAAGTGGATTTTATATGATAAATTATGGGAAGGAAATGGACAAGAGTTACTCAGTTTGCTCAAGCATGACTGGGTAGTGATTTGTTTTCCTGTAAGAACACCCATATCAGTAATATTAAATATTCACTGGACCATCATGCTTATCAAGGA
Organism: Myrmecobius fasciatus; assembly: GCA_023553655.1. NCBI lineage: Eukaryota > Metazoa > Chordata > Mammalia > Dasyuromorphia > Myrmecobiidae > Myrmecobius > Myrmecobius fasciatus. Next base: position 544,740 of record JAJPUD010000257.1, read on the forward strand.
GATGTTCAGCAAACTCAGAGAGCTCACATTACACATTTAACGTTGTACAAGGCTCAAATTGTACATGGTTAATGATATAAAATCATCCTACAATGTTTAAATAAGACCAATAATGAGTCAATGCACAATATCTTGCATTTGAAGAGAATTCAGCTTACTCATTTAAATGATGAGGAATTAGAAAACAAGAATGGTGAATTAACTTTCCTAAAGCCAAAAGTTAATAAGTAGGAAAGCAGAAATTAGAACCTCAGTACCCTGATTTAAAACCTACTTCTTTCCCTACTCAATTATGACATTTATTTTGATCAATATATTGTGTTAGACACTGGGGAGTTGTAAGTTTTAACAAGATGCAAGTTTTGTCCTCATGGGGCTTTCAGTTCATTAGGATGATGAGAAAACTACACAATAACAAAAATTATTTAAATGGCTAATTTTGACACTTCTTATACATATACTCTAAAGAAGATATACATATGTGTATATACACGAAAATTATATCAGCAAGACCTAGGTTTAGTTGCTTTTTCTTGCACATTTTGGCAAATAATTACATGGGAAAAATAATTTGAGGTCTCAGTGCAATAGATAAAAATTTAAGAATATAAGTTGCAAAAAGTTTGTTTATCTGAACTGATAAATGGAATTTCTTTCTTGGGGGTCAACAACATATATTAAATCATGAATATGGATTATTCATCTATTGATCCATTTATCTATCTATCTAGATGTTCTGTTTATCCAGCTTTCTCTCTAAATATGACACTACTCTACTCAGGATTCACTAAAATATTAACACAAAACAATAAAAACTGTTTGAACTCCTTTACAAATATTTACTTGCTATCCATAGTAGGTAACAAACTGCATTAGGGCCTGGGAAGGCACAAAGTTTGGTTAACACATAGTGTCTGCCTTGTTTGTGTTTAATGTCTAGTTAGAGAAAGAGGAAAGTTACTGAAGAAATAGCATCATCACATATTAACTACCTAGGACTTTTTAGCACTATGACATGATCATCAGATCAGGATTTAGACTACCCAGATATTATTTCCATACTTGCTGCATGACATAAAAACGTGGTCCAAGTGCCATGAGTATTCCTCATACCCACATATGACTACCATGTACCTTTCTATTGCTCTTTGTGTCGCCAACAAATTAAAATTTTCAGACTATGATACTAGAAAATTTGTAATCACATAGTATCTCTGGTAGAATAGTAATTACAGGAAAAAATAAAAGTTAATCTGGAGTCAAGGTTGCCAGGTAACTTTCTAAATAGCTGTTTTCTTACTCCTAGCCAGTGCTAGATGTGAATCATTGTTCATTTTAATTTCTATACATATTGATGAACTAACTCAACAGACTAGTCATCCAATGATATGATTTTCTGGATACTAAGTATTTTTCATTCATTTTTCCTTTATATGCATTGTTAATCCAAGATCTCATGAACACTCATCCCCATGAGTTTAAAAAAATAGAGGAAGGGTATTAGCATATTAAGTGGATAATATATGGAGGATTTAATGAAAGAACAGATTCAAAAATCACAGAAAATGAGAAAGCATGTGTATGTCTTGAAATATGAAGTAAGGGACAGAATATCTTGGACAAGGACCTAGACAGAGAAGACTGGTAAAGACAAAAATGCTTAGTTCCATTTTAGAATTAAAGCAATTTAGAGCTATAAATGCCTCAAGTTCTTTTAGTCCAATGCCATTTTACAGATGAGAGGACACAAAAATGCAGAGATGTTAAGGAATTTCCTTAAGGTCTCTTAGGGAGTTATTGGTAGAGTTTGACCTAGATGTATAAATTCCCAAGACAATACTCTCTTCTAGTACATAGTTACATATTCCAAATAACTTAAAAAAATTTATCATGAAACTTTCTCCCCTCTTATAATTTCTTTTATATTTTAGTGCCTAACTATCCTCCCTTTAAACATAGATGATTAAGATCAAACATGACCCTAGGCCTAATCATGTAGAAGATGAAACCAAGAAAAAAATCGAAAGGATATAAACTTTGTCTATTCAGCATCATGGAAATGTACATCAAAAGATCCTTTGAGCTTTAGCTGGTATAGAAGAATACATTTAGTCTATGTTAATAAGCTTTCCCTGTGGATGGCTTCACTAATTCTCCAATGCTCAGAAAACCGATCCTTTATTTGGAATAAGCATTGTACCAAAACCTCAGTATTTAATTTACTACCTCTTATTTCTGAAATAAAAAAAGTCTTACTTAAAATACCTAATGTGTTATTTTATAAACTTTAGCTGACTATAGTGTGGTAGTATTTGGAAAAAAGGATGGTACAATGAAATGGGATGTCTTAGTAATTAGCTCCCCCTTCTTTCCTTGGCCCATTGAACACCAGTTGTACTGATTTACTAGTATCATCATCAATGGAAGCATAATAGCTAGCATTTATTTAGTATTTTAACATTTGTAAATTGCATACATGTTATTTCATTTGATTCTCACATGAGTATTGTTAGGCAGGTAGCGTTATTATCACCATTTTATAAATGAGAATACTGAGAAGCAAACACTAAGTGACTTGTTCTAGGTGTACAATTAGTGTCTAGAGCAGGATTTCAACTTATGTTTTTCCGATTCTCTATCTGATTCTCTATATACTATGTTACCTAGCTGACCTTAGCTTCTCCATTCCAATTCAATGGTTACTAGTAGATCAGGAAGTTAAATAAAGTGACCTTTTTTCAGTCTTTCATAAAATTATATTTTAAAAACTGATAATCAGATTACTTTTGATCCCCAAGAATCACAAGTAACTCCCATTTTCCCATTGCTATTTCATATTGCATTTATCTGTTCAGAGTTAAATCCATTTAATTACATTTTCTCCTACATGGTTTATGACTAGAATTTGCTTTTCCTGGCTGTTAACCACATTAATACAAACTCTTTCTTTGGGTGCAACCTAATTAATTAAATCTTGTTCAGTGGCTGGCATGTCATTATTCTCATAATTGCTACTTCATACTAGTTTGACCCATTTGCTTATTACATGAGTCAGGCACACCACCTTGATGTCTCAATTTCATCTTCAAGTTGCTAAAATAACAAATAAGACAGGGGGACTCATCACATTGATCACATGGAGTCTTACTCTCATCAAACCATTATTCTATGTTATTACAGGCATCAACAATCTCTTATTCAAAGATTCTTAAAATTTGCTGCAATGGAACTCCATAAGGCTGTCATTTTTTCCTTTAGATGTCACATAAAGTCACTACTGGACAAATACTTGATTATTCGGATTATCCCCTACAGGATAAAGGGGATTAAAAGAGTTTTGTCACTAATCATAATACAAATATTATGTTAGGAGAAAAACAAATAAGGTTATAGAAACAAATACAGAGAAAGAAAGAAGATAAAAAACATAATCATAGTAGCCTGAAGGATTAGCAAAGATTAGCCTAATGAGTCCCCTCTGTGTGAAGGAACCAAGACAATAAAAGAGTTGGTCTAGATGGCCTCTCAGCTCTTTTCTAATCTTAGATCCAAGATTCCCTGTAAAAGAAGGATTTTCTGCCTTTGGCTTTAGTTCTTTGGATACACATTTCATGAGGGAGCACAAATGGTAATGTTTTTGTCAGTGTTCCTTCTCTTTTGTCAAGTTCAACCTTGAATGGCATGATGATCTAGAATTATAATTTGGCGTGCTTATGAATACACAATCAAGTTCTAGGATGTCATGAGTCAAGGTGATATATTTATGTAATGGAGGGAATTTCCATAGGATCCTTAATCTTAAAGGTTATCTAATTTAATTCTTTAATTTTACAGATGAGAAAAATAAGATTATTTGCAAAAAGTCATATAGATTATAAAGAGTAGAGTCAGAATTTGAAATTAAGACCACTGATTCCAATTCTAATGCCTTTCACACACACAATTAACATTTAAAAACACAGATGTCTTACAGATTATAATGGCAACAGAATTTCTTCTTTCAAAAGAAATGTTAATATTAAGCAACAATGACAGCTGGCAAACTTTCTGGATTATAATGATGACGACAATGATGATAGTAATAGCATTATATTGATATGGTCATAGAAATTGCATGAAAAGTTCTCTTAAAATCTCATGTGTATGGAACTCCAAGGAATTCTCATATTATTTTCCCCAACTGAATTATTTCTGTATTTAATAATGCTTGAAGAGTCAATGTTGCATAGTCTGTAGACATCTGGCCTTGGAGTCAGGGAGATATAAATTATAGTGCTGTTAGTGCCATATACTGACCTAGGTCATTCACTTAACTTCCCAGTAGCCCAGCTCATTCTCTAAGACTCTATTTACAAAGTAGTTATTACCTTGGTAGAGATTTTCCTCACTGAGATCACCATATAGTAATAGAATCTTATACACACACCATATGTACACGTGTGCCTACATAAATACATGTGCATATGCTTATATATACATACACATATGCATATTTGTATGTGTGTATGTATGGAGAAATAGTTTGAAAGAAAGTAGGTTAGTAAGAATTAAAAACTATTTTAGACACTGCTGTACTGAAATTTTTATGGTGATAGAATTCTGAATTTTGATGTTTACCTCTGTCCATTCTGTGAAAGTATATTTAACAAGGGAATAGCATTAAGAATAAGAGGAAGATTTCAGTTAATGCCCTCCACCACAACCCCTCACTCAAGAAAAAGGAACATGTGTCAAATGGAAACTAGACCAGAGGTAAAACATAACCCTGCCTGTCGAATGTTTTTTTTTTAATTGACTGTGAAGATTGAGTTAGTTATGAAAGGAGAGTTATCGTTATTACTGATGATGACTAAATGAGTGAATAAATGAGTGAGTTACTGACTGACCGAATGAGTGAATGAAGCATTTATTAAGCTCTTACAAGGTACAGGTATCTTAGACATTTACAAGTTGTGTGGCCCTAGGAAAATCACTTAATCATTTGCCTCAGTTTCCATCTCTAAAATGAGCTAGAAAAGGAAATGCAAATCATTATGGCATTTTTGCCAAGAAAACCCCAAAAGGGCTGAAGTACTAGACTGAACTGAAAATGACTGAACCAAACTGATCTATAATGTACCAGGTCCTATACAAAGTGTTGAAAAAAAGGAGAAAAGTAAGTCATTCTATGATCTTATTAAGATAAGGGTGATGATACATAACAGTTTCAGCTGCTGATAATGGCATTAGAAAGCCACCCCTCATTTTATAATGAGTAACAGAGACCTATAATGATGGACAGTCACCCAACCATCGAGAGGCAGAATTTGAGTTCAGATCCAAGCTTTATGTCTCTCATTTGGGTTCATTTTTTTAAAACTAAAATTGTTACTTGACCATTACTACTATTCCTTTGACTGGTTAAAGTTCCTATTTGGTCAGTGGTTTATATATGTTTCATCTGTGAGATCTGTTAGCTAATTGGAGCCAGCTGTATCCCCTCAAGGTTTCCTTCTTTCCCTGAAAATACCTTCCAGATATAGGCAAACATTAATCAACCAATCAACAGGCATTTATTAAACAGTTACTTTATGACAAGAATTATCTTAATAATAAGCAATAAATATTCAAAGACTGAGACAATACCTCTTCAGAAGAAACTACAAGGGGAAGCAACCATATCATACATTGATTCAATGAAGAAAATCTGAAGGTTTAGCCTTGATAAGAAAAAGCTTTTAGGCCTGAGGGCAGTGAGAAGACCTGATCATTCTCATCAAATACTGGAAGGGCTCTCATGGAAAATAGGAAATATATTTGATACCCTTGGCTTCTTGGCCTTACACAGCTATAACAATGAAAAAGAATTAAGGCAAACCAACTGGAAATTATCGCATCTGACAACATATGTAACATACTATACCTCCAGTCTACCAATTCTAATGAAAGAAGAGTTTTTAATCATCTGTAGTGTATTATCAAGACTGGTCTCAGCCTTTCATCTGAATACTGTTGCCTGTTAGGGTTGACTGTATTTACATTACAATTATTACTATGTACACTATTTAAATAGGAGCAAGCAGGGAAAGGAAGCATTAAACTTTCACTGAGATAACTGGGATTGAAATCTCCATTCAGAGAACTATTACCCATTGTTGTTGCTGTTGTTAGTTGTTTTATTTGTGTTAGACTCTTCATGGCCCCAGTTGGGATTTTCCTGGTAAAGATACTGGAATGGAATGGAATATTTATTTTCAGATGAGAAACTGAGGCAAACAAGGTTAAGTGAATTGCCTAGGGTCACACAACTAGTGGGTATTTGAACAAAAAGATGAGTCTTCCTGATTCCAAGCCCAGTTTTCTATCCTCTGTATCAGCTAGCTACCTATAGGATCATGAGAAAGTCCCTTAATATCTTTGGGCTTCAGTTTTCTTGAGTATAAAATAAGATTTTTGAATGGATTATCTCTAAGGTTCCCCTCATCCATGAATTCTATAACGTTACAGAAAAGCAGAATGTAGTTGAGTTTAAAGAAAAACTTGCAAAATTCTGACTACTTATGATGTCAGAGGTTTTGATTGTGAAGCATGCTTCCTATCCCTCCACAGAAAAGTGGTAGACTATGCATACAGAATTGGTATACATTATCAGAGATGGTTGATGAAATCATTAATTTTGCTTTATTGTAACTTTTTTTCTACAAGGGAAAGGAGTATATCATAGAATTAAAACTGATTTCAGAAGGGGAAAAACAACAAAACATATTTTTAAAACTTTTAAACAAGTAGAGCTCTCCAAAGAAGGCATTAACTATCTCAGGATGTAATGATTCCCTGTCTCCATAGGCACGCCAAGGAGGTTCAATAATCTTAGTTGGATTCAGGGTTCTTTTGAAGGATATTCCTAAGGGATAGGGGAAAAATTAAATTATCTGTTCAGTTCTTTCCAGATCTTAATCCTTTCCCCCAGTTTTTATGATCTCTTCTCACATGGAAACAGTCAAAAACAACCCCCTGTGAACATATCCTTCTCTATAACCTTTGCTTATTGCTGATGATTAAATTACCCTAGATTATCCCATCATTTTCCCATGGAGGAGAAAATGAGGGTAATCAGGGGAATTATTTTTCACAAAGAGAACCCTAAAATACTAAATGTTATGTATCATACTGTCTTCCTCTACCCAATCAAGATAAAGACTGGTTACCTACTCTATGCGATGAACCATGCCTACAAATGAAAATTCTGTTGCAGTCTGATTTTCATCAAAATCTCCAGTCTGAAAAAATAAACCATTCTTTTATATGGGCTCCAAAGCACAGATAAATGTCTGCCACTTTTGGTATCCTCACATTTTCTTAAAATAAATATACATGATTGATTTGATACCATTTAAGCATCCATTTAGAGAAACTGGAGAAAAGGACTCTGAGCATGGGTAAATGAGGTTGATCTCTAAAGTTCCTTTCAGTTCTAAGTCTTTATTAGTCTGTATACATTGAGACTTAATGTATCACAATCTAGCAAATATTGCAATTTGATTAGCTAGAAAATCATAATTTTGTGGTCTGAAAACCAACATATCCTGGCAAAAAAGCCATGTCCCTGAAATGATAGGTCCTACAATTCCTCCCAAGGAATCTCACCACCATGTAATATTCTTTTTAAACAAATATCCTAGTTCAGCATTCCCTTACCTTCTACTTAAAATGGCAGGCAAAAAAAGAATTAACTATATTTTGGGGCAGCTAGGTGGCGCAGTGGATAGAGCACCAGCCCTGAAGTCAGGAGGACCTGAGTTCAGATTTGACCTCAGACATTTAAGACTGCCTAGCTGTGTGACCCTGGGCAAGTCACTTAACCCCAATTACCTCTGCAAAAAAAGGAAAAAAATAACTATATTTCAATGTTTTTCACTTAAGCTACCCAAGCAGTGATAACCTAATGAGCAATAAGAAGAAAAACAGTAGGTTCAGTGTTTCTGACTTACATGACTGTGGCAAATCGTAGAATGGAAATTGATAGATTATGTGATGGATGATGACATATTCCCATCATTTTAGGTGGCAATGGAATGGAAGAAAAGGAGAGAACTTGCTGGCAAAAGAGATCAGTATCAGGATATGGATCATAGAATTGTAGAGTTAGAGCTGGAAGGGTTCTTTGAGGCTATGTAGATCAATCTCCTTAACTTTACTGATGAGAAAACTGAGGCCCAGAAAGGTTAAAAGATTTGTTGAAGGTTACAGAGTACTCAGAGTACTCAGTTTAAATATTTTTGCCACATAATAAGAAGACCCTGATGTTAGAACGATTTAAGGTAAAAGGAAAAGGGGCAAGTAAAAGATGTGATGGATAGATAGCATGGAAATAATAAATATGAATTTGGACAGACTTCAAGAGATAGAGGAGAACAGAAGGGTCTGGCTTGCTATAGTCTATGGGGTCACAAAGAATTGGATGTGACTGAATGACTGAACAATAATGACAACAACAAAAGAGCAATTAGCAGAACAGGAATTTGGATTCGGATCCTCTTACCTCAAAGCCAGTATTCTTGCTACCATCTCATGCTACGGGGAAGAAATTGTGTTACAAAGAGAAAATATATAAAACCAGTTGATTCTTTTTCCAAAATTACTTTAAGAAGTTAGTGACAGATATATTTTGTATTTGGAAGATACACAACCAGTGCTGAATCTAAAGTCAGAGAAGTATGTTCCAAATCAGCCTCTGCTACTGACCACTTGTAGGACTTAGCTTATCTTAACTATACCTCTCGAATATGATTTTACACAACTGTTAAAAGAAATTATTTGATTTGATAAATTTTAAGGATTTTTTTTTCTAGTTTTAGATCTATTATTCAATATACCATGATGGTCACTAGATTTTTCTATCCAGATACGAATATTCCCCTCCACACACACACACTCATAGGGAGTATACAAATTCACATCTTGGTGCTGTGACTTACAATTCTTTTACAAGTATTTCCTCATTAAATCTTCAAAAAACTGCTGTGTTGGGAAAGTATAAATATCCCCATTTTAGGATAAAAAAACCTTCAGAGGTTTAAGTTCTTTAATAAGAGCCTGTTCAAACTAACAACATTTCCTGTTTTTTGTTCTTATTTATTAGTATGAAGGATGGGGGAGAGGGGAATGTGTGTCTGGATTTTGGCAAGACACTTGACAAAGTACACCATGACATCCTTATTAACACAGATAAATGAAGACTGGATAATGGTATGCATAAGTGAATTCAAAACTGGTTGAATAGCCATGCCAAGGGGATTGGTTGATGGATGGAAATAAAACCAGAGAGGGGGAGGCCATACTGCACAGTCTTTGTCATTGCTTTTGTTAACATTTTTACCAATGACTTGAATGAAGGCATACTTGGCTTGCATATCAGATTTGCAGATGACACAATATTGGGAGGAATAGACAACACATTTGGATTAGAATCAATACTTAATTAATCAGTCAACCAATATCAATTAAATTCTCATGGTATATAGGATATGTGCTAAATTTTAGTGATGCAAAGAAAAGCAAAAAAATGTGTCTGACCTGAAAGAAACAGAACATGATCCTGATTCATTGGATCAATGAGCACAGTCTAACAAGATTATATTTAATGTGGAAAAAATGTTAAGTTTTCATCTGGCATTCAAAAAACCAATTGGACAAGCATGAATAGAATTTTGATTAAACACAAATTTAAGAGTTTTAAGGTCCTTCAAGTTCACAAATCAATGCTATATGATTTCTTGAGACATTTAATTTATGGAAGCATATTGTTGAGAAAAAGAGAAATGACAAATCTATTATATAGTAGATGGGTCACTCCATATCTACCTAGAGCATTGCATTCATTTCTGAGCACTTCATTTTAAGGTCATTTATAAGTGAGATTATGTCTATAACAGTTTAACTATCACACAGAATTATTTCCCATAAAGAATATATGAAATTAAAATGGTTTAGTGAGAAGAAAAAGATTTAGAAGTCACTAAACTTTGAAAGATGTCATATAGAAATTAAGTTTATATTATAAAGCAGTCGAATTAGGAATAACATGAAACAAATTTTATCTCAAATTAATGAAAAACTCTAACAAAATTATCCAAACTTTATTTAGTTGTCTTAGTATATAGTGAGTTTTTGATCATTTGAAGTGTTTAAGCAGAGATTTTCAGGTGAGGAAATTCCTTTTATTAGTATAAATCAGTATTTCCCCTTACACTTCTATACACAAAGAGCTGTTACAGTTCATACAACCAGTATGTTAAACTCAGGACTTGAACTTGGGTCATCTTGGCTTTAAGGCTGGCTTTCCAGACTTTCCAAGCTACATCTCAATATATACATGTACCTATGTCATAAATTACATGCACATATATAACTGCATAGTACAAAAGCATATATGCATACATATTTATTCTTATGCACTCTTCATTTTTCACTGGCTTGAACTCTGTCCTGGATAACAAGAAAGAACCAGGAAACCCCATAATCAGAGAGCTCATGATCCTGTGAGAATACATCAGCCTTGATACTCTTACTTCATCAGTAGCCTCTGCCCTTCCAATTAGAAAGCTGGAAAATGAATCAAAGACCCTATTTAAAGAGGGCTTCCAAGGGGCGGAGCCAAGATGGCGGAGTGAAAATGTGACTCTCTGTGTCCTCCTCCGATCTTCTCTCAAATCAACAATAAAATAAGCTTCTGAACTGATCTTCAAATCAACAAATCCAGAAATATTTGGACACTGCTTCCAGTTACCTCTGAAGAACTTTATATCAGGTGTGTTTAACTCGGGCAGAGGGGTAAACAGTTCACTTGGTGCAGCCAGGAAGTGAGGGTGGGACTCAGCTCAGCATGGCAGAAACTCCAAACTCCAAATACCTGGAGTTTATCTGAGGTACTGGGGACACTCTGCCCTGATTGGGGGCAAGTGTTCTGGCAGATTTGCCTTTTTTAAGGAGTAATTCCACTTAGTCCTAGCCCTCACCTGCACAGCATTTAATTAATTCGTGGAATTGCCCCAGGGCAAATTACCTAAGCTGCCGTTTCTCTAGCCTTAAACAAACCTCCAAGTGTCTAAAAAAATGAAGAAGCAAAAGAGAGCTCTCACCATAGACAGCTTCTATCAAGAGAAAGGAGGGCAGACCCCAGATCCTGAGGTTTCTTTAGACAAAACAGCTCCAGAGGAAGTCATCAAGGACCATCACTGGTCCCCTTTTCAAAAGGCCTTTCTGGAAGATTGCATAAAGAATCTCAAAAGAGAACTGGAGGATAAATGGGAAAATAAACTGAAATCAGTACAAGAAGCCCTCCAAAAGAGATATGATAAAGACACCAATTTATTGAAAAACAAAATTAGTGAAGTGGAAAAAGAGTGCAATGAACAAAAAAATTCAATTGGCCAGTTACAAAAGGAGCTAAACAAGGTAACTGAAGAAAACAACACTTTAAAAATAAGAATTAAACAAATGCAAGTGAATGACTCAATAAGACTTCAAGAATCAGTCAAACAAAAACAAAAAAATGACAAAATAGAAGAAAACATGAAATATCTCCTAGGAAAAACAACTGATTTGGAAAATATATCTAGGAGAGACAATCTAAGGATTATTGGACTTCCTGAAAGCCATGATGAAAAAAGAATCTAAACACTATTTTACAGGAAATCCTGAAAGAAAACTGCCCTGAGGTTGTAGAATCAGAAGGCAAAATCACCATTGAAAGAATTCACCGATTACCTCCTGAAAGAGACCCCAAAATTAAAACCCCAAGGAATATTATGGCTAAATTTCAGGACTATCGCACCAAGGAAAAGATTCTGCTAGCAGCTAGAGAGAAACAATTCAAATATCAAGGATCAATAATTAGAATCACACACGATCTGTCAGCCTCCACATTGAAGGATTGAAGGGTCTGGAACCAGATATTCCAAAAGGCAAAGGAACTTGGATTACAGCCAAGAATAACCTATCCAGCTAGAATGAGCATTATCCTCCAGGGAAGAAGATGGTCATTTAATGATATAGGTGAATTTTACCTATTTCTAATGAAAAGACCAGATCTGCACAAAAAAATTCGACCACCAAACAGAACTCAAGAGAAGCATAAAAAGGTAAAAAGGAAAGGACTCTTGAGAACTTTATTTCTACTATGGGGATACTTAAAGTTTGAGGGTATAATTAACTAGATATTACTTTGACAATATGAAAAAGAAAACTAGAGGGGGAAAGGTTGTCATACTGGGGAAAAGAAGGAAAAGGTGGTAAAATAAGATTAAAAAAAAAGGAGGTAAAAACAAGGTAAAATTTCATGAAGAGGCAAAGAAAACCTAATATAATTGAGAGAAAGAAGGGAGGGAGATGAGCATTGTGTAAATCTTATTCTCATCAGTTTGGGCTCTAAAAGTGTATATCAGACACTTGATTTCACAGAGAAACTTGTCCGTTGCTAGAGGGAAGTGGGAGGGAAAGGAGGAAAAGAAAGGAATAAACTAATAGAAGGGAAAATAGAAGAATCAGGGGAAAGGTGTAAAAAAAAGGGGAGGGGATCTAAAGGGTGGAGAATTGATTGGGGGAGGGGGTCATCAAAAGCAAAATACTGAGGAGGGGGGAAGGGAGAAAGGGGAAAGGAAAGGGAAAAACACAACTTGGGTAAATAAGATGGCAGGAAATAAAAAATTAGTTATTCTAACTTGGAATGTGAATGGGATGAACTCTCCCATAAAGCAGAAGCGGATATCAGACTGGATTAAAAACCAGAATCCCACAATATGTTGTCTACAAGAAACACATCTAAAACATAGTGACACATATAGGATGAAGGTAAAAGGCTGGAGCAGAACCTATTATGCTTCAGGTGAACAAAAAAAAGCAGGGGTAGCAATCCTTATCTCAGATCAAGTAAAAGCCAAGATATATCTAATCAAAAGACATAAGGAAGGAAACTATATTTTATTAAAGGGTACCATAGATAATGTAGCAATATCAATACTAAATATATATGCACCAAGTGCAATAGCATCCAAATTCCTAGGGGAGAAATTAAGAGAGATGCAAGAAGAAATAGACAGCCAAACTATACTAGTGGGGGATCTCAACCTTGCTCTCTCAGAATTAGATAAATCAAACCACAAAATAAATAAGAAAGAAACTAGGGAGGTAAACCAATTGTTAGAAAAGTTAGGTATGATAGATCTATGGAGAAAAGTGAATGGAGACAGTAGGGAGTTTACTTTTTTCTCAGCAGTCCATGGAACTTATACAAAAATTGACCATGTATTGGGGCATAAAATCCTCAAAATCAAATGTAGAAAGGCAGAAATATTAAATGCATCTTTTCCAGATCATGATACAATAAAAATCACATGTATTATAAAGCCAGGAAAAAATAAACCACAAGTTAATTGGAAATTAAATAATCTAATCCTGAAGAATGAATGGGTGAAAGAGCAAATCATAGACACAATCAATAATTTCATCCAGGAGAATGACAATAAGGAGACAACATACCAAAATTTGTGGGATACGGCCAAAGCGGTTATAAGGGGCAGTTTTATATCTCTAGATGCTTACTTGCATAAAATAGAGAAAGAAAAGATCAACGAATTGGGCTTATTATTAAAAAAAACTAGAAAAAGAACAAATTAAAAACCCTCAATTAAATACCAAATTGGAAATTCTAAAAATAAAAGGGGAAATTAATAAAATTGAAAATAAGAAAACTATTGAATTAATAAATAAAAGTAAGAGTTGGTTTTATGAAAAAACCAACAAAATAGATAAGCCTTTAGTTAATTTGATAAGAAAAAGGAAAGAGGAAAATCAAATTGTTAGTCTCAAGAATGATAAGGGAGAACTTTCCTCCAATGAAGAGAAAATTAGAGCAATAATTAGGAGTTACTTTGCTCAACTTTATGCCAGTAAGTTTGATAATCTAAATGAAATGGAGGAATATTTACAAAAATATAGATTGCCCAGGTTAACAGAAGAGGAAATAAATTATCTAAATATCCCCATATTAGAAAAAGAAATAGGACAAGTTATTAATCAACTCCCTAAGAAAAAATCTCCAGGGCCAGATAGATTTACATGTGAATTCTACCAAACATTCAAAGAACAATTAATTCCAATACTATGCAAACCATTTGAGAAAATAGGGACAGAGGGTATACTACCAAATTCCTTTTATGATACCGATACGGTGCTGATAGCTAAACCAGGTAGGGTGAAAACAGAGAAAGAAAACTATAAACCAATTTCCCTAATGAATATTGATGCAAAAATTTTAAATAAGATATTAGCAATAAGATTACAGAGAGTCATCCCCAGGATAATACCCTATGACCAAGTAGGATTTATACCAGGGATGCAGGGCTGGTTCAATATTAGGAAAACTATCAGCATAATTAATTATATTAATAACCAAACTAACAAAAACCATATGATTTTATCTCAATAGATGCAGAAAAAGCATTTGATAAAATCCAACACCCATTCCTATTAAAACACTAGCGAGTATAGGAATAAATGGACTTTTCCTTTAAATGATTAGTAGCATCTACTTAAAATCATCAGCAAGCATCATACGTAATGGAGACAAACTAGAACCATTCCCAACAAGACCAGGAGTGAAACAAGGCTGCCCACTGTCACCATTACTATTTAATATTGTATTAGAAATGTTAGCTTTGGCAATAAGAGAAGAAAAAGAGATAAAAGGAATTAGAGTAGGTAATAAAGAAACCAAATTATAACTCTTTGCAGATGACATGATGGTATATTTAGAGAACCCTAGAGACTCAACTAAAAAACTACTAGAAACAATTCACAACTTTAGTAAAGTCGCAGGATTCAAAATAAATCCATATAAATCATTAGCATTTTTATATATTACCAACAAAATTCAGCAGCAAGAGATACAAAAAGAAATTCCATTCCAAATAATGGATGATAGTATAAAATATTTGGGAATCTATCTGCCAAGGAAAAGTCAGAAACTATACAAACTAAACTACAGAACACTTTCCACACAAATAATATCAGACCTAATCAATTGGAAAAACATTAAGTGCTCATGGGTAGGTCGAGCGAATATAATAAAAATGACAATACTACCCAAACTAATTTACTTTTTTAGTGCCATACCAATCAAACTTCCAAGAAACTATTTTACAGATCTAGAAAAAATAGTAGCAAAGTTCATTTGGAAGAATAAAAGGTCAAGGATTTCAAGGGGATTAATGAAAAAAAAAAGGCAGATGAAGGTGGCCTTGCTGTACCAGATCTAAAACTATATTAAAAAGCAGCGGTCATCAAAACCATTTGGTACTGGCTGAGAAATAGAGCAGTTGATCAGTGTCATAGGATAGGATATCAGGACAATCTAGGCAATAACTTTAGCAATTTAGTGTTTGATAAACCCAAAGACACCAGCTTGTGGGATAAGTATTCACTATTCGGCAAAAACTGCTGGGAAAATTGGAAACTAGTGTGGAAGAAATTAGGGCTTGACCCACACCTAACACCACATACCAAGATAAGATCTAAATGGGTTCATGATCTAGATACAGAGTGATATTGTAAGCAAATTAGAGGAATGTAGTATTGTTTACCTCTCAAACCTGTGGAGATGGAATAAATTTATGTCCAAAGAAGATCTGGAACTCTTAATTGAACACCAGATAGATAATTTTGATTCTATTAGGTTAAAAAGTTTTTGTACAAATAAAACTAATGCAGACAAGATTAGGAGAGAAACATCAAATTGGGAAATCATCTTTACATTTAATGGTTCTGATAAAGGCCTCATTTCTAAAATATATAAAGAATTGTCTCATATTTATAAAAATTCAAGCCACTCTTCAATAGATAAGTGGTCAAGGGATATGAACAATTTTCAGGTGAAGAAATTGAAAGTATTTCTAGTCATATTTTGAAAAGGTGCTCCAAGTCAATATTGATCAGAGAAATGCAAATTAAGACAACTCTGAGGTACCACTACAAACCTGTCAGATTGGCTAAAATGACAGGAAAAGATAACGATGAATGCTGGAGGGGATGTGGGAAAGCTGGGACACTGATACATTGTTGGTACAACTGTGAACGGATCCAACCATTCTGGAGAGCAATTTGGAGCTGTGCTCAAAAAGTTATCAAACTGTGCATATCCTTTGACCCAGCAGTGTTTCTACTGGGCCTATATCCAAAGAGATCTTAGAGGAGGGAAAGGGACCCACATGTGCAAGAATGTTTGTGGCAGCCCTTTTTGTAGTGGCTAGAAACTGGAAACTGAAGGGATGCCCATCAATTGGAGAGTGGCTGAATAAATTATGGTATATGGATATTATGGAATATTATTGTTCTGTAAGAAACGACCAGTAGGACGATTTCAGAGAGGCCTGGAGAGACTTGCATGAACTGATGCTGACTGAAATGAGCAGAACCAGGACATCATTATACACGGCAACAACAGTACTATATGATGATCAATTCTGATGGTCATGGCTCTGTGCAATAAAGAATTGTCTCAAACCAGTTCCATTTGTTCAGTGAAGAAAACCATATACGCCCAGAGAGAGGTATATGAAATGTGGTCCACAACATAACATTTTCATGCTCTCTATTGATGTTTGCTTGCATTATGTTTCCTTTCTCTGATTTTCTTTTTTTTCTTGTAGATAGGATTTTTCTTGCACAACTTGTCAAGTATTTTACCATTATTAATACGTAGTGGATTCCCTGCCATCTAGGGGAGAGGAGGGGACTGGGGGTAAAATCTGTAATGGAAAGCTTTGTGAAGATCAATGCTGAGGATCTACCCATACATATGACATACAAATAAAAAACTTTAATAAAAAAAATTGCTTTCAGCAAAAGAGTTATTTTGACTACTTTAAATATCCAAAATAACTACAAAGGATATTTTTGTTCAAAAACACTTTCTGCACCCTGTAAAAGAAATGATAAATAAAAATAATCATAGAATAATTTCAACATAAAAAAGAGGGCTCCCCAACAAACCATCTTTTTTATTTTCACTAATATGTACTTCTTGAATCGAATTCCATTAAGCACCCATGCCTAATCTTTCCCCACCTCCCACATATTTTCCATCTTCCTTTTGTTTGCTGTCTTCCCCCATTAGATTGTAAGTTCCATGTGGACAGAGACATCTTGCATTTTGACGTTTGCATTTTTGTATCTCCAGTGAATAGTACAGCATCTCGCACAAAGGAGATTTTTAATAAGTGTTTATTGTTGGACTGAGAGAAAGAGAGAGGAGAGAGAGGGAAAGTCATAGAAATAAAAGGTACAAAGAGAAAGAGATGGAGACTAGAGACACAGAGAAACATACTGAGAGGAAGAAAATCATATGAACATTTAGGAAGTTGTATAATTTCCATAATTCCAAAGTACTTCTTGAATAAACATTTTTAATATCAATATTCTCTTGGAATTTGGTATTTAATCACAGAATGCCATCAGAATTTTAGATGACCCAGAAAAATGGAAGGAATGAAGTAGGTTTCACAATGTTACCAATAAAGACTTAAAAGAATTACTTGAAGGAATACAAGGACACATATGACTATAAAAATACATAGGATGTCCATATACAAAGGTCAGGAGAGAAGAACTAATTGTTTATTTTTCATTGCTTTCCATGAGTACAACAAAGAAGTACAATGCATGAAACTTCAACTAGGAAATTATGGAAGAACATGATTAAGAACACGCAAGTAAATTTAAAGGACAGGTGTCAGGTAAACTGGAAAGCAGAGAGAACATCCAGAATGCCCCTAAATTACTTGGAGGGCTAGTCACTCCCGAAAACTTGACCTATTAGTTCTAAGGCATGATCAGTTATGAATGGCTGTCTTCCCCTAGGAACCATGGCAACTTCCAAAATTTCCATTCCCAACTCATCTCTCTAGCTGATGAAATAATTAACTAGACTAGTTAATGTATAAAACAACTACAAGCCATACAGACATCTTCTCCTTTGGAAAGAAAAGGGGCTATGATAGATATATACCTTTATTTAGCATAGTAAATAATAAGTGATATCTGAGAATAACTCAATGTCAGTAGTGCGCAGTGAATAAGCAAATGTCAGAAAAGAGTTTTGCCAGCTCTTTTTCACTTACAAAATATATCTTCCAAGGACTGAGTGAAATGGGTAAAAATTTTAATTCTAATGAAATCAAAATGGGGGATAGAAGTTAATAGGATATTCATGACATTCTCCACCAGACATCTTCCCTGTTAATATAGTATAATTTCACTGAAGGTCCAGTACAGAAAGCAGATCCATTTGTTTTCTTTTCATTAGGAGAGAATAGAGGTCTTGAATTGTAAACAGTGAGTTTTAAGGGGTAGGCTTTTATCTTTTCTACCTAAAGTCATATTCTATTATTCAGAACATTAGCTCTTATAACATTGTGTGTGTCAATGACCACTCTGTCAGTAGAGAAGAAACTAAGGCAGTTTTCTGGAAAATGTTATAAAATGCAGAAAATAAAACACATGGGATTAGCAAAGGAAGTCAACTATATTGGAAAAATTATCAGAATATTTTTAAAGTTTAAAACCATAGTTCAAGAACCCTTCATCTAAAAGCAGAATTTGCTAAGAAGAAAGTATATGAAAAAGCATTATCTTACAAAAAGTTATCATCATCATGTGGCTTTACCATCATTTGATTGCTCCTCCCTAAAGGGATTTGAGCTAAATGAGGGCAGGAGCTGAATTTTATTTAAAACTTGCATCCTCTCCAACTCCTACCATCAATGCATAGAAAAGATTCTCTCTTTTTTTTTAATTTAATTACAGGATCACAGAATCAGATATCTTGAGCTGGAAGAGATCTTTTACCTACCTAGATGCCATTGAGTACAATATCTGAATATTATACGGAGGGAAACTAAAGATCAAAAAGATTGTATTATTTAACCAAGCTCACTTGGAGAGTAAACATCAAAGTACTTGAACCTATGTCATCTGATCCCAGAGACACCATGTTTTTCACTGTATTCACATACAATTATATGACTTACTCAAGATAACATGGCTAAAAGCGGACAAAGATAGGATCCAGACCCAGGTCTTCTGACTATGTTTTTTGTTTATAGAATTAAGGAAAACTAAAAAAAAATCTTTTTGTTTATGGAATTAAAGAAAACCAAAAAACAAAGAAAGGACTAGAAAGAGAGAGTTTCAAGCCAAATCCTCTTCATTTCTTGAATGAATGCAGATCCTTTGGGGATATTATTACGCAACAATTTTTATCCTACCGTCTGTCAACTTTATATATACAGGTACAGATATTGATATAGATATTGCTATAGTTATAAAGATAGATAGATAGATAGATGACACATAAATAGATGATAAAATCAAGATAGAATAGCAGAAGAAGTCATGAGAGTAAGATTTTTTGGGACATTAGGAAAAAGGTAGCATTCAAACTCATTCCTCTTTTTCTGGGAACCACAACCTGATTTCTTCATTCTTTTATTTAAATTTAAACTACATATTTCTTCTATATTCAATAATTCACATTTTATAAAACTTTTTATTTTCAACAAAAAAGCATATTTTTCAACATTCACCCTTGCAAAACCTTGTGTTCCAATATCTTTTTTTCTCCCTCCTTTCCTCCTCCCTTAGATGGCAAGCAATCCAATATATGTTAAACATGTACAATCCTTTGATATATATTTCCAAAATTATCACATCACAGAAGAAAAATCAGATCAAAAAGGAAAAAAAAATGAGAAAAAAAGCTAAATGCAAGCAAGCAAAAACAACAAAAAAATGAAAATACTTTGTGGTGATTCATTCATACTCAATCCCCACAGTCCTCTCTGGGTACAAATGCTTCTCTCCCTCACAAGACCATTGGAACTGGCTTGAATCACCTGGCTGTTGAAAAAAGCCACATCCATCAGAATTGGTCATTATATAATCTTGTTATTACTGTGTACTATCAATAACTTACTTTTTAAGCTTATTGTAGCTCCCAATAACTTTAGTCTTTTAAAATAATATTTTATGATTCATCCCCCTAATCATATAAGCTATGTATTTCTAGAATTTTTTCACTTTTCTGAACCCCTTTATAATTGTGGAGTTCAGAATAGAAAAGAGTTCCCTAATATAATGCTGAACATTCAGAAGATACTTAAATGAGGTGACTGATGAATAAATGAATGAATGAATGAATGTATGAAAAAAAAAGGCTAAGTATAACAATTACCCCGGTGTCTGGTAATTTCACTTATTGTAATGAGAGTTATTTATTTCAGTGACTGATCATGTACCAGTCCAAATATTTTAGTGGCAATCAGTTGTCATGGCTGAAAAAAAAATGGAAATCAGCCAGAAAACGTCATTGTAGTCACATCACAGAAACATGGACTAAGAGCTGAAATATTAGGCCACTTGGCCAAGAGAAAACAGGAAGTTGATAAGACAAGAGAATAGACCAAATTGTTCCCAATCAAGAGCTTTTGTTTTCTTGCTTTTAAAATCAGCAGATCACCCTGCATCCTACAGTTGTCTGGTTTCAATTGTTTGTATGTTTGTTTGAATATTTCCACAATATATTTGTCTTTCAAAGGCACATAAAAAAATCTCGGTCTATTAATTAATCCATTCCCTGTTTAATTCACTGTGTTATCAAGATTCAGTGAAAGAATTTGTATGTAAACACTTTGAAATTACAAAGAATAATATAAACATCTATAATTATTAAAATATAGTATATAAAGTTTCTTATAATACTTATGAGCATATATATACACATGTATATATAATATATATATATATATATATATTTTTTTTTTGGCTGAGGCAATTGGGATTAAGTGACTTGCCCAGGGTCACACAGCTAGTAAGAAGTGTCTGAGACTAGATTTGAACTCAGGTCCTCCTGACTTCAGAGCTGGTGCTCTATCCACTTACTGCACCACCTAGCTTCCCCGAGTATATTTTTAAAAGTCAGTAAGAAGACCGAGGGATGTACTAATAATACATGAGTTTAAAAACATACAGAAATACTTTTGGAACAATGCAGCAGCAATATACCAGCTGCTAATAAAGTCTGATGAGATTCATTCCATTAGAGTTGGAGATGAAATGGTTAATATCCAAACATAGAATCAAAAGGAAAATCCATGGCTGACAGGCATATGACTTCAACCAAACTGAGTCAAAAAAAGAAACTATGTGGACTTCTTTGTGGTAACAGGGAGTTTTATGATAGTCATTCAAGATCGAGTCATAAACGTCAGAGAGTGTTGGAAGGTTATCATTAAGGAGCTTGTACTCATTGATCATTAAAGATCCTGCAATGGAAAAAGTGCAGCAGCATACCAGTATAGGTTGCTAAAGTTTAGTACCTAGCAAGACATGACCTGATTTATATATCTGAATCCTGCTATCTTTCCTAAACTTAACTAGATAAAAAATCCACATGCTACAAATAGACGTCAAAAGATTCCTGTGAATTTGATAAATAAGCTATCCTGAAATTAGATTATTGCCAGAGAAAAAAATTCACCAATAAGCATGCAGACATAACATTGAAACATAAAAAGTTAATAATGCTTTAAATACATATTAACATACCAAATAGTAATAAGCTTTAACCTATTCCAGTTCATATTCAAAATATAAGAACTTAAAAAAATAAAAAAAATTTAAGAACATAATAAGAAAGTCATCATCATCACCATCACTATCATCTTTCTGTCTGCTACTAGAATTATCATGAGAGAGACTTTTAGTGAGCCTAGAGAGGATGAGTTTATATTCAATAATTTTAATAAATTACAAAAAGCAGTTATTTTCTCCACATATACAATAATTTGCAGAACATTAAATATGAAAGAATGGCAGCAGGATAGTGACTTGTCTCAGGATTACTTTAAGCTGAACTCCATCAAAAAAAATGGAAAAGCTGGCTCTATTATATCATTTTGAAACTACATCATCTCATTTAATCTTCACAATAATCTGGGGAGGGCCATAGTGCTATTATTATTTTCAACATAAAGATGGGGATAATCTACATCCTACAGGTAAAGAAATTGAAGGAAGATAAGTTAAATGACTTGACCAGGGTCAAACAGTTAATAAGTACCTAAAGCTGAATTTAACTTAGATCAATATTGAGTCCAAGTTCAACATTTTATACACTGTATCATATAGTTATCCCAGATAGATTTAATACACACATATAAAATTAAATATACTGCATTATCTACCCTAATTTTTGAAAAATGATATTTAGGTCATCTTAATGATGACAATTCCTAAGCTTGTTTGCTCTGTTTTCCTCCAATGTTTATTTTCCTCAACCAGCATCTTTTTAGGGGCAGTTAGGTGACTCAGTAGATAAAGCATTAGGTCTGAAGTCATGAAGATTTACTTTCAGATACTTACTAGCTGTTTGATACTGGGCAAGTCACTTAACCTTGTTTGCCTCAGTTTCCTTATCTGTAAAATGATTTAGAAAAGGATATGGCAAACTACTCCAGTATCCCTACCAGGAAAATCCTGAATGGAGGTGTTGGGGAGTTGAATACAATCACAACAACTCACCAACAACAAAACAGTAACAGTAATAATAGGAGATACAGATCAGCAGCTAGATGGCAAAGTTCATAGTGCACCAAGCCTGAAGTCAGAAAAACTCAGCTTCCTGAATTCAAATCTGGCCTCAGACACTACTAACTGTGTGACCCTGGACAAGTCACTGAACACTGCTTGACTCAGTTTCTTCCTTTGTAAAATGAGGTGGAGAAGGAAATAGAAAACTACTGTCTAATATCTCTCCCAAGAAAACTCCAAATGGGGCCACTAAGAATTAGGTAAAACTGAAATGATTGGAAAACAAAAAGCATGTTTTTCTCCTTTTTCTTATTCTATCACCTAAAGGCAGATAAAATTATTCTTGGAAGACATTTTTCTTTTCATTCAAAATAACCTTCCCTTATTCCCCCCCTCCTTAAAATAACAGAAATAAGATTTTTTTTATTTCTCCATAAGAAATTGACACTCAGGGCAGAACTGACCCTACCTTAATTAAGAGAAGGAATTTCTTCACATCTAATCCAACTTCCCATGATAAACACTACTGGAGTTGGAGAAAATAAAATTCATTTAATGAAAGTGGGAGATCAGAAAGGAGAAGAGAAAATAATTGGTGGGTGAGTTTTTCTGAGCATTCTCTGCCTAATTTCTCCAACACTGATATATTGCTAGAGATTTTTCAGAGGGAGTCATTTCACATTGTTAAAAGAACTCAGAGAACATCCTTGCATGTAAACTTTCATTAACAAGTGGAACATTTAACAGAATATGAATAAAATGGGAAAAATTCCTAATATAAGGGAAGAGAATTTCTGTGATTAGCCATACTTTTTATAACTTCAAAAAAACAGTACAAATTCCAGGACTACAATTAAATACTAAGGAGATTTGGTCTAAAATGCCTTTTTACTCACAGTTCTTCTGGAATAGAGAAAGCTTTTCTCTGAGAACATTGTATTACATACATATAAAATAAAATACTTAGAAGATAATTTTATTCAATTGAATTTAATAATCTTTTATTAAATGCCTACTCTGAGCAAATCACAGTCCCTGTCCTTGAGAAGCTTATAGGGTAGGAAAGGGATCCTGGAGGGGCATACAATATGCACTAAAATATTTATGCATATAGCATAATTCCTGAGGATGATTGCTAATAAGGGTGGTGATTCCTTAAAAGCAGTCACACAAAGGAAAAAGAAAAGAAAAATATATCAAAAGCAACAGTGAAGAATATTTGGAGTAGGTGAGGAAAACTAAAATCTTTAATGAGTAAGACAAATCGAGTGATATAATCCTATTTCCCTTGTTTTCAGATTATGTATATATTTCAAGTTACTTGTAACCAATTAGCTTCTTAGTTGGGCTTTTAAAACACCACCAAGTATGCAGAAAACAACAGGACAATGAGGAGTGAAATCTTTGCATTTTAAGAAAAATACAAGTATGAACATATAATTAGTCAATAAATTAGAATGAATATTCTAATACATATATACATACATATATATATTATATATATATAAGAATAATTTGGAACAATAATAAATTAGCAACTTGAAAAAGCCATGCCTTGTTGACAAATACCACTAACGTTTTCTCTTCTGCTTTTTGTAACTTATATCAGAGCTGAGGTTTTAGGGAAAATGATCTAGTGGACAGAATGTCATACTAGAATCCAAGAGACCTGGGTTCAAGCTCCATCTCTGATATTATTTGCCTCATTTTCATAGTGAGGATAAAAAAAGTCTCACCGACCACTTTTCGGTGAAGTTGTGAACAAAAAAACTGTAAATCTTATAACCCATAAAAAACGAAGTAGTTATTATTATTAGTCTCATATTTCCTGCCCTTAAAATGTCTTTATGTTGCATCTCACTAAGAGTCCTGACAGTGCCAGAGATCACATTACCTGGGAGCCACTGGAGCTACGTTTGTGCTTTCTCCGAACACTTCCCTCCAGAGTCTGGCGCCATCTGAACAGTGTCAGAAGACCTGGCCACTTTGGTTGGCTGAAATCTTGGTTGTTTCCCTTTTGCATGGCCAATGAGCACCTTTTTTGATGCAAGTCTCCATGGGAAGGGGCTTCCACACTGGCTTCTCTTCCTTTCTCTGGTAGCAAGGACAAGTTATTTGTCTCTGTGGAGTTCATGGTTTCCTTTGTTCACTGATCCTTCCCTTCCACCCGTCTCATGTGACTCTGACAGGAAGACACATTTATTTTCTCTCCTCAAATCAGCCGTCCAAATTCCTTGAAAATGCCTCCAGTTTTTAGTGGAACATTCCTTCACCAAAGTTACCGCTGGGCTGTCTCGGCCAGGAAAGGCTAAAAACCAAAGTTCTGGGGTAGCCACCGCAGCTGAATTTTACTCAGCAATCACCCTGAAATATGTCCTTACTGTCATCTGATCCAGCCCTGGGGTTTCAAAGCCTGATACTCCATAACTCACAAATCTCAACCAAAAACAGCTGTGGGTCAGCAAAAATCCCACTTTCACACTCTCTGTTTGGCTTATCGTAATATAAGTGTTATGCTTGCCTATTTTGCTTTGGCCGAAAGCAGCCTGTATCGTAAGTGCAATCATGCAGCATGAACATATAATGAAAAACAGGTTTTGTTGACTGACACAGATTCAATTTATCCAATGGTGATGGAGAATCCCTATAGAATGGCGGGCAGGGAAGAGAAGGAAGAAGCAAAATAAAAAGAGCCCTAAATAAAATTTGCATAGCCAAATAATTAACTACTAAGGGGCTGGACATCCTCCTAGGGCAGCTGTACCAAATTAAAAAAAAAAAATAGGATCAATCACACAGCACCAGTCCAGGCAAAGACATACCTCTTCTCCCACAAGTAATTTTCAGTGTTGCCTGTGGGAAAAAATGTTATCCAATAAAGGGATACATTGAGGGAAGGGGGAGGCAGGGAAGAGTGGAAGCATCTGTTGTTTTTTTTGTATAGCAGATATGTGTTGTGCAAATTATTATTTTGTGTTTCTGAATGACCAGACTATGCCATGTGTTTGGAGGTACAGAGAAGCTGGGCACTGGCATCTAGGATGGCGATATAAAGAACTGAAGGGAGAAGGGTGCCTTGCAATAGAAGGAAATGGTGTGAGTAAAATGGGGAGGTAAATTTCTTGATAAAAATTACACTCATATCTTCTGCTTCTCCCTTCACTCACTCCCTATCCCTTTGTAATCTGGTCTCTGACATTCATCTAACTGAAAAACCTCTTTCTCCACAGTTGTCAAGGGGTTTTTAATTCCCCCAAATTTGATGGTCTTATGACAGCACTTATTACTATTTATCAATATGATGTCTTTAACACTATTTCCTATCTTTTCCTGATGGCTCCTCTTTCTTCTCTGTTTTTTTTTTAATGGCAGACACTGTTATTTCCTAATTCTCTTGTTATTCTTATCACTCATTTTCCATCTTCTTTCCTGATTATCCCTTTCACATTCTTAACTGTTTTCCTAAGAATCTACTCTATGCTTTCTCCTCTTCCTCTTCACACTTTCTTGCTAACCTCATAAACTCCCATGGATTTAATTATCATGTCTATTAGATGACTTCCAGATCAATTTATCCAGACATGGTAACTCCCTTCAGCTTCCATTCCACATTATCCAATGCCTATTATATATTTTGAAAAAGATGTCATTGAAGCATCTCAAAATAGACATGTCCAAAGCTGAATTCATCTTTCCCACAAAAATCTTCCTTTTCTCAATCTTCCCTATTTCCATCAAAGGAACCATTATTCTTCAAGTCTCACACTCATAATGTTGGCATTATCTGCAACTCTCCACTCTGTCTCACCCAATATATATATAAGAATTTATCAAATCTTTCTGTCAGTACTTTCACAATTCTCTCTCATATTTGACTGCTTTTCTCTGCTCACAAAGAATCCACCTACATTCAGGCCCTTCCTTCTCAACTAGATTATTGAAATAGCTTTTTAAATGGTAATTCTTCCTCACATTTCTGATCACTCCAGTCCATTCTGCAGTGTTGCTAAATTGATTTAACTTAAGCATAGATCTTATATGTCATTGTTCTACTCAAATGGAATGGCTCTTTATTGCCTCTAGTGTTCATTAAAAGCTCCTCTGTTCATTATTTAAATCCCTTCACAGTTTGGTCCCAATTTATCTTTTCAGTCCCATTGGATAGTAGACTCCTCCTCTTCCCTTATTCTTTAATCAACCATATCAGCCTTCTCTGTTTCTTACACAAAACTCCAGTTCCTTTAGTTTTTTTTTTTTCCTGAGGCAATTGGGGCTAAGTGACTTGCCCAAGGTCACAGAGCTAGGGAATGTTAAGTGTCTGAGATCACATTTGAACTCAGGTCCTCCTGACTTCAGGACTGGTGCTCTATCCACTGCACCATCTAGCTGCCCCTCCTTTAGGTTTTTTAACTGGTCATTCTGTTATTTTTGGATGCACTTCTTCCTCATTCCATAGAATAGTTTCGTGACTAAGACACTACTTTCTATATGAACTTTTTCCTGTACCCCCCCAACTGCTGTTGCCCTCTCCTCTCAAAGTATCTTTTATTTACTTACTTTTTGCTTATTTGCATTTATGCATTTCCCCTTATAAATCTATATTTTTTTATGCTTTCCATTCCTATACCTTAATTTCTCCACTATCCCCTATACCAACACGGGACTCTTTATCATTCTTTGTATAAGAAATACCACTTCCCAACTCCAGGAATTTTTCCTGACTGTCTCCCATACTTGGAAATCTCTTTCTCCTCATCTCAACTTGGGTTCACTAGATTCCTTCAAGTTCTAGATAAAATTGCACCTTCTAAGCCTTTCTTGCTCCCTTTTAGTGTTACTTTTCTCTGTTAGTTATTTCCTATTTATGCTGTATATATCTTTTTTCTACATACTGGTTTTCATGTTTCCCCCATCAGACTATGAGTCCCTTTCTCACTCTGGGGACTGTCTTTTTTCTTTCTTTGTAATCCCATGCTTACCACAATATCTGGCATCAGTAGGTGCTTTATCAATGCTTACTGACTGAATGAATAAATTATATGTATGTACTGTCTTTGCCAATACAATATAAAGTACTTGTAAGTAGCATTTTATCTTTTACATGTGTTTATATCTACAAATCCTGAAACAAGGTGGAGTCTTCATATATGTTTGTTGAGTAGAAATTAATTAATGGAGGAAAGAAGATGAGAGAAAATATTTTTTAAATTTTATTTTATTTGCATAACATATGTGTGGGTAATTTCTTCAACACTAACCCTTACATAGCTTTCTATTACAAATTTTCCCCCCAACTCCCCACTCCTCCCCTAGATGGCAGGATATCCACTACATGTTAATTATGTTAAAATATTGGCAAATCGAATATATGTATACATATTTTCAAACTTATTGTTGTGCGAGAAAAATCTTATCTACACAAAAGATATATCAGATAAAGGAAACACAATGTAAGCAAACATCAGTCAAGGAGTATGAGAATGTTATGTTGTGGTCCACATTTCACATCCCTCTCTCTGGGTGTATATGGTTTTCTTCAGTGAACAACTGGAGGTGGTTTGAAACATTTCATTGTTGAAGAGAGCCATGTCCATCAGAATTGATCGTCATATAGTATTGTTGTTGCCGTGTATAATTATCTCCTGGTTCTGCTCATTTCACTCAGCATCAGTTCATGCAAGTCTCTCCAGGCCTCTCTGAAATCGTCCTGCTGGTCAATTCTTACAGAACAATAATATTCCATAATATTCATATACCATAATTTATTCAGCCATTCTCCAATTGAAGGGCATCTATTCAATTTCCAGTTTATAGCCACTACAAAAAGGGCTGCCACAAACATTCTTGCACATGTGGGGCCCTTTCCTTTCTTTATGATTTCTTTGGGATATAAGCCCAATAGAAATGCTGCTGGGTCAAAGGGTATGCACAGTTTGATAACTTTTTGAGCATAGCTCCAAATTGCTCTCCAGAATGGCTATATCCTTTCACAGCTCCACCAACAATGCATCAGTGTCCCAGCCCTCCCACATCCCCTCCAACATTCATCATTAACTTTTCCTGTCATTTTAGTCAATCTGACAGGTGTGTAGTGGTAGCTCAGGGTTGTCTTGATTTGCATTTCTCTGATCAATAGTGATTTGGAGCACCTTTTCATATGACTATAAATAGTTTTAGTTTCATCCTCTGAAAATTATCTGTTCATATCCTTTGACCATTTACTGATTGGAGAATGGCTTGAATTTTTATAAATATGAGACAATTCGATGAGAGAAAATATTAAAGGCCATAAAGAAAATTGAATTTGATACTATGGAATTTCAGCTAATGGTAAGTATTCATCATTATGACCTGGGCTAAATTCTAGTTTATAGACATAATAGTCGGAGTCAAGAGACTCTAGGATCCCACTCTCAATACTTACTAGCTGTTAGATCATGAACAATTCATGGAATTGCTCTGATCCTCAATATACTAAATTTTAAAATGATGATATTAAGATTACTTGTTCATACTTTGAAGTGTTATTAAGGGACTTCAATTGGAAAATGAGAATAAAACATTTTTCAAACTTTAAAACACTGAATAAAATGGCAACCACCCTTGCATTATTATTCTTAAAACTAAAAAAAGAACAAGAGATGGAGAAAACCAACAAATTAAACTTTTTCATTATGACATAGGAAGAAACTGAGTAAAAGAGATGAAGTGATTTACTCAAAGTTACACAGCAAAATAGTTCTCATATGGAAATCAGAACCTAGATCTTCTGATTCTCTCCTTCTTCAAAGTGAAAAAATCTACAGTAGTAGTGGTACTATTGACAAAAGCTGAACCAGCTTCTAATAAATACACAATGCTGAGATGCTCATGAAGTATTTTTCCCTCATTATGTCCATCAGGGTTTATAGAGTAGAGATATACCAATATTACTGATGTGGAAATGAAATCTGCAAGAGATCAGTCAAATGACTTTTCAATCCAAGTTCAATGCTTTTTCGTCATCAATCATCAACATCTTTATTCTCAATGAGCAAGATAAATTACTTTGGTGACTTATTTTTCTCATTTCTAAGATGAAAAGGTTTTTTGAACTGGATACCTAGGTCCAAAATTCTATAATTTTCCATATGATTTTCATGGAAAGAGCACTGCACTAGAAATCATGAGAAACTTAGTGTCAAATCATGCTCC
Source organism: Myrmecobius fasciatus (assembly GCA_023553655.1). Classification (NCBI taxonomy): domain Eukaryota; kingdom Metazoa; phylum Chordata; class Mammalia; order Dasyuromorphia; family Myrmecobiidae; genus Myrmecobius; species Myrmecobius fasciatus. The sequence goes on from JAJPUD010000257.1 coordinate 574,557, forward strand.
AGATTTCAGTGACTGACATTGGGTGAGTTAATGAACCCCTCTTTGGTTCACTTTCTTCATTTACAAAATAATATTGGCTGTATCACCTGCCTTTGGAATTGTTTTGAAATTCAAAGGAATTATTATAAGTAAAGTGCTTTGTAAATCTTGAAGAATTGTAAAATTGAAATGAATAAAATTAAAATGAATAAAAATAATTACAATTAGCCATGATTATTATAAAGAAATTTCTGCATGAATAAACAAACACTGTTATTCAAAATTTATCTTCCCATGTGATTAGAAGACTGTCCTTTGCCAAAAACATTCTCAGTACAAATTGAATTGAATAAGAGAAACAAATTTCTATGAGCATTCAATGAAGAGAGAGAATATTTCTTGCTTGAAAAGGAGAATAGGAAGTGGTATGGAACATAATGTTTCATGTAAAAGAAAATGTGCTGAAAATCAAAAAAACCAAAAATGGATCACAGAATCTCAAAGATATTAGAAGAGACACCTGAAGCCATTTAACCCAAACCACACTTGAAACAGATTTCCATTGGCAGAATCTCTAACAAGTGGTCATCTAGTCTTTCCAAAAAGGCCTCTAGTGAGGGGAGAGCCAGTACCTTCTTTCTGAGGCAGCTTATTTCATTTTAAGACAACTTTAATTGTTAGGAAGCACCTTAAGTTCCAGAAGTTGCAGTAAAGGTGAATAACTCAGATGAGTATTCTTATTGAAAATACTTGTCTCACAGTTGCTGGAAGGAAGTATCAAGTAGAGAAAAGTGAGTTTTTTTTTTTCTTGGGCAGGCATGTGTCTCATTGTGATAATATTTGGAGATTGGTGTTACTAAAGTGTAGTCTGCCTTTGGCATCATCTGCTGACTGCATAGTTTAATTTTAAAGACTTTCATCTATATTTTGTTAGTTCTTCTGCAAAGCTTAAGCTCAAACATGAATCAACTTTCAGCTTCAGTTTTATCATCAGTAAAATAAAAGCTAACAGCTTGGCCACCTTCATACCCAACTGGGCTGTTGGGAGGATTAATTAGATAATGATGTGTTAAGAGTTTTGATGTCTTCTGAGAAAAGAGAAGTGCAAATAAATCTCTTATTGCATTATTCAAGCCCTTTATTCATTCTTCTTGCCATTTAAAGTTATTATCTTGGCATAAAAGCAAATTTAAGGCTTCTGTAATTCAAACAGTTCTGTATTACATACAAAACTTATTTATATTGCATTTATCAGTTTCTATTCAACCACAGGGAAAACTCACAGAATTTGAGGAGGGGGAAGGAAGAGAGAATTTACAGCAATAAAGTTCTCTAACTGAACTCCAATAAAGAATGTAGCAAAATTTAGAATTCTGTTGTCTACCATCTGATTCAGAATCCAGATTTTTTTCCTCTCAGCAATGCAAAGTATATTATTTGCAGTATTTTTATCTGAAATGAAATATATGCTGGCTATTTTTTTACATTCTTAATAATAGGTTTCAAGTATACTGGACTAACATTTAAAGGATTTCAGAATTGATTCATGATATTCACAATCTAAATAGTGTAATTCATAAAGATGTCTCATTTTCCTATGTAATACTGTTTAAAGATGCCAAATAAATAGATGTACCATTTGGGGGGGGGTTGTTTTTTTTTCCCTTCATTTTCCATTAAAGTCAGCTCCATAGCTCTAAAACACAATCAACTTTTTAAAATTTCTCTTTGAGGGGCTTGCCATCCCCAAAACATAGTATCATTACAATCTATTATGGAAGACAGGTCATACTTGATTGTTTCCTATGTCTTAAGACAGAATGAGTGATTGCTTGAGGGAAGTGGTTTTCAAAAGCAAAATAGTAGGGAGGAGGGAAAGGGGATAAGAAAGAGAAAAGCATAAACTAGGGTAAATAAGATGACAGGAAATACAGAATTAGTTATTTTAACTGTGAATGTGAATGGAATGAACTCTCCCTTAAAGCAGAAGCAGATAGCAGATTGGATTAAAAACCAGAATCCAACAATATGTTGTCTACAAGAAACACATCTAAAACATAGGGATACATACAGGGTGAAGGTAAAAGGCTGGAGCAGAATCTATTATGCTTCAGGTGAACAAAAAAAAGCAGGGGTAGCAATCCTGATCTCAGACCAAGTAAAAGCAAAGATAGACTTAATTAAAAGAGACAAAGAAGGAAATTATATCTTCCTAAAGGGTACCATAGATGATGAAGCAATATCAATACTAAACATATATGCACCAAGTGGTATAGCATGGAAATTCCTAGAGGAAAGGTTCAGAGAGATGCAAGAAGAAATAGACAGCCAAACTATAATAGTGGGGGATCTCAACCTCCCTCTCTCAGAACTTGATAAATCAAACCACAAAATAAATAAGAAAGAAGTTAGGAGGTAAACAAAATGTTAGAAAAGTTAGGTATGATAGATCTTTGGAGGAAATTAAATGGAGACAGAAAGGAGTTTACTGTTTTCTCAGCAGTCCATGGAACTTATACAAAAATTGACCATGTGTTAGGAGACAAAAACCTCAAAATCAAATGCAGGAAGGCAGAAATAATAAATGCATTTTTTTCAGATCATGACGGAATAAAAATCACATGCAATATAAGGCCAGGAGAAAATAGACCAAAAAGCAATTGGAAACTAAATAATTTTATCCTAATGAATGAATGGGTAAAACAGCAAATTACAGACACAATTACTAATTTTATCCAAGAGAATGACAACAATGAGACAACATATCAAAATTTGTGGGATACAGCCAAAGCGGTAATAAGGGGAAATTTTATATCTCTAGATGCTTATTTGCATAAAATAGAAAAAGAGAAAATCAATGAATTGGGCTTGCAACTAAAAAAGCTAGAGAAAGAACAAATTAAAAACCCCCAATCAAATACCAAACTTGAAATCCTAAAAATATAAGGAGAGATTAGTAAAATTGAAAGTAAAAAAAAACTATTGAATTAATAAATAAAACTAAAAGTTGGTTTTATGAAAAAACCAGCAAAGTAGATAAACCTCTAGTTAATTTAATTAGAAAAAGGAAAGAGGAAAATCAAATTGTTAGTCTCAAAAATGAAAAGGGAGAACTTTCCACCAATGAAGAGGAAATTAGAGCAATAATCAGGAGTTACTTTGCCCAACTGTATGCCAATAAATTTGATATCCTAAGTGAAATGGAGGAATATCTACAAAAATATAGATTGCCCAGATTAACAGAAGAGGAAATAAATTACTTAAATAGTCCAATTTCAGAAAAAGAAATAGAACAAGTCATTAATCAACTCCCTAAGAAAAAATCCCCAGGACCAGATGGATTTACATGTGAATTCTACCAAACATTTAAAAAACAGTTAACTCCAATATTATATAAACTATTTGAAAAAATAGGGAATGGAGGACTCCTACCAAACTCTTTTTATGATACAGACATGGTACTGATACCTAAACCAGGTAAAACAAAAAAC
>JAJPUD010000257.1:583026-619786 GCA_023553655.1 Myrmecobius fasciatus
AGAAATGCAAATTAAGACAACTCTGAGATACCACTACACACCTGTCAGATTGGCTAAAATGACAGGAAATGATAATGATAGCTGTTGGAGGGGATGTGGGAAAACTGGGACACTGATACATTGTTGGTGGAACTGTGAACGGATCCAACCATTCTGGAGAGCAATTTGGAGCTATGCTCAAAGAGTTATCAAACAGTGCATACCCTTTGACCCAGCAGTGTTTCTACTGGGCCTACATCCCAAAGAGATTTTAGAGGAGGGAAAGGGACCCACATGTGCAAAAATGTTTGTGGCAGCCCTTTTTGTAGTGGCAAGAAACTGGAAATTGAAAAGATGCCCATCAATTGGAGAATGGCTGAATAAATTATGGTATATGAATGTTATGGAATATTATTGTTCTGTAAGAAATGACCAACAGGAGGATTTCAGAGAGGATTGGAGAGACTTGCATGAACTGATGCTGAGTGAAATCAGCAGAACCAGGAGAACATTATACACAGCAACAAGACTATATGATGATCAATTTTGATGGACATGGTTCTCTTCAACAATGATGTGATTCAAACCAGTTGTGCTGCGATGAAGATAGTCATATACATCCAGAGAGAGGCCTGTGGGAACTGAGAGTGAACCACAACACAGCATTTTAATGCTTTCTGTGAATATTTCCATGCATTTTGTTTTCCTTCTTAGGTTGTTTTTTTCTTCTTGTCTTTCTAGATCTGTCGTTTCTTGTGCAGTAAGATAATTGTATAGATATGTATACATGTATTGGATTTGTCATATAATTTATCCTATTTAGCATGTATTAGATTACCTGTCATCTAGGGGTGGGAGGTGGGGGGAAGGAGGGGAAAAGCTTGCAACAAAAAAAAAGTTTTTGCAAAGGTCAATGTAGAAAAATCACTCATGTTTTGTAAATAAAAAGCTTTAAAAAAAAAGACAGAATGAGCCACAATAAGATCAGATACAATGGAAATAGCACTGCTTTTAGTCAGAAGTTTTGGATTCAATGTCCTAGCGTCAAGTAACATTTCACCTTTTTCATTGGCTGGTTCTTCATCTAAAAAGTGAAGATAATAATAATTTCACCACATATTGCATAGGGTTATTATGAGGGAGGAAAATTGTGTAAGAACAAGCTGTAATTATTAAGGACACCATAAGCGTTTTGAAAAAGTAATTTTAAAAAATCTCTCAATAAGCAAAAATTTGACCCGTAGAGATTCTTTAAAAATATAAAATAGTTCAGAATGCATAGAGATATATTTTATATTTATGGAACATTAAAATTACCCAAAAATAACCTCCCCAAATGTTGTGGCTCAGGCATGATAAAGAAACAACTTTTCCTCCTTGATTAAGAATTAACAGCACCATTCTAGTGGGAAAAGTTAATGTAAATATCCTGTATGATGCATTGTTTTTAATATTTCCTTAAATAAGTGATATAATCATCTCTGTCTGCCACATACATTACTGTACCATCCATCTTAGTTATACTTAAATCCTTTTAATGGGAGCTTAATAGAGAATTATATAAGCTATTATTCTAGAGTCATGACATTTTATCCCCTAATCTAGCCACAGTTTAAAAAAAAGAAGCATTGTATTGGGTAAGAAGAGTAACAGACCTTGAATCTTATACAGAATCCTGGGTATATCACTCTTTAAAATATATGCAGCATTGGAGAAAATTGCTCTACCTCCTGAGGCCTCAGTTTCTTCAAACCTTAAATGAGGGGATTAGACTAGCTGGTATTTGAGATCTCCTCTAGCACTAACATTCTATCATTTTGTGGCTTCCCGGTCTCTAAGGCAACCCAGATATCTCATCAGGCCTTAATATAAAACATATTGTAACTTATTAATTCAGGATAACACAGGGTAAATGTGCTCCTGGTTCAATGAAATGATGAATATGTGTTTATTTGATTCCTACAATAAGGCATGATTCTAAGTGTTCTATGTGTAGGTTGGTTTATGCACAGAGCATAAAATGTAGCTTCTGCCCTTGAGAAATAAATAATAATTCTTGAATATAGAGTTAGAGAAGCTCAGAGAAAGAACTATAGGATGCGGAGAATAAAGAAAGTATAAGAGGGAAAGTTGGATATTAGCTAAGTCTTTAAAGATAGCACTGATTCAAACACGTGGGAAGTAAGGAACAGAACACTCCAGGCAAAGGAAATAAATAGTATGACCAAATGCTTTAGCCTTCAATTTCACCTCTTAGATTTCCTTACTTCCTTCATGACTGATTTCAAATTCACATACTTCAAGAGTCCTTTATAATGTTTCTCCACCTAATAAAGCTTTCCCCTCTTAGAGTGCTTTCTATCTCCTTTGTATTTAATTACTGCTTTACAAGTTATCTTTTTGTCATTAGAGTGTGAGCTCCTTGTGGTCAAGAACTGTGGTTTTGCCTTTCATTTCATCCTCATCACTTAGCACAGTGTAAATACTTTAAAATGCTTGCTGAATTTGGAACCATACCTAAAGGGCTATCAAACTGTGCATATCCTTTGATCCAGCAACATCAGTACTGGGTCTGTATCCCAAAGAGATCATAAAAAAGGGAAGAAGACCCACATGTGCAAAAAGGAGCCCTTTTGTAGTAGCAAGGAATTGGAAACTGAATGCTCATCAAATAAGGAATGGCAGAATAAGTTATAGTATATGAATATAATGGAGCATTGTTGTTCATTAAGAAATGATGAGCAGGCTGACTTCAGAAAAACCTGGAAAGATTTACATGAACTGATGCTGAGTGAAATGAGCAGAACCAAAAGAACATTATACTTAGCAACAATAAGATTATGTAATGATCAACTGTGATGGACTTGACTCTTTTCAATAGTGAGATGATTCAGGGCAATTCCAATAGACTTATGATGGAAAGTGCTATCTGCATCCACAGAAAGAACTATGGAGTCTAAATGTCAATCAAAGCAAAGCATTTTTACCTTTTGCTGGGTGTTTGATAGTTTTTTTCCCTTTGTCATTTTTTTTCTTTTTCATCTGATTTTTCTTGCACAACATGATAAATATTGAAATATATTTAGAAGAAATGCACATGTTTAACATATATTAGATTGCTTGCTGGCTTGGGGTAGAGAAGAGAAAAGAGAGAGAAAAATTTGGAACACCTTTTGCAAAGGTGAATGTTGAAAATTATCTTTACATGTATTTGGGAAAAATAAAATATTATTAAAAATAAAATTTAAAAAATGCTTGCTAATTTGATTTGAGCTCAGTGGTTCAAGTACCAAGTGAATTGCGGCTGGTTTACAAAGTATCTGTTAAGGAGAATATTCAACTTCTCCTCAATCACCTCTCTTTGTGGGGCATCACTACTTTATAATAAGTCTATTTCATTTTTGAATAATTTTATTTATTAAGAAGCTTTCCTTTCTGTAAAGCCAAGCTATGCTTCCTGTAAATTCCCACTAGTATTATCAATTGAACTGGCTAAGGTTACAAAGAATGAATTGAATTTCTCAGTGACATAACAGTCCCCTAAAACCTTGAAGGCAGATATCATTTGCCATATATTCATCTCTAAATCAAGTCTGAGTTAAATATATCTGTTTCCTTGAAGCAATCCTTTTTATGGCATTGTATCCTGTCCTTTCACCCAATTACTCTCTAGACATGACTCCAAATTATCAGTCAGTCAGATTTATGTTCATTGCTCTCCAAAAATATGTTGACATTAGCTTAATCTGGGGCCTGTGGACTTGTTTTTTTTTTTTTTTTAACATAATAGAGGTAGTTGTTAATACAGTGTGTATGAGGCCATACAGTGTGTATGTGCCATGAGGCACAGTGTTAGGAAGACCTTTATTAAAACCAACCTCAGAAACTTACTAATTATTTACCTCTTTGCCACAGTTATCTCAAATTTAAAACAAGGAAAATAATAGCATCTACCTTCCAAGGTTGTTATGAGGATCTAAAGATATATTGTAATATTCAACTATCACTTTTTATCATTATATTTTATAGAAACGCTTGCTTTATTCCATAAATTAAAAAAAAACCTGTAAAAATTAATTGGTACAGTGCCTAGTAAATAGTAAGAGTAATATAAATGCTTATTTCCTTCCTTTTATATGTTGATAACTCTACTTGAAACAGAATAAACATTTAGTAAGCTCTTATTATATATAAATCACTGTGCTAAGCACTTTACAAGCACTTTTGCTTCATTTCATCCCCACTGTAATCCTGACAGGTAGGTATTCATTATTGTACTCATTTTACAAATGGAAAAATTGAGAGACAGAAGTTGTGACTTGCTGACAATCATATTAGTAGCAAATGGCTCACACCAAATTTGAATTCACGTCTTCTTGACTCCAGGCCCAGAACTTTCTCACTTGGTCATCTATCATTTCCTGTATAATCTTCTAAATTTAATTTTATGCATTTAAAAATATCATTCTGAGATTGTTTATAGATTCCACTAGACTTAATGCCTTTTTTTGGGGGGGGTCCATGAAACAAAATGAGTTTTGGAACTCCTAGATACAATATTTCTATTGATGAGGCTAAAAGTTGCATTAGCTCTTTTGCTCATTGCATCCCACTGTTGATATGATCGCCAGCCTTGGGCTTATGGATCAGTACAATTCTTAGGTCTTTTCCCCACAAACTATTATTTAGCCATATTCTACTCGCAATTTCCCTTTCCAACTAATACTATACTTATAAAGTTAATATTTTGAATCCAAGTGCAGGACATTAAATAGAATCCCATGAAATTTCATCTTGTTAGCTTCAGGCTACCATTCCTTTCAAAGGCTGCACAGTGGCTAGATCACTGGGCCTGAAATCAAATGCAGCCTCAGACACTAGTTGTATGATCCTGAGCAAATACTTAGCTCTGTTTGGTTTAGTTTCCTCATCCATAAAATGAGCTGGAGTAAGAAATGACAAACTAGTCCACTATCTTTGTCAAGAAAGCCCCAAATGGGGTCATAAAAAGTCAGGAATGACTGAAATGATCAAACAACTACAATAGTCTCTTTTACCTTTGAAATTCTCTGCAGAATCTTCTATTAAAGCATGTACTCACTCACAGTGCTGGTAAAGGTCTTCCTCAGTTTCTTTTACATCACGGACACCATGTAATCCTTGAACTACAAATCTCATCCCTTACCCTTGATATAAGACTTATCTCTGTGTGGCTATTTCTATTCTTGATTTTTTTTTGGTGTTATTTCCTGAAAAGAAGCCATCAAGGACAATATCTTATAGCCTCTTGAAATATGTTTTTAAAATATGGAAGACTAAATTCCAAATCCTGCTTCAGATAAAAACCTACCTCAAATGCCTGCTCAAATATCATTGAGTTTCTCTTATTTGTTCATCTATGAATATTAAAAGCTCCCACCTCACAGAGTTATTGTAGTGACCAAATGATGTGGTACACATAAACATTTAAAGTGATATGGACATGCTGGTTATTATTGTTATTACTACTGTTATTGTTATTATTGAAAAGAAGAAGCCCCCACACTTTTCAGATGGGATGTATTCCCCACTTATTCAGCTTTAATCTAAGGTTATAGGGAAGCACAGTGATTTTAGGAATTTGGCTTTGGCCTATAAATCTACTTTTGGAACTTCTTCATTAGCCCAGTGAGCACCATTCTTCTTGAGATTTTTCAGACACCTTCCCTCAGGATTAATATGTAGCAAATAGTCCATGGAGAAGAACAGGCAATCCAAGTATATCTGCTTCTTTCTCAAATAGCGACAGAACTCACCTGCAGGCATCTGACCTCCTTAATGGCTATGAGGAATGCCTGAGGGTCCAGGGCTGCCTACTTGGGGTAGAAACAGGGCAGAAGGAAAAAAAGCTTCTGACCCAGAATATGAGTTTACCACCTAACTCCTCCCAAATACTGTTTTTGTTTTGAGGCTTATTTCCTGATTCTCTGATGTTTTAATCTCTCAATTTTTTTTCAAATATATATATATATAATATTTTATATACAAAAAGGTTAAAATTAAAACCATTTTCATGCTGGAAATTTCAGTGGAAAGGGTAGCGTGGGGGCAGAAAGTACAATATGCATTTATAATTGGCATTAATTATTTTCTCAAGGTATTCCTTCAGATTAATTTAAAGCCATATGCCATCAAGTTGGTTTAGAAACCAGTTATTCCTTATTTTATTGAATATATCACCATGTCTCAGCTGCCTCCAAACACAAATCTTCAGGCCCATTTTCCCATTGATGACTTCTTCCCAAAGCCTCCACTTTGGAAAAGGTTCACAGACCACTCATTACTCATTCTCCAAACTACATAATCATCTTGTCTTTTTCAGGTACCTCTCCTCCCATCACCCTTTCAACTCTCTTTATGTGTTGATTTCCTCATTGGAATATAATCTAATTGAGGACAGTGTCCTGTCTTTCTTTTTGCTTATATTTGTTTCCCCAACACTTAACATCATGATCAGAACATAGTAATTAATTATATTTGTTGACTAATAGATTGTAGTAGATAGAGCTGTGGACTTAAGAATCAGGAAGATCTCAGTTCGAATCCTACGTATATGCTTATTAGATATATGTTCCTGAGCAAGTTCCTTAACTTTTTTGAGCCTCAGATTTCTTATCTCCAAAATGGATATGATAGCAGGTACCTTCCTCACAGGGTTATTATTAGGATCAAAAGGGGACAAAATTCAGAAAGGAATTAGCAAAGTTTAAAGAAGAAGATAAATGTTATCTATAGTTATCTAGCTCTGATTATTGCCAGTACCTAGTTTTTCCTTTGGGTTATATTAGTTCCTGAGACTAGTAAAGCAAAATCAGCTTTGAGGGCTTAGAGTATGATAGAGGATAATCATTGCTACTTATTTAACTCTTGCTATGGCTCTGGGGAAGAGAATCTTGGGTCTGATGGTCTCTAGATTAGAGCAGAAGGATGGTCCAGGCAAGAGGACTATCTATGGCCATGGACCAGCAAGCTTATTTGTTTATTGGAGTTTTCACTTAGCCAAGGTCCTCCACCATCAATCTCATTCCTCAGTCCTCTCCAGAATTTGCTTTTCTCAACTGCAGGCATTATACTGAGCTCCTGTACAATCCTTAGCAAAAAGCCACTCTCATTGTTAAAGCTGACCTATGTGCTTTCCAGGTCCCTCAGAGTTCATCAATCAACATTTATTAAGCCCCTACTATATACCAGATAATGTTCTAAGTTAGCATGACATCTACTCCTGGACCCTTTGTTCCTGTTCCAATATTGTTCATATCCCACTAAGAAAAAAGCCTCCCTTCCACACATCACACACACACACACACACACACACACACACACACACATGATTTTTGCCAGTCTTTATATCAACTTTTTAATATCAGGTCTCTAGATACAGTCTGTAACAAACTGATAGCAAAAAAAAAATCCTGGGAAACTATGATCCCTCAGCTTAGCACATTGCCTGCAGAATACCAATATGAAATTCAGTTTGTTAAAATGTTTTCCAAATATGTGTTAGTAAAATTAGAACAGATTTGTGTTCTGAGGATTCTTTTTAATTGATAAAAAAAAAACAAACAGAAGGAGCTGTTGCTTGTTTTCCTTTATATTTCTTTGCATAAAATCTTCATTTTAAACTAGGCCTGTGGATTTCCTGTTATGCTTTTTAAAAATATAGCCTAGCTGTTTTGGGTTTGCCCTTCTAAGGTTCCATTTTATATTACATTAAATTTTATATTCCATGTATTATATTATGCTCCATTTTATATTTATTTTATTATGCTTAGTAATGGAAGAGAGAGTGGTACTAGATTCAAATATTTTTCAAGCTTCTTTCACCTTCCATAGATAGTTGTGTAACTTTCTCTAGCACTTAAGATATATGACATATTTTGCCCAAATGAAGAACCCTGTTATGCCGGGGAAGCAAGTATTATTATCCCCATTATACCAATAAGGAAACTGAGGTTCAAAATCTTTAAGTTATTTAACCAGGAATACCCAGAAAATGTATCCAAGTCAATAAGCAAACCCAGGTCTTTGGTTCATAATAGCCACCACTACTTGCACTATACTGTGCTACCCCTATTGATTTGCCTGCTAATAGTAATGAAATCCAATGAAATCCAGTTCAACAAATGCAGTGTCCCAAATATCTTAGTGCCATTTTAATCTAATAAAGCTATTAAAGCTTAAAAAGGTACTAAAACTTTTAGGATTCTTCATTTATTAAGCAATTGTTCTTTCACAAACCACCCTGATGGAGCTTAGGAACCAAAAGACTTCAAAATGTCAATATTCCTGCCCTAGAGGACACTCCAGTCTCTTAGATATGTACAAGTAAACTGTGTATTAGACTGGGAGTTTCTTGAGGCTAGGGACTGTTTTTGTTTTTTAATCTTTTGTACTATTCCCCAACACTTAGCATACTACATAGTACATAGCCCTCATAAATGCTTAGTAACTGATTCAAAATGAATTATCTCTGAAGGAAGAATATTTTGCTTAGAAATATCTGAGGAGGGAGAGGTCACTTTTTTTTGCAGTTGGTAGGGTAGGGAACTGAGAAATTTCTATGAGCTGAGTTAACTAACCCCTTCTCCCTAGTCTTCCTTGTGATGAAGAGTATTAGGAAGTCTAAATTAGCATAATATATTTGATAGTATAAAAGACAAAATAGCACTGAGTTCCAGTCTTGGCTCTTACAGTAACTCATGTGAACTAAAGTTCTCTACCAAAATTAAATCCCACTTCTGATATTTACTACCAGTCCTGAAAAATCCTTTAACCTCATTTTCCTCTTCTAAAAAGTGGGGATAAGAATAGCCAGAATATCATTCTCAAAAGACTATCTGTGAGGCTCAGTTAAGGAAAATAGATCTGAGATACTTTGTAAACTTTAATAAGTGCTCCATAAATGTCAAGGAAGGACTGAGGAGCAAATGGATGATTACTGAGGTTCTAGGATCAGAGAACTTGGGATTTAGAAGTATAATAGACATCAGAGTTTACACAGTCCAGTCACCTTACTTTACAACTCAGAAACTGAGAGCCAAACAATTTAAATCATTTTTTCTGAGGTCACAAAACTTGCAAATAGTGGAGGAGGGAAGTGAATTCCAGGTCAAGGGTTGAGTCTTTCCAGCCCTAAACAAGGACAACTTTATCTTTGAGTTGATTTTCTAGAGTTTGTGCCATCTTGGAAAGGAGGGGATTCAGATGGATTCAGACCTTATTCTCGTTAATAAGGATCTCTAAATAACTGAGCAAACCAGTCACAGCCCTATAATGGTAGAGAGCTGATGGACTATAGGCACAGAATAAAATATATCTTTTTTTCAGATATGATCAAAAATGCAAATATTTTCTGCTGGATTATACTTTTTTTGCTATGGAAGGCTCTAACATGCTTCAGTTCTCCATCCTGAAGCTTCATTCCAGTCCTGGAAATCACACATAAGAAGTACCCTTCACCTCTGAGCCATTCTGTTCAATGATCATAGTTCTTTTCACAACTTCCATTGAAGGGTTACACACACACACACACACACACCACACACACACACACCCTATGCACACACACTTATATATGTATATCTAATTATATATGTATATATATGCTTACATTTATATATACACATATATATAATGTATGTATTTATGTATACATACACATACATATAGGTATATACTCACAAATACATACAAACACATACACACACACATATATATATATATATATATATACATATTCATTTTTCCCTCTGCCATCCTTCAGATTCCTTCTTCTCTGCTATTCTGACTTAAATTAATCCCCATCATTCCTTTGCTTTCTATTTCAATTCAATTCAACTCAGCAAAGATTCACAAAGTACATTATAAAACCAAACCAATGCTCACCCTTAGGATCACAAGGATGAAAATTGACAAATTGCTTGCTCTTGAGGAATGTAACTTCTCCTGGGGTTGGTGAGAAGTCATGTCACAAATACCAATAAATAGGATACAAGGTAGAATGATAAAACAGCAAAGGAAAAGCCAAGACAAAGGGCTCTAGAAAAGTAGAAAGAAAGGGAGATTTCTTACAGCTTGGGATATGGGAGTGTATCAAGACTTAGTTTAGTCAAACAAAAATTAGATTTAGAGACAAAAGGACCTGCTTTGAAATCTTATCTCTGTCCTTTTTCCATTTATGTGACTTGGAGGAAATCACTTAACCTGCCAGATTTTGGGAAAAGAAGGGAGTTGTTCAAAATGGTTTGCAAAGTTTTTTCCTTCCTTAAATCTATCATCATATAATTAGAAGGCTTCATTGAAGAGGTGATTGTAAGAGGATAGTAACAAGAAGAACTATGGAAAGAGAATATTTTAGGCAGAGGGAACACATTGGGAAAAAATGAGGAAACTGATCATTGAAGGGAAAGATCCTGTTTGGCTAAAATTTAGAATTTGAGAAGGGAAGTAATGAGATATAAAGCCTGGTGGATAGTGAATTGAAGCAGAGTGATTTGGGACAAGGTTCAGGAAATATTATAACAGTTATAAATACAATACTTATTACTATTAATAATAAAAACATCAATTATTATTATTGATAATAATAATACAATTTATATAGTGCTTTCAAAGCACTTCATAAATATAACTTTATTTTTGTTACCACTCTGGGAGTTAGGGCTATTATTATTCCCATTTTAGTGATGAGGCAAGTTAAGATGACAGATATTAAATGACCCGCCCATGGTCAGACTACCAGTGAGTGTGACTTACTTTGCTTCCTAATTAATTTAAGTGGCTAAGTGGATAGAGTACTCCCCTGGAATCAGTAATATTTGAGTTCAAAACTTGCCTCAGACACTTATTAACTGTGTTGTGAGAATTGTTGCGAGGACCAAATGAGATAATGATTGTAAAGTACTTAGAACAGTGTCTAGCACATAGTAAACTATACAAATTTTAGTTATCATTACTATTTATAAAAAATAAGAATGCTAAACTAGATTTTTCTAGAGATGTAGGATCTCTCTGGTTATGACTATTAATGATGCTATTGATGGCATTGTTAATGAAGGAAAGAAGTGAAGTTAGCAAGCATTTATTAAGCACCTACTGAGTGCCTGGAATTGTATTGAGAACAAGAGATACAAAGTTAGGCAAAAAACAACCCCCACCCTCAAGGATCTTACAATCTAATGGAAGAGTAAACAAGAACTATTTACTAGCAAAATATATGCAATATAGATTGTAAACAATCTCAAAAGAAGGGCATTAGAATTAAGGTGGATTGGGAAAAGGCTTCTTATAGATAGTATGATTTTAGCTGAGACTTAAAGGAAATCAGGATAGACAGGATGCAAAGAAGGCAGAATAATTGAGAAAGAATAAATTAGAAATAAGAATTTTAGAAGTGACATTAGAGGGTAACTCATTAAATTCCTTTTTTATTGATGAAGAAATTGGTAGGTTAAAGACTTAGTCAATCATTTAGTAAGAATCATCAAGGGTGGGGTTAAACGCAAGTGTTTTAACTCTGAATCCAAGATTCTTCCCTCTGTATATCACGGCCCTCTTGGGCTTTCCAGAAATTGTGACAGGTCTCTGTTTCTGAAATTCAGAAGCAAATACACATCTGTTTCATACTGATCTGTTATTCACTTGCCTATAGGTCATAAAATATACCTTGTGATTTTTCAGAATCTGCCAATTCCCTTCTAAACACACATCTTTATAATGCATTTGTATGCATTAAGGATGGCAAACATGAAGATATTTGCCTCCTATTATTTAACCTGGGAGTAAAATTATAGAACCCCAATTCTAGAATCCCTGGTTGTGTTCAGCCAAGTGACCCTGATGATTTATATAACCTCTTGGTTCCTTCATTTTCCCCACCTATCATTGGAATGATAATGCTTTCCATCTAATGTTTTCAATTATATTTTTCTGTTCTAAATGAAAATCTGTGGATCTCCAACCTTAGAAGATTTTAGGCCCAGAATTGGAAGAAAACTCAGAGATTATCCAGTTCAACCTCCTCATTTTACAGTTGAGAAAATTGTGGCTTATAGAAACCAAGTCATTTGCCTAAGATCACACAAGGATCAGAGGTAGGACAAATGCTCATTATATATGCTGCATGTTAAGAGTCTTAGGTCATTGGATTTAAAATGATAACCTAAGATAACATGTAGTTCAAATCTTTCATTTTACAGAACAAATTGAGTCTCAAAGAAGATAAGTTCTTCACTAGAATTCAAACCCAAAGGTTCTAACTGAAAATCTACCTTTACCACTATATTACAACAATCTCTTTATTAAGATTTCTGTAACCTGAATTGCATAAAAAACTGAGAATTGGAAAGAAGAAAGATTTGCAGAAAATAGGAAGGTAAAAGACAGGAAACCTGGCACTAGACCAGTTTAAGGTGAGTCACCCACTCTGTCATTTTATGACCTCAACAAAGGTTTTCATCTCCCTGAAAAAAGGTTTTTATCTTCTCTATAAAATAAAAACATTTTAATACTTTCTTAGGTCCCTTTTAGCATTAATCTTCTGAGGATTCTTTAGAGTTCTTATAATATAGCTTTAGAAGAATTTCTCAGAAATGATATTTTTGTCATGAGCAAATTAATAAATGGCAAAAATGTTCTTGGGCCATTTTTACCATGCAGAAGGAAACATTCTGTACTCGGCCAGCACAATTGTTTCACTGACTAGATGCTGACTGAGAGATGTGATGACTTAATCATGACAAACTCAGTTATGTCCAAGTCTCAATGTTTTATGTGTTTGGCAAATGGCTTTCATTTATGTGCATACATCAAGGACAGGGCATACTTCTCAAGAAAAGTCTATGTACTTCATTTGCCAGAGAAGATTTAGTTTTCTCTCTGGTACAGATTAGAGAATAAACAAAAATAATCTCAACTCTTCCTTGTAAGTCAGCTCTAGTATAACTGGAAGAGAAGCATAGCACTCCAGTGGATTAGGAGAGAGGTTTGATGTGGGGAGGAAAACAACAATAACCACAAACTAGCCTTTAGCCACATCAAACAAAAATATGTTTTTTCCTTGTATCCCTGAATTTGTGTGTGTGTGTGTGTTTATGTATGTTTGTGAATATGTATATTGGTGGTAGTAAAAGACATCTGCCCTTAAACTTCAGAATGGTTTAAAGAGTTAGATGATGACTAGGAGATGATTTGCACGAAATGTTATATTTTTTAGGAACTAAAATGATTGGCTTCTATAGACATTTATGATCTATAAACCTGTGATCCAATGTGTTACCTTTATCAAGTTTGGCTCAGTTTCTGAAACAAGAAGAAAAGGAAATTATTACTTCTTTTGTGATTTTCAAATAACTTTTCCCCTTTTAAAAATAGAACAACACTCTAACCAAAAAAAGTATTATTTGATAAACTATTTCCCATGTGTCAGGCTAATATAATTTCAACTTCTTTTTGATGCTTAAAATGTCAAATTCACAGAATGACTAATCTACTTTAGAAGATGTTTTCACTCAATGGAAGCTAACAATGGTTCTGTTTTCATCAGGGAACAATGAACAGTCATTTGCTTTGATTCAGAAATCAATTAAACATGAACCTTGCATTATGCTATTAACAATGTTTTCTCTTTAAAATAATATTATAGCTCCAAATGGGGGTTAGGGTGATGAAGATTCTTAGATAATTAGAAGTAAAATAATGAAATTAGTTAAATTATTCAGTTTTGTAAGATTTTCTTTTAGACTTCTTATTGTTTTTTTGAGGTCAGTAAAATATAGAAGGTTGAAACCTGTATCTACATTTGGAAAGACCAGGATTCAAATCTTGCCTTTCATATTCAGCAACTGAGTATAATTCATAGATCATGGACAAGTAACTTAACTTATTTGAACTTCATGCAATACTTTCAGACTTATTTCTCAAAGTTATAAATTGGTTGCAATCTATTCAACTGGAAGGAGTTCTCACACTTATGTTATCTATCACAGACCACTGACACATAAAGCTGTGATAACTGGACATTAAAGTTTAATTTTACTAAAGGACAATGATATATGCAATTCATGAGGTGTTACAGGCAACACGAACAATGTACCATGCTTGAGTATCATATTCTAAAATACTCCAAGTCCCCTAGATTTATAGAGTATAATTACTGTGCTCCTGTGTACAGGAACTATATGCTTAATTCAAAATGTATGTATTGGAATAAAAAAAAAACAGGACAATTAGTAAATTTATAGTCTATTAGTCTTTGCCTAATTATTTCATTTTCACAACAATGATTCTATGAGATTTTCAGTCTTCAGAAGACAGAATTAGGGCTACTAGATCCACTTTCCAAAATATTCAGGGAGTAAATAATACAACAAATGATTTCTCATTTTAATACTTTATAGGTAATTGCAATAACCCCTTCCTATTCATTAGTCCTTTGCCTACTACTTCTGCTTCTACACATTATCAGAGTGAAAGAGAGGCAGAAAGAAAGCTAAAGTGAAACAGTCCCAAGCCTAAAACTATATTATAAAGCAGCAATCTTCAAAACTATTTGGTATTTGCTAAGAAATAGGGTGGTGGATCACTGGAATAAATTAGATTCACACAGCACAATAATCAAGGCCTCTAGCAATCTAATATTTGATAAATCCCCAAACTCCAACTTCTGGAATAAGAACATACTACTTGACAAACATTACTGGGAAAACTGGAAAATAATATTTCAGAAACTTGGCATAGACCTACATCTCATACACCATACCAAAATAAGGTCAAAGTATATACATGATTTGGACATAAAATATGATACCATAAACAAATTAGGAGTGCAAGGGATAATTTACCTATCAGATCTTTGGAGAAGGGAGGAATTTATGACCAAAGAACTAGAGAACATTATGAAAGGCAAAATGAACAACTTTGGTTACATTAAATTAAAAAAAAATTACACAAACAAAATCTTGTTTGCTTTTTTCAAGATTAAAAGGGAATTACAAAGCTGTGAAAAAAAATTTACAGCCAGTGTTTCTGATAAAGGTCTCATTTTTAAAATATATAAAGAACTCTGTCAAATTTTAAGAATACAAATCATTCCCCAATTGATAATGATCAAAGGATATGAACAGACAATTTTCAGGTGACAAAATTAAAGCCATTTATAGTTATATGAAAAAAATGCTTGAAATCACTATTGATTAGAGAGTAGAGAAAAACAAATTAAAATAATTCTGAGGCATCACCTCACAACTTTCAGATTGGCTAAGATGACAGGAAAAGGTAGTGATAAATGTTGTAGGGGATGTGGGAAAACTAGGATACTAATGCATTGTTGGTGGAGTTGTGAAATGATCCAACCATTGTGGAGAACAAATAGGAACTATGCCCAAAGGGTTATACAATTGTGCTTACTCTTTGACGCAGCAGTGCCATTATTGGGTCTGTATTCCAAGGAAATAATAAAGGAAGGAAAAAAAACCCTATATGTGCAAAAATGTTTGTAGCAGCTCTTTTTATAGCAGCAAATTATTGGAAAATGAATAGATGCCTATCAATTGAGGAATTCCTGATCAAGTTGTGGTATACGAAGGTAATGGAATATTATTGTTCTATAAAAATGATGAACAAGCTGATTTTAGAAAGGCCTGGAAAGATTTATATGAACTGATGCTGAGCAAAACAAGTAGAATCAGGAATACACTGTATACAATAACAGCAAGAATGTGAAATAATCAATTAGGAAACACTTGGTTTTTCTCAGTTGTTCAGTGATCCAAAGCAATTTCAATAGATTTTGAATAGAAAATGCCATCTGCATCCAGAAAAAGAACTAAGGAGACTTAATGTAAATCAACATATGCTATGCATATATATATATATATGTATATATATATATACAGAGAGAGAGAGAGAGAGAGAAGGAGAGAGAGAGAGAGAGAGAGAGAGAGAGAAGGTAGAAAAGAAAAAAAAAGTGTGAGAGGGAGAAAGAGGAGAGAGTAAGGAAGAAAGAAATTAAGAGGAAGAAAAATTAATAAATAATTAATAATTAACCAAACCACAATTATTAACTGCCTATTATATGCTAGATACCATGCTAAAGTCTAGATAATGAAGAAGTAACTCACCTGCAAATGTACTATTTCATTTTAAGATTGTAAAAACTACAGCTTAAAGAAATTAGGATGTTTGGTCATGATCACACAGCTAATAAGTGTCACAAGTATGAACCCAGATCTTCCTGGTTCCAAGTCTCCACTTCTTTGAACTGATATATAGGAGACTGATATTCAGCTAGTTGGTCTTTGAGCCACCTTCCAAATTTTAGTCTCTGTGATTCTGTTAAATCAAATTATCTTCATGGCATTTCAGTTTGCTAATTCATTAACTGGAAAGATTAATTCATTTATACTTTGGACATCTATTTTATCTTCAATAGTTATTTTGGATAATAAGAAATATAGAGGATGGCTTACTAAAGTTCATTAGGGTTATAAAGGAATCTCCACATAATTCAAATTTGAGATGTTAGGAAGAGAAGAAAGGAATATATAATTGGAGGCTCAATATGGAATACCTTATCTTTTTATCAGGAAAACATTGTTGTAATTTATCCTTAAATGGAAAAAAAAATACAAACTCTGAATGCTCAGCTCATTACTCTAAAAAAGCATGAAAACAATCCATAGAACACTCAAAATAAAGGAATAAGAGCAGAATAATGACTTGTCCTAAAAAACATTCTTTCTGAATCCCATAAAAATGATGAGAATTAAATGACAATAGTAAACATAATAAAATAGCATTAAAACAAGACCATTAATATTATATAATAATGATTTTGAAAAAAAAGAGATTAAAATGAACTATTTTGGATTGATTTCATCTACAATGAATATTTATAATCATCATCTACATTTGTTGTTCTTGTTCAGTTGTTTTAGAAGCATGTACAATTCTTGGTGACCCTATTTGGGGTTTTCTTGGCAGAAACATTGTAGTACTTTGTCATTTTCTTTTCCAGTTCATTTTACAGAAGAGGAAAAGGTGGCAAACAGGTTTAAGTTACTTGCCCAAGGTCACACAGCTAATAAGCAGCTGAAGACAAATCTAAACTCAGGAACATGAGTTTTCCTGAATCTAGGTCCTGTACTTTCGCCATCACACTGCTAGCTGCTCATCAACTACATATTATAGAGGAAAATGTTTGCTGATATAATTTCTTTGCAATCAGTATTTCATTAACATTTTCTATGTTTGTACTGGTATTGTTGCCTTGGATATATCCATCTATGTTTTGCAGAAAAGTAAGATCAATACAACTGAAAGAAGTGCAGAAAGGCAAGATGATTAATAACTAAAATATCACTAAATTTTTAGGACAAGAAAGTAAGTAAAATAATGAATTTAAGTGTTTAACTTCTCAGTTCCATTCCATATGACCATTGGGCAGTTAGATGACACAGGCCATAGAGTGCTGAACCTTGAATAAGAAAGAAAGTTCCACTCTCCAATAGATAAATGGTCAAATGATATGAACAGACAATTTTCAGATGATGAAATTAAAACCATTTCTAGTCATATGAAAAGGTGCTCTAAATCACTATTGATCAGAGAAATGAAAATTAAGACAACACTGAGGTACCACTACACACCTGTCAGATTGGCTAAAATGACAGGAAAATATAATGACGAATGTTGGAGGGGATGTGGGAAAACTGGGACATTGATACATTGTTGGTGGAACTGTGAACGGATCCAACCATTCTGGAGAGCAATTTGGAACTATGTTCAAAAAGCTATCAAGCTGTGCATACCCTTTGACCTAGCAGTGTTTCTATTGGGCTTATATTCCAAAGAGATCTCAGAGGAGGGAAAGGGCCCCACATGTGCAAAAATGTTTGTGGCAGCCCTTTTTGTAGTGGCTAGAAACTCGAAACTGAATGGATGCTTATCAATTGGAGAGTGGCTGAATAAATTATGATATATGAATGTTATGGAATATTATTGTTCTGTAAGAAATGACCAGCAGGACGATTTCAGAGAGGCCTGGAGAGACTTGCATGAACTGATGCTGAGCAAAGTGAGCAGAACCAGGACATCATTATACACAGCAACAACAATACTATATGATGATCAATTCTGATGGACATGGCTCACTTCAACAATGAAATGTTTCAAACCAGTTCCAATTGTTCAGTAAAGAAGGCCATAAACACCCAGAGAGAGGGATATGAAATATGTTCTACAACATATCATTTTCATGCTCTCTATCGATGTTTGCTTGCATTGGGTTTCCTTTTTCAGATTTTTTTGTTCATGTAGATACAATTGTTCTTGCAAAGCAAGATAAGTATGGAAATATGTATACATCCATTAGACTTGTCAAGTATTTTAATATAATTAACATGTAGTGGACTTCCTGTCATCTAGGGGAGTGGAGGGGACTGGGGGGGGGATTTGTAACGGAAAGCTTTGTAAGGGTAATGTTGAAGAATTACCCATACATATGTTATGCAAATAAAAAAGCTTTAATTAAAAAGAAAGAAAGAAAGACCTGGGTTTATACTCTTCCAGGAAGATAGTAGCTATGTGATACTGGATAAGAAACTTTTTTTTCCTCATCTGTATAATGGAGATAATGATAGCACATATTCCCAAAGGCTATTATGAAGCTAATATTATTGCAAACTATAAAATGCTATATAAATCCTATCAATGTTATCATTAGTACACTATTGTCAAAGTGAAATATTCTAATTTTAGAAAAATAACACTAACAGCTTACCTTTAACTATTGCTTTAAAAGTTTGTGAAGCAAGTTATATATTTTATTTAAATTTACATCTATTTCAATACTATAAGTTCTATAGGGTATTCCTAGTCTTTTTGGAGTTTTAACAATTAATAATATGTTCCAAAATTTAACAGCATAAAGCTGTTTAAGACTTACAATTCGTTATAAAATGTAATTATTTGTATTCGTTTATACATATCTAGAAATTGAAGTACAATGAATATATGATTTTTTATGATCACAGAGCCAATAGATGCTGAAGCTAGAATTTGAACTCAAACCTCCTAATGCTCTACATATTGTAGTTTACTACCATCTTGGGAAGGAAAGAAATAAGCATTTATGTACTTCTATTATGTGTCAGACCCTGAGCTGAGTGCTTTTTATAAATATTTCATTTGATGCTCCTAATAATCTTGCAAGCTAGATGTTATTATGATGCTCGTTTTACAGTTATAGAAACTGAGGCAAACAGAGGTTAAATGCCTTGATCTAAATCACAGAGTTTAAGTATCTAAAAATCATATTTGAATTCAAGTCTTTCTGCAGGAAATTAAGAGAGTTCCAAGTTCAGTACTAACTCTATTATGTCTAATGTTTGCCATTGAACCAAGATGTATAAAAAGAGACACAAACCAAATTTTCTTCTTTAGTGAAAGAAGCATGAAAATATGTAGGAGTCACAGGAGAGTAAATGGTACTGCTTACTTACTATTATCCTTTAGGGCCTCCTAAATTTTCAAGGAAAATTATAGTGTCTATACTAAAGACAGCAATAAAGAACTGGAGAGAATATATACCTAAAGCTCCTCCTCCCCCCAAAAAATTATCATTCTTACAATAAACCAAAAAAGTAAAATTTTCTCCTATCATTGAATACAAATAGATAGTTCTGAATTGCTGTTGTGAATAACAAAAATAAATACTGAGATCAGACGTATACCCTTTTTTCTACAGAAAAGCAAGTTAATTTTGGTGGGGAAAGTTGATTAGCAAAACTAAAAAGACTATAACTTGTTATAAAAATCCCTATCAGAAACCAACATCAGCTAATAATTGTCATACTAGCTTAATTATTTTTGGATACACTAGAACAATTTCTGCATTTTTGTAATATGACCACAGCAGGTTTGGCATAGCCTCCTCCTTAGTATTCAGATTTTGTTCTTATTCTTGTGAAGACTTCAACTTTTTTTCATGGTATTTCAGAAGTAAGCTAAGAACTCATTTCAAGTCTAGAATTTGCTTATTCTATAAAGACATTTGTTCCAAGTTTTGCTGGTAGGCATTACATGGAGAACATTATTTGAAGTGAAAATTTTCCCTTATTGATGAGGCCAGTGGCAGAAAAAAAATATCACAGACTAATAAGACCTGTTAACATTTTAATATGTTAATATTTTCAATGATAATTTGACAATATAAAATCGACCAATTTGTGACCCTTGTTATGTTATCATAATTGAACTTTATAACTATTCCATTGTTAAATTTTAGTCATTAATTTACAAAAATGAAATTGAACTGGTATATAGAGCTAGAAGGCACCTTAGGTTTCATCGTTTATTGAATTATGAAAAGTCTTCCTTCCTTAACTTTGTCCTCTTACTAGATGTTGTAGAGGAGAAAGAGATTGAAGAAGAGGACCTCTGACTTTTCATCCAATTCTAAGAAATAGAAATGTCAGAATATATGGTTAGAAGGTTGGAATTAGGATAAGAGGGAAATACCCAATTCCGAGATTTGGACTTTTTTCTCTAGGTAATGTTAACCACAGAAGCAAGTGATTTTGGAAAGCTATATTGAAACCAGTAGTTTAGAAAAATGCATCTGGCATCAACATTCAGGACAAATAGAAATTGTTTTTATATCAAGGGTAGGGGGACTCATCTGGAAGACCACAACAGGCTCTAGATGTGAGTTGATAAGAGTCTGTGTAGATCAGAAGAACTGGATTGTGAGAATCACTGCTTTCATGTTGATAGCCTGGCTACCTCCCAGGACCTCAATGTCAGTGATCTTATCTTGCCATTTTAGTAAGATTCACAATTGACACTAATCAAAATAAGTGAGGAGCCAGATGGGGAGCCTGTGGTCAGTCTGGATTTCATGATCATAGAGAAGATTTAATATTGTCATTATATTAGAGTTCTCCAGTGTGGTCTGGAGCTTACTGTCCTGTTACTGCCATACTATCAGCTTCACAAAGGAAACAAAGCACAGTCTTGAAATTATTTTGAGTCCCTCACAGAAATATTGGGATGGGAGGCAGGAAATCTAGATTCTATTATCAGCTCTGCAATTATCTAGCTGAGTGACCTTGAATAATTAAGCTCAGTCCATTTTGACAAACACTTATGAAGTCTGTTCTAATCAAAGAATACAATAATAAAAGTTCCTGGGGATATAAAGATAACTAATGACAGAGTTCCTTCCTTGAAAGAGCTTACATATAATAGCTTGGAATAAGAAAGGTGGATTCATATGTACTATGTACACCTTTTTAAGTATGATAGAATAGAATGTGATTAGGAACAAGGGAGAAATTCAGACAAATTGTACTAAGAAAATTTTCATGAAGTAGGTGGAATGGAAATAATTTATAGTAGAGAGGATAAAAAAATATTCCATAAGACATTTCACCATGCAGAAATGAAGATTGTACATATTTCACATATGTGGTATGGCTTTTTTGAATTCTCAAAGTTGGGAAGGCATAAATATAATTTAAGGGATAGGAGTGTAATTTAAACCCTTTCAAACTTAGTTTCTTCATTTCTAAGTTAAGGACTAATCAAACTGATTCCTAATGGTGTTAGATCAAAATTTTTTATAGAAACATGTGGGAGAGACCTTATACATCATGTATTTTAGAAATGAGGAAATGGATGCTGAGAGAAGTGATAGAACTACATATGGTCACACAGCTACTAAGTGTCTGAGGCAAGATTTGAATCCATTTTTCCCTGACTTCAAATGAAGATATCAAAGCAAGTCTCTATAGTTATCTCTCTGGATGTAGAGGGCTCTCTGCCTTGAAGTGCCTCATTGTTGAAAAGAGCCAAGTTCATTACAATTGATCATCACATAATTATGTTGTTACTATATACAATATTCTCTTGCTTCTACTCTCTTAACAGCATTGGTTCATGTAAGTCTTTCCAGTTTTTTCTGAAATCAACCTGTTCATCATTTCTCATAGAATAATAACATCCCATTACATTTATATACCATAAAGAATCCAGCCATTCCCTAACAAAAGGACATCCACTCAGTTTCCATTTTCCTGCCACTATAAAAATGACTGCTGAAAACATTTTTGCACATGTGAGTCCTTTTCCTTCTTTTATGATCTCTTTGCGATACAGGCCTAGTAGAGATACTGATGGATCAAAGGATCGCATAGTTTTAAAGCCCTTTGGGCAAAGCAACTCTCTTATTAGAAATTGCAGAGCAAATTTTGTTGTTAAGGATTGTAGATTAGAGGGAGGATTTTCCCATTTTTAGTTCCCTACCTGGATGCAATCCCCAGATCCAAAATAACAATAATAATATCATCATTCCCATTTTATATATTATAATGCAGTTTGATGTGTGGCTAGATTTAATGGGCACTAAGGCCCCTTCTAGTTTTCAAATTCTGTGATACTAAGATAGAGATGAGAAAATTGAGACTTGGACATATTCATGATCACATAGCTACCTAAGTGGGGCAGGATTCTAAGCAGAGTCTCTGGATTCCAAATTCAGGAATATACAACATTGTATCTCATTGTTGAATAATATTAGATGTACTAAGTATAGGATTTCCATAACTCTCAATAGACCAACAGATGATGCTATAAATGGCTTGCTACAATGTTTGCATTTCCTCTTGTGAGTAATAAAAATATTAGAGCCTGGGGTTTTACAATCTCCCAAATGAGTATCACTAAAATGTTGACTTCTAAGTGTTAAATCTTTTTTCTGTTACAATATTTACATGCTATCTGCTGAGAAACCCCAGTAGACAATCATCCAAGCTAAAAGATAAAGATATTACACAGTTAAGAAATAATATTATATTAACACTATTCCTCATAAGCTCAGGAGAGTTAACTCATAAAATACATCCTTCTGGCATGGGCATTTCCACATAATCCTGTATTTTCCCTTGTTTAAAATTACATAAAATCTATACAATTTTAAAGGGGTACATTTTTACCCAGTTGGTAGCTTGGTAGTTCATGTTTAATTTATTTTTAATTTGCATTTCAATTCATTCACTGGGGGCAGTGTGTCTCAGATCCTAGAAATAGACAATGTCCTAGGTCTAAAATTAAGAGAAAGCCACCTAGTGGGATTGCATTTGATAACATATGAATTGCATTTAATAATAATTTTCCAAATGACTTAAAATTGCTCACTGCAGTTGCTCATCTCATTACCACCAACATTCCTTCAATGATGCTATGTGACTATGAATCATAGAAAACTATAATCTTCAAAAAATTAAAATTATAAATATAACCAAATATAATGGAAAGACATATGGTGGGTGTAAACACAATTTAGTATGCAACCCACATGCAAAAAGTGACAAAATATATTGCAGAAGATAAAAATGATTAAAAATGTTGTGCCTATGATATAAAAGTAATTTTGTGTAAAACGTAATGTGTTAGGGATTTCCTGCCTCTTTTGACCAACAAGAAGTGGAGCACAGGACTTTTTTTTCCAGTTTCAGAAAGAATTACTTGCCAGAGTAATTACAGCTATTTCTACAAGATAAGGAAACAATAGGTCCAACAAGGAACAAATAGCCTTAAGCATTAATAGAAGAGACTTCTAATCACTACTCAGTAACATACTCAGCACTCTGTTATTAGCAAAATCCAAACTTCAGAAGAGCACACAAATCTCTTGATAAGGTGATGCTTTGGAGCCTACTCTGGAATTTACATTTTTCTCTATTAACTGCTATTATAATTTCCTCTGCTCTCCCCTTAGCAAACTTTTTGAAACGAGGGGCAAACTTCAACTCTGATGAGCCACATCTTGAAGAAGGAAAAATGTAAGAGGGGAGGACATAATTCTATTTTTCATGAGGTGAGCTCTAGACTAAGAGATATCTGAGGCAGAAATCTGAAAGCAGAAATGTATGCTCTTCAAAGCCTGTCAAAAACATCAGATATTGAGTCAACTAGGATAGTGAATTAAAGAACAAGGAAAAATAGGGTAGGATTTCAGGAGGGTCTTTGTAAAAATATTCCAATGTTAGTGGGTGCAGGGACTGAAGTAGGTGAAAAATAGACCAACATGGGAGGAGTCTTGAGACAGCTTTGATGTCTGAGTAGGTCAATAGGATGAAGCCTACAATCAATGGAGAAGGGATTCAGAATAAGTAATAAGGTAATGAAAGGGAGGGCAAATTACAAATAACAACAAAAACTAACTCCATCAAAGGATTCAAGATGAAAAAAAATCAGCTAAAAATCTAGCCCACAAAGCAGTTAAACTGTGAAGACATAAAACAATAAGGAAGAATGAGTTTACAATATATCTAAAGATTACAAATATTGTGCGTTGGAACTCTATGAAACTTGAATCTATATCAATCTAGGGGAAGGGGAAGACACTCAGGTTTTCTGAGCAAAAAAACACAACTGAAATAATTTGCATTTACATTCACTCTGAGCCAACCAAGGCTTAAACAAAAGAAACAGAATTTGAAAGACCCTCAGAGGTTATATAGTTACCAAAGATTACACTTCTATTATTAGTCTCAGCATAAGATTTTGAACCCCAATCCTCTGAAATGAAACTTACAACCATATTTCCCCCTTGTAGAAAAGGGGGAAATTTTTTATCCTGTTTATTTCCAGCTCTTACCATACTTTGTTAAACAAAGTAACTATTAAAATTTGTTTACTGAATTTTCAGATTTAACTCTACACTTCTCATGTTCATAATGTATTTTGTTTCAAGATTCTATATAAATATGCATTATCACACTCAACATTATTATTGTCATCAATAGAAGCAGTGAGTCTTTTGATTCTCATACCAATCTATGAGGCAGGTAGAACAAACATATGAATTCTACAGAGGAAGAAGTTAAAGCTCAGAAACATTAAATGACATTCTAGTCATTCAGTAAGGCTGAACATATTATCTGTTCTAACATGCAACAAATCCAACTTCAGTGCTCCCCCACCCCTGAAATGTTATCTTGTTAGAAGCAATATTACTTAAAGGTAGGTAGTCCTAGTCTCAAGTCCATAATCTTACATTTATATGTAGTAGACATTTTATAAATGCATATGCATTGAATCATATTGCTAATGAGCATCATAGCCCTCCATTAATCTTAATGCTTATTTCTCCTCTTTTGAAAAAAAAGTCAATGATACAGAAGGTATAGGGGGAAAGAATAAACATATGTTGTCTACTATTTGACAGGCACTATAATGCTAAAGGAATTATATATATGTACATATATATATCCAATTTGATCTTCACAGCAATCCTGTGAGATAGATTCTATTATTAACCACATTTTATCATTTAAGACACTAAGGCATACAGAGATTAGGAGGCTTGCCCAGGGACACGTAGTAAATTTCTAAGGCCATATCTGAACACAGGGTCTTCTTTACTCTAGGACCAGTGCTCAAGCCACTGTACCATTTAGTTACTTCAGAAAAAAAATCTTTAAGAAAAATTTGTTTTACATTGTAGCTTTAAAACAATAGAACTATCACCTAAATGGAGGAGGAAGGAAAAAGAAATCTTGTCATTTTGGAGATAACTATTATTCAACAATACATGAATGTCTTCTCATATCCATCTTTTATCTCACCATTCTCAAATTCATTTTCCAAAAGACATCATGTATCAGTAGGAACAGATGGCTCAGCTGATTCCTAATTGGACATAGCACTATTTGTTAATAGGTTAGCACTTGAAGCTGTGTCCCAGATTGGGTGTCACCCAATTGCTGCAGTAGTCAGACAGGCATTTGGTCATTACTACATATAATACCAGTCCACATTTTGGGGCACAAATATTATAGCCTTCCTCCATAGAAGGGTTCTACTAAGATTCAAATGTGATAATTTATATGGAAGTGTTTTGGAAGCTAGAAAATAGAACAGAACATCAGAATATATAGAACTAGATGGGTACTTAGGAGATTATCTCCTCCAAAAGGAAACCAATACCTAGAAAAATTAAGGGACATGACAAAAATCTATCAATGATAAAGAGATTCAAAACCAAAAATTCTTACCACAAAGAAATCAAGAATTTTATAACTGGTAGCCAACCCAATACACAATTCCATTCCTGCATATTTCATACCTTAAAAGAAATCCCTACTACCGTCTACCTACCAAGTGGTCATTTAGTCCTACTTGACTTCCTAAGAAGGAAACTCCTTAAGGCAGCTCATTCCACTTATAGATACCAGTCATTGTCAAATCTGTCACGTCATGTCTATGTTTGCTTCTTTGTAATGCTCACACATTGCTCTTAGCTCTGCCCTCTGAAGCCAACAAAATAAACCTAATACTTGTGCTATATATCAGTTCTTCGAATATCTGAGGACAGCAGTAATGTTCCTTCCAAGTTTTCTTTCCTCCAGGCCAAACAGCTCTAGTTGTTCAACAGACTCTCATGTGATGTGGACTCAAGGGACCTCACCATTCTGGATGCCTTTTCCCCAACTTAACTACACCCTTCTTCAAGTATAGAAGGCAGATCTTAATACATTACTATAGATCAAAGAGGTCTGACCAAAGTGGAATAAAGTAAGACCAACATTTTCTTATTCCTAGAGGCTATGCCTCTCAATATAGCCTGAAATAGCATATACTTTCTTGGCTGCCATATCATATTGCTGATATGGATCTTTCCACTAAAATCTTTGGATTTTTTTAAACTATGGTTACACATGTATAAGATGTTGCAATGTATTTTGTGTAACCTTGTGAAATCCTTTATATCTCTGAAATATCAAAAATGATCTAATATTTCCTCTTACATTTTCTAGACCAAATTCTCAATCTTTACTGCTTGTTAAGGAGCAAAGTTATATGGTGATGGAAAATGTTGACAGAAAGCAACAAAATTCTGAGAAACCCAATGATTTTTTCTGTTGGTGTTTTTACTCACAATAATAATAATAATTATTATTATAATTCATTAGTGACAGGAAGTAGACAGAAAGATATCAGTACTTTCCATAAAAAGTCAAATGAGATCATAAGATCATAATTTTAAGGCTGCAAGAGAACATAGAAATCATCAAGGTAAATGCCCATATTTTATAGATGAGGAAACTGAAGTGGAAAGAGTTT
This sequence comes from Myrmecobius fasciatus, assembly GCA_023553655.1. Classification (NCBI taxonomy): domain Eukaryota; kingdom Metazoa; phylum Chordata; class Mammalia; order Dasyuromorphia; family Myrmecobiidae; genus Myrmecobius; species Myrmecobius fasciatus. The sequence continues at coordinate 610,171 of JAJPUD010000257.1, forward strand.
CTCAGTCTTCTTTTTCTTTCAGGTCATTGTATTTGTTGGGCAATTATTGAGGTTTATATGAAACTAGATGACATTAGAGGTTCCCATTCTGAGATTCTTTTAATTGTTATCTCCTCCATGAAGCCTTCCTTATTTCTTCTAGCAGGAAATAGATCTTCTCTTCATAGAGCTAATATAGTGTTTTTATATCTTTCTTGATGCATTTGGTGTTCTTCCATATTATCATATTTATAGACATAGCTTTCCTGAAATAGCCAATTAGTTTCAAGGGCACATGATCTTAGAATAATAAAATAAATTCTAGCTTCGACCTAAAAAACACTTTAGGGATAAACTAATATAATATCTACCCACCCCCCTCCATTTAAAGATGAAGAAATTGTGACAAAGTAGTATTTTAAATTACTTTTCCATAACCAGGATAGTAGCCTGGTCATATTAATGCATCCAGATCTTGTATTTAAAAAATTGTTGAATGAATCAAATCTAATTACATAATTTCCTAGATTAAGAAACTGAACATTAATGAGGCTAAGAATCTAGCCCCCTGTCATAGAACTAATTAGTGGATAAGAAAACTAAATTGGCACGTACTCATTAGTGAGTGGTAACTCAGAACCTATAAATATTAGAACTCCAAAGGACATTAATGATCATCAATTCCAATCATGTTATTTGAGGATAAGGAAACATATCTGGGGGGTGAGTTTTCTGAAGGTCAGTAAGTAGCTGAGACTCCTGTCAAAAACAGTTTTTCTTCCCCAAATCGAGCAAGTTTTTCATCATACAAGGTGTCCCTCTCTTCAAAAACTTTTATACAGAAAAAATGCCAAAAGAAAAGACTATAATGTTCATTTGAAAATGATTTGAAGAGATCAGGATGTCTGCCTGCAGTTAGCATGATTTTGAATTTAAGAGATCTGTTTAGATTAACCTAGGCTACACCATCTACAGTGGCAACCTACAATGATTGAAGAAAAGCAATTGCAGCAATCTTTTGGAACTTAGCAAATCCTTTTTTTTTTTTTGGCCCAGTATCACAAAAATAAGTTAAGAAAAGATGAATAAAACCTTTTAACTCAGGAGAATTGGACTTCAAGTTTTGGCCCTTAATAAGTGATAAGGAAAAGGGGAGGATCAATAAATTATTAATTTTGTGCTATATGTCAGGTATTATGTTAAATACTTAACAAATAGTATTTCACTTGATCCTTGTAACAACTTTAGGAGACGTACTATTATTACCATTTTACAATTCAGTAAATTGAGGCAAACAGAAATTAAGTAACTTGCCCAAAATATCTGAGATTGAATTTGAATTCAGATCTTCTTGACTCCTGATTGAAATCACTATTCACTGCCCCACCTACTTGTCCCACAGACATTTATCAGCTCTCTGCTTATCCCATTCTCCCATAGTACCTAGAATGCACTTTATCTCCTTACTGTCCTTATTCTATGAACATCCCTAGTTCTTTCCACTCCATTGTGGTCCCCACTATAATCATAAAACCTTTCCCAATTAAAAGGGATTTCCCTTTTTAGCATTTTGTATAAATGCCACCTTTGCCCATTCTATTTTCTGATGTGAGAGTCATGTGAGTCTCCTTCCCAGCTTCCCAATGAGAATATAAAATCCTTGGTGGTAGCTATGAAACTACTTTCAGTCTTTGCCTATATATGTCTTTAGACAAACAAGGTTTACTTTTAAGTCTTTATGATTATATTTTAACAACTGTTGAGGCAGCTAATAGCAGAGGATAAAACATTGAGCTTATGTTCAGGTAGATCTAAGTTCAAATGTTTTTCAGACATATAACTGGGCAAGTCATATAACTTTTGTTTTCCTTAGTTTTCTCAATTATATAGTGGTTATAATAAAAACACCTACTTTATAGGATTGTTTTGAAGACTAAATGCAGTGATATTTTTTTTGCTTTTTGCTGAGGCAATTGGGGTTAAGTGACTTGCCCAGGGTCACACAGCTAGGGAATGTTAAGTGTCTGAGACCAGATTTGAACTCAGGTCCTCCTGATTTCAGGGCTGGTGCTCTAACCACTGTGCCACCTAGCTGCCCCAATACAGTGATATTTTTAAAAGTACTTAGCACAGTGCTTGCTATATAATAAGTGCAATATAAATACTTTTAACCTTTCTTTCCCCTTAATGTTTTAGATGATCAACTAAAACATTTTATTACTAGGTATCTAATAAAAATGAATTTTTAGAGTTCATGGGTAATCAAGGCTTACATAGAAAAGAATTTTATTATATCACAGCAATGGAAAAATCAAGGCTTTGTCATTGAAAATAAGTTCTTTTATTTTAGACATGCCATTTCTTTTAGCCTCAGTTTTCTTATCAGTTACATGAAGCAAATGAACAAGATGATTTCTTTTCTCCCATTCCCCAACTGATCAGCTTCTAGCTCCTTGCTGCTACAAAAAGGACTAGTACAAAAATTTTTGCACAGTGGGTCCTTTTCCCTTTTATGATCTCTTTGGGATATAGACTAGTAGAGACAGTGCCACACCAAAAGGTATGCACAGTTTGATAGCCCTTTGGTCATAATTCCAAATTGCTCTCCAGAATAGTAGGATCAATCCACAACTCCACCGACAATGTATTGGTGTCCAAATTTCCCATATCCCCTTCCACATTTATCATCATTTTTTCCTATCATCTTAGTCAATCTGAGAGATGTGAAGTGGTACCTCAGAGCTGCCTTAATTTGTATTTCTCTAACAGTGATTTAGATCATTTTTTCATATGACTAGAAATGGATTTTATTTCTTCACCTGAAAATTATCTGTTCATATCCTTTGACCATTTATCAATTGGAGAATAGCTGAATAAGATGTTTTCTAAGGGTCCTTCTAAGTCTAAGGGTCTAAATTTCATTTCTTCCTGTATCTCATTTTATTTCTCATGAATACAATATGTTAATAATCTAGATGATAATAATAGGTCTAGAGCTACAAAGAACTTCCTCCTTTTCCAAATATGAAGACATTAGCCTACTCAGCTTTAAGGTTGCTCAAGGTCACAGAGGTAGTAAGCATCAAAGTCAGGCGTTGAACAATGTTCTGACTGCAGTGCCATTATTCTTTCCACTGCAGAATGAAATTCCTTCTAGCTATAACATTCTAAAGTTCTGTATTCTAAAGGTCATTCCAAACCCCAAGTCTTTTGTATCCATGTCTTCCTTAAATGGATATAGTGATAGAAAAAAAAAAAACATCAACAAGCAGAATTTAGGTGAATAAGCACAGGTGCTGGGGATGATACTTTACATACCTGAAAAAGAAAGTTAACCACACAAGGGTGAGGATGACTGATAAGATGCAAGGTTGGCATAGAAAGCTCTAAGAATTAGCAAGGACAATAAGCTGCCCAGGAGTCATCAATGGAGTAATGAATTAAAAAGGGAAGAACAGTATCTGAATATAAAAATAGGCATAGACCATGTGGAATTCATGAGATGTTCAGCACCAGTCAGTGACATCTATTGTACTAATATCTCCATTTTTTATAGAGTTATGTCCAGTATATGGTCCCCATTCAGAAAAAGGTAATTGAAATTTTTTTTTTTGCTTTTTGCTGAGGCAATTGGGGTTAAGTGACTTGCCCAGAGTCACACAGCTAGGGAATGTTAAGTGTCTGAGACCAGATTTGAACTCAGGTCTTCCTGACTTCAGGGCTGGTACTCTAACCACTGCGCCACCTAGCTGCCCCGGTAATTGAAAATTTTAAGGAGATTAAGAAGAGGGGAATAATGATAATTCAAATAAAAATGTCTTTTGGGAAAATGTTTAAAGCACTATTATTATGGAACCAAGAAAAGTGGCTTAGAAATTTTCACATACTGAAACATTGGAAAGAAAGTCATATATCTACCCTGGCTTTTCCAATAATGGTTGGTATTATCTTGCTAGATCATTTCTTCAGCTTGAAGGATCTAAGTTTTTTATTCTATAAAACAAGAGAAAACATGACCAAGATAATTCTTATGGTCCTTAAAAAAATTCAGTGGTTCTAAAGCGCACCCTGGAATAATGGATTGAAAAGCCAAGCTTGGAATAAGGAAGACCTCTTTTTAATATTAGACTTTGACTGGCTTTGAGATTCTGAGCAAATTTTTTAACATCTTTTAGGGTGAATCCTCCAAATATCCCTATGATTACATGCTGCAAAAACAAGAGATAATCTTTATTATTAGTAAAGGGAGTTTCATCTTTGAGAATGCACTACTCAGGAAATTCTTCATACTGATGAAATCACAGATTCAATTCCTCTGCTCACTTATCTAAAAAAAGAAAAAAAGATATATAAACCTATACCTCTGGCAATGTATAAAGAAATAGTTTGGTGCTATGGAAACAATGAAAGATTTGAAGTAAAAAGAAGTCAATTTAGATCCTGATTCTGTCATTTTCTGCCTATATAATATTGATCCAATATTGATTCTGGGCCTCAGTTCCTTCATCTGTAAAATGAAGGGGTTTGATTAAATCACCTGTGAAGTTCCTTCTATTGCTAAAATTATGAATCTATTACAGATATGACTTCTAATTTTAACTCTACTTTCTGGACTTTGGCAAACTGTAGTTTCACAGAGTTGGAAGAGACTTCATAAACCAGTCCAAGAGTTCTTTACTTTTTCTTGTCTTTTATTTTGTATCAGAGGTTACTTTGGGAGTCAGTGAAACCTATGAATCCCTTCTCACGGATATTTTAAAATGAATATAGCAACAAATATAGGAAAAGTATTAACTAGGCATGGTGGTGCATATACTATAATCCTTGCCTCTCAAGAAGCTGAGACTGGTGGGTTAGTTGAGCTTGAAATTTCTGAGTTGCATTAAGGTAAGACAATCAGGTATCCACAATAAATTCAGCACCAATATGTGAGCTACTTGAAGCTATCAGGATGCCTAAAGAAGGGCACACTGGCCCAGGTTCTAATTGGAGCAAATTAAACATCAGTAAAACAGTAGTAAGAATGGAATCTCAAGTGCCTACTACACTTTCAGTATGGAAAAGACAGGGATGCCTAGTCTAGAAGGAAGGAAAAGAGAAAGGAAGTCAAGAAAGAAAGGAGGGATGGAAGAAGGAAGGAAGGAAGGAAGTAGAGAGATGAAGAAAGAAAAGGAAGGAAAAAGGGAAAGAAGGAAGGAATAAGGGAAAGATAAAAGGAAAGAAGAGAGGGAAGGGAGGAAGGAAACTGATTTTATCAAAATGCTGTTATCACAATAGTTAAAAAATTCCAACAACTACATGAACTAGAATCTTCTCAACATCCCTCCTCCTAGATATTTAGTTACAAAGAACTCACTGTAACTCAATAATAGTCTATTTCTTTTTTTAGATAGATTTAGGGTTACGTAATCTTTTTTCTTTATCTTCCATGGTACTTAAATCTTCTCTTATTGCTCTTTGGGACCACGATAAGCAAAACAAAATAAAACAAAACAAAACAAAACAAAAAACTAATAGCTTTTCTATGGGACAGCCTTTTAAATAAAACTCCTATGTCCTTCTTAAGTATTGTCTTATCCAAACTAAATATTCTTTGCACCTTCAACCATTCAACTATAGCAAAAGAGGCCACATGTTTTTAGTGGGAGAAAAACCATAATAAACAAACAAAATCCTGCCTCTAAAACATCCCTATGACTTTGAGTTATCCTTTGACTTATGTGAATTTCATTTTCTTCATCAGTAAAATGATTACTATAATGCCTATAGTACCATTATGAAGAGGCTGCTGTCTCAAATGAAATACATTGAGCACTTCGCAATATATAAATCTAAGTACCCTGCTAATTTTCCTCTGATTATGAACCCATTTATACATCTTCCTCCTCACCAGACCCTAGTACAGTGTGGCCTGAATATCTCTGTCTTTGTTGCGTCATCTACAATATGAGGCATTTGAACTAGACATGCTCTGATTCTATGATTAAGACTAAGACATTTTAATAATATTCTTCAACAGATGTTTTACCAAACCATTTGTTCTCATTCTCCACTGAAGAATGAAAAAAGACAGAATGTGATTAAAAATGAGGCTGATACATTTGAAATTAGCTGTAAGGATGAGAATCCTGAAAGAGAAAGTCAAAGATATTACTACTAAGTATAGTGGAAAAGAGAGAGAGGATGCTTGAAGCTACCTAAGGATACTACACATTGGACACATGTATAGTTATATATGAAATGTTGGAAGCTCATACCTATAACTTCATTATGTCCTATATAATGTCATTAACCATATACTACATGATATAAATTTCTTTTAATTTTGTGGTTCTGACCTTAAGTTATAGATTCCGTGTGTATGTGTGTGTGTGTGTGTGTGTGTGTGTGTGCGTGTGTGTGTGTGTGAAAGAGAGAGACAGAGAGAGACAATGACAGAGAGACACAGAGAGAGTGAGTGGTTGTGTAACAAAGGAAATAATTCCATTTCTTACATGAAGCTAAATCTTATCCTTAGTGGAGATAGTCATCACCAATCCAAAAAGCTGGAGGAATTTGTTGGAGATGAGGATGGGGTTGGCTGATGACATTTGAAACTTACTGACTTCTGAACCTATGTACCTTTCACTGACAAACGATCTGATTGAACATATAGAAGGGAATGTATAAGTATCCTATTGGCCCTACATTTCTCTCCCTAGTCCATGTATATTTGAAATGTCAGGAAAGAGCAGGCCTTGTTATTTTGCCTGTGGTCAACAAAAATTACTTTTTTGTGAGTTGGTATTTTGAATATATTTCACATTTATTTATCTATGGATGTGGTATGTTCCCTCAATAGAGGAAAAGTTCTTTGAGGACAAGGACTGCTAACTTTTTATATTTGCATTATTATGCATATTTTCACAGTGTCTTACAATAAATGAATGCTTGTTGAATTAAACTGAATTTCAAACTGACATTTTATGTGGAATGTAGTTGGTGGTGATGGGGGAATGCAGCTGGAAGCTATGGCCCATGATTGACCATGTTGGAACTTCTTGTTGATTGGTCAAACATAATCAAATTTTGGGAGACCCCTCTCCTTTGTAAATAGGAAAGATAATCATATCAATAAGGTGAACTAGTGATATAATCAGAATGTATGCTTTTTGAAATAATAGCTTTTCCCACCAAGATATTGGATATTATTCAGTAAAAGATATTAGTTTTGTGTATAGGAAGTTTCAGGCCCCATCCACGACATCCTATTTACAAGTTCCAGGAAAAAATAAATTGTGCTTACTATTTCTCATTAGGATTGAAGAGAAGCAATATATTTTTATCCATACCAAACAAAAGTGTCTTATATAATGTGAAGAGACCCATTTATCACCAAAAGGTTGTGTTTCATGCCCCAGAAAATAAAATGGCAGAATATGGAGTGGGACAATAATATTGTTGAGACCATAGGATTTGATTTCCAATTTTATTTAGAAGACTTCAAGGGCAAATATATCTCTTTGTGTGTATATATATGTGTGTAAATATATACATATAACTTGTATATGTCAATCACAAGAATCCTTAGCAAAATATCAGAATGGGAATGAATATTGAGACCAATTTTGCAGCTTCTGATGCACCATCTACTTAAATTCTGATGTTTATGAATACAAATTTATGGACTCTTAATATATTATGTGTTTGAGGACAAAAAGTAATAAAATCAACAGATGCCTCCTTGCTTCTGATGACTGGAGACAGAAAAAGGACATAGTAATGGGCAGTAATGGACATTTATGACAAATCAAATTGAAATCAGAAAAACCTATACATCTCCATTGTACACTAATTCAATTAATTACATCCAGAAAGCAGACAATGATGCTATTTCCATTACAGACAGCTTGGAACACAAAACACAATCTGTTCTGGGTCCTTTGTCTTACTCTCTTTCAGATTCATGTGGATGTCAGAAATAAGTTGGGGAGAAAAGGTAGAGCTGAAGGTTTGGTGGTTTACTTAAAATTGGGGGAAAAACAAAAACATCCTCACAAAAATGAAAAACCATTGTTATTTCAAGAAAGGGCATAGAGTGGTAGAAATAGTGTTATGTCCATTGGTTTTAAACAAAAGACTCAAAGGTAGTTTGCACAGGAAAATCTATGACTCTCAACTGAGGTTTCTGCTTTTTCACATTAGTTGCTGAGGCTTTTCTTTTTCTGAAATTTAGAAAACCAGGGAAATATATTAAATAAACTGCAGAGTGTGACTTTATTCCTCTCTAAAGATTTATGGACCCATAGAAAGGCTTCTTTCAAGTCCTGTTAAATACAGGCACACAAGAATATAGAAATCATAATACATGCTTGAAATGATTCTGTCATCCCTAAATGTACTTTTCTATATATTTGATATAAATACCTACTTTACTTTAATTTATTTCTATACTCTGTTATCTGTATGGTGTGATAACATTAAAACAGTGATTCTCTTGGAAGACAAAGGATGAAAGATGCTTTGGCTTTCAAACCCTCAGTAGGCTTATCCAGATAATGGCACTAGTCATATCTGTCTTATAAGACAGATACCTTATCTTCAACAGATTTCTTGGCAGGAACAAAAGTTTTTTTGAAAACTTTGAAGCAGTCTACGAGAGTACTTTGTTGTTAATTTAATCTGTGTCTATTGTATGACTCCTAAAACCCAACATATCTCCTGTCATACCTGATTTGTCACATGTATGAAGAACAAACTAGGTAAAATTTGATTCACAATGGACAAGAATTTTAACCTGGTGCCAGTTAGCTTTATTTTAATATTTTGATAAATTAATTTCAATGTAATTGGTTTCATCTCATTGATATTATTTTATGTATTAATAGACATTAATCTGATATTCTGTAAACTTAATAGGCCTGCCAAAGGAGTCAATCTTGTGACACCTGAAACAATTAAGACCCTCTGAACTAGAAGATGAGATCATTGCTTTTCAGTTACTTCAGTCTTGACCCCATTTGGGGTTTTCTTGGCAAAGATACCAGAGTGTTTTTTTAATAGCTAAATAAACTGAGAAAATAGCACTGTGACTTGCCCAAGGTCATATATCTAGTAAGCGTCTGAGGCCATATTTGAATGCAGGACAAGCAGGCTTCCTAACTCCAGGCCCAGCACTCTATCCACTTTGCCACCTAATTGCCCTAGAATATTGGATACCTTATGAATGTTATGGAATATTATTGTTCTATAAGAAACGACAAGCAGGATGATTTCAGAGAGGCCTGGAGGGACTTGTATGGACTGATGCTGAGCAAAGTGAGCAGAACCAGGAGATCATTATACACGGCAACAACAAGACTATATGATGATCAATTCTGATGGACATGGTTTTCTTCAACAATGAAATGCTTCAAACCAGTTCCAATTGTTCAGCGATGAAGAAAGGCATATACACCCAGAGAGAGGGGTATGAAATGTGGATCCACCACAACATAACATTTTCATGCTCTCTATTGATGTTTGCTTGCACTGTTTGACTTGCACTACTTTCTCAGATTTTTTTTCTTGTAGATACGATTTTTCTTGTGCAGCAAGATAAGTGTGGAAATATGTATACATATATTCTATTTGTCAAGGATTTTAACATAATTAACAT
>JAJPUD010000257.1:619886-631179 GCA_023553655.1 Myrmecobius fasciatus
TATTTGCTGAGGCAATTGGGGTTAAGTGACTTGCCTAGGGTCACACTAGGAAGTGTTAAGTTTCTGAGACCAGATTTGAACTCAAGTCTTCCTGACTTCAGGGCGTGTGCTCTATCTACTGCACCACCTAGCTGCCCCTCCCATACATATGTTTTGCAAATAAAAAGTTTTAATTAAAAAAAAAAGAATATTGGATACCTATTTGAAAATCAGGCCTATGATGACTATCCTTCCACTGATATTTTCCTTTGATGTCTCATGTTGAAGTGATGGTGACTGACTTTTTCAAAACTATGCCTTCAATACACAAGCTCCAGTAGCCCTACCAAGAGGGAAAGGTTTTGAACACAGTGATGCTCTGCATGTGTCTGTTATCCAAGGTCAAACCTGGCTAAGTTCCAAGAGGCTTGTCACTGTTCGGGACACAGAGTGATGATTTTTTCCCCCTAGTCACAGTAACTCCCAAGGATATTATCTGCATTAATGGAAGGCATATTTTCTAAAACCCAGTCACAGATTATTTATTTTTTTTACTTCTTACTCATTTTTCTTCATGCCAGGAAAAGAGAGTAATGTAAACTATACTTTTTGCATATGGAACCATAGAACAAGGGAGCTAGAAAAGACCTTAACGATATCTATCAAATTTAATCTGCTACCACACCTTTTCTTCCTCTCCATCCCAATTTCCTCAGATTAGAAAATAAGCCTTTGAAAGCAGAGGCTACGTTTTTGCCTTTTATTATACCTTCAAGACTTAAAATTGTCCCTGGCACAAAATAAGTATTTAATAAATGCTTGATGATTGACTAATGGATATCCAAAGAAGGGCAGGCATTTACATAAGGTCATTTCATCTAAATTGTTAAAAATTTATTTATTTATTTAATCTTTGAAGAGCAACTGCTACATGAACTGGGCAGGTAAGGCAACAAGTAGGATTGATTATGGGCATGTCCTCTGAAAGGACATAAACTATAAAAATATAGTTGATGAGTTGATGAAAAGCCAGGTAATATAAAAAAGTAGATAAAAATATTACCAAAGGATAGAGAAAACAATACACATTGGGGCAGCTAAGTGACACAGTGGATAGAGCACCAGTTGTGAAGTCAGGAGGACCTGAGTTCAAATTTGATCTCAGACACTTAACATTTCCTAGCTATGTTACTATGGGCAAGTCATTTAACCCCAATTGCCTCAGCAAAGAGCAAACAAAACAAACCAAAACCAAAAACAACAACAACAGACAAACAAAAAAAAAAACAAACCTCCCCCCAAAAAACAAACATTACATCAATGTACCCAGAAACACATCTGGAATTTAATGATTTAATACATATATTTTCTATTCTTCCCACTTCATTTCTCAGAAAGTTCACAAGTATGTACATAATGGAAATACTCAATAATTGCTTGTCCAATTAATTAATTTTACTTCTATTCTATTTGAGGTTCTTGTGATTGATGAATAGACACCAATTAGATGGGATATGGAAGATACAATGGTAACTGGGTGTATGGCTTGTCTTTTCTTTCTCTGAGAGATATGTTGATCCTGGAAGTGATATTGTAGAATGTACACTATTATGCCCTCTTAGAGATTTAGTTTTTTATGGAGGAAGAATGAAATATTGTTAATCATGATGTTTATCAAGTGCCTTGTAAGTTTAAAATAAAAACATGAATTATCATACACTCTGAAAATAATCTTGGGCAAGAAATATTACATACACATGAAGAAAGGGACTGGATCCAGATTATCACTAGTAATTAAGACTCCTGGGGGAGGAAACTTTTTCCATCAATGCCAGCAGGCTCCTTCTCAACAAGTGTAGGGTTTAGAGAATTACTCAGAACTCCTCTAAAACACAATCTCTTAATTTTTTTCTACTTGCAACCCCTTTTCACTCAAGAGATTTTTACATAACTCTGGACATATAGGTATATAAAATAAATATACAAATCAAACTTTTACTGATAATAAATCATAATTTCACCATTCCAACAATCCCTTATGAGACCCCACATGGAGTTTTTTTATTCTAGAGATTAAGTGATTTGTTTGCAGTAAATGAGACAATATGGATCGGAAGCAAGCTTTGGATCCAGGTTTTCTTGGCTTTAGATCTGGTCCTGTATCTGTGATGCCAATCTGTTTGTATCTGTACAGACTGCATATATATTGATGGAGGGTTCTCATAAAAGTAATTTGTTTTATTTTATTTTGCTTTTTGTTTTTTATTTATTTTAACATTTAGGAATCATGTTGGGAGAGAAAAATCAAAGCAAAAGGGAAAAACCATGGGAGAGAGAAAAAAAAAAACAAACAAACAGAAAAAATAAGCGAGCATAGCATGTATTGATTTACATTCAGTTTCCTTTGTTCTTTTTCTGGATGCAGATGGAATTTTCTGTCCAAAGTCTATTGGGATTTTTTTGACTCACTGAACCACTGAGAAGAACCAAGTCTTTCACAGTTGATCATCTCACATTCTTGCTAGTTCTGCTTGTTTCTCTCAGCATCAGTTCATCATTTTTATAGAACAATAATATTCCATTACCTTCATATACCACAACTTGATCAGTCATTCCCTAATTAATGGCATCTACTCATTTTCCAATTCTTTGATATCATAAAAAGAGCTGCTACAAGCTGCACATGTGGGTCCTTTCCCCTCCTTTATGATTTCCTTGGGATACAGATCCAGTAAGAAACTGCTGGATCATTTTTATGCACAGTTTTATAGTCTTTTAGGTACAGTTCCAGATTGCTTTCCAGAATGGTTGGATCATTTCACAACTCTACCAACAATGTATTAGTGTCTGAGTTTTCTCACATTCCTTCAACATTTATCCTTATCTTTTTTTATCATCTTAGCCAATCTGAGAGGTGTGAGGTGGTATCTCAGAGTTCCTTTAATTTGCATTACTCTAATCAATAGTGATTTAGAGCATTTTTCATATTACTATAGATGGCTTTAATTTCATCTTTTGAAAATTGTTCATATCCTTTGACCATTTATCAATTGGGAAGAAGACTAAAGGAAAAAAAATCTTATGTGATCCTCCCTATTACTCCTTCAGCTTGTAGAACATGTCCTGTGAAGCGAATGGGAAAGTAACTCAATTTCATGGACATAGTTATGAAGTTTACAAAGTGCTTATGAGCTAGGTAATGATAATGACTGCAATTAAATAGTATCAAGAAAACTTTCTTCCCAATAACTCTGTGAAGGAAGAAATGTGAGTATAATTATTTCCTTCTTACAGATGAGGAAACCAAGGCACAAAAAATAAATTATTACTTTCTGACTCAGAGGTCTAACCCAGCCTTTCCAATTTCTAGTTCAAATCACTGTCTACTGCTATGTATTGCTCTCCTATTGTTCAGGAAAAAATGGAAAATAGATAATTATTAGGAGAGACTATATCTATGATTTTTATTGATATAGGAATCTCCAATAACAAAAGCATGTCAGTACCTTCCCTGAAACAAAAAAAAAGTTAAAAAAAGAAACCTCTGGTTCCAAAATTCCAACCCGTCTGATAAAATGATATATTTATTTCCAGATTCTTAGATAAAAAATATAAAATGCTTATCTACTAGTGACCACATTGTATATACTTTCTCTGTTTAAAGAGGTCCATACTGGGAGGAAAGGGATATATAATTTGAAACTAGGCTTCTAGACCCAACTAGTTGGTTATTTCTTCATCCCCAAATCTGGTAGAGCTAATGTACATGTCATAAAAATCACTGGATTTGGAGGCAGAAGACTGAGGTTGAGTCATCTTCCCAACACTTGTTCACACTCCTGGTGATCTCTTTCTCTGATTCAAATCTGTCTTCACTGGAACCAAACACAATAGATTCAAGCCAGCCTTCTAAAGAAACACAGAATGAATCTGAACTGTATGGAAGTTAAGAAAAAGTCAAGTTTGTTTATTAACTACATGCTCTAAGGATGAAAGTTGGAAGGGAGTAAAGTGCTAATTCAATTCCTTCAACAAAGTCAATATTAACTATGATTCACATTTAAGCAGTAATTCATAATTATAAAATGACAACAAATAGATCAGTGAAGCATCACAAAATAATTTGGTAACAAAAGATCTATGCTCTAGTCCCAGGCTGGACATTTAATTATGATCTTAGAAATTTCTCTGAATTTCAGCTTCCTCATCTGTATATTGCAGAAGAAAAAATTCACAGGGTACATGGGAGTTACATTCTGGTATCTGAAGGGCAATCACATGGAAGGAGAGACCAATATCATTTAATTTGATACCAGAAGGCAGAACTAGAAATGAAGGAGGTGAATGTAGGTTTAAAAACACATCAATAATTGGAGCTATCCATAGTGGAATGGGCTGCCAAGATAGAGTTTGGAAAACCAATGGTTATCCTAAAGTACTTACTTGACATCATCATCCACAACCCCAGTCCAAACTCAGTAAATTCCAGTAGTGCCATTTTACATTGAATATCAAATACAAAATGCCCTGCTTGACATTCAAATGCCTTTATAGACTTGTTCCCTCCCTATCTTTATATTCTTAAATTTTACTCCTCTCCATGTATTCTAAGATCTATAAACTCTGTACTGCCAAAAGATCCTCCCATCTTTGTATCTGTTCACTGACTATCATCCAGGTCTGGAATTCTTTCCTTCCTTTTCTCATCTTCTTGCCTTACCTGGTCTCCTTCAAAAGCTCACCTCCTACAAAAAGGCTTTCCTGGTCTCCTGCACTATTATTATTTTTCCTCTGAGATTATCTCCCATTTATGAGAGTTATTTGCTTTCTGTCTCTTCTAATTGAATGTCAGGTCCTTGAAGGCAAAAACCATGCTTTCCCTACTCTTTTCTTTTATCTTTAGTACCTGCTTCATACACACTACCTCCTAAATAAACACCTGCTAGGTATGAATTTGGCTGGCTATTCATTGAGGTCATTCTGAATGCTAAAACTTTGTGATGCACTGATTACATCAGCTCTAAATTCTTTTCTGCCCTACCATACTATAATTCTCTATTTGCACATACTCATGTCCCCATTTTACAGATGAAGAAATTGAGTAGATGACTTGCCCAAAGTCTCCATGATAATTAGTGGTAGAATCAGGGTTTTGAACCCACATTCTTTCTACTTCTTCCCCTATACCATGCTGACTCACTGAATATTGCACTTGATAAATTCCATTTAACATGTGTCTTACTGTTGACTTCTAATTGTATCCTACTGGGAGAATATGCTTACTGTCCTTTGATCATTCTGGTAGAAGTGCATATGCAAATGTTGCATATAACCCAAAATGGCCTATCTACAGGACATATTTAGAAAAATGGAAAGGCGATGAAAATCATTCTAAAAAGAAAGGCACTCACTGTAAATAATCTTCCCAAGCACGATGAGACCACAAGGGGCTCTTCTTTCTCAAAGCTGCTCCTTGGCATCTCTAGATTTTCATGCCTTAATTCATTACCAAGTGATGTTAATTATGTATTTTATTATGCATAACAAATATAAATTATATACATCATTATTCATAATTGTATTAAAATATGTATCATCTATCCTAGAGAGAAAAGCCCTTCTTAAAATTGGGGAAACTGGTTGGGGATCAGAGTATGAATTGTGTTAATAATCCTCACATTAATCATTTATTCTTTTTTAAAAACTGTGAAGGTCATCCTCCCCATTTGAGGTACTGACTGAATTCATTTCACAAGGTTTGCAAGCCCCACTTGTGTATGCAAAGCAGCAGATTATAAAGTGTGCTGCATTATCACCCTACGGGCTGTAGCCTTTATTTAATTAAGATGTTGTTGTAAGATGCTTTACCATGACACTGTTGCATATTAAAACTTGTCTGGGAATTGTGATGAATATTAGGAGAAATAGTTTATGGGTGACATGCCTCCCATTGAATAAACCAGTCAATTTTCTTCCTCCATTTTCTGTAAGTTACTTGGGATTTGTTTTGTCTTCTCCTTGTATATTTATTTATTTATTTATTTTTGCTATACTTCCTCAGGAGAATGTATGCCCATTGAGTCCAGGGATTATTTTATTTTTGCCTTTATATCAATCAGCACTTAGTATACTGACTTCTAGCAGGTAGCTCATTGGTAAATTTTTGTTTATGATTGAATTTGTCTTGTGAATCCTTGGACTTCACACTGAAAGGTACTTAGGCCTCTCCCTCTAGTTACATGATTCCTCCCCAAACCTCCATTTTAAGAAGAAACAAACCAGTTATATTTCATTATTCCTCTCCAGGTTGTACTCCTGACTCTCTCAAACTCTCTTTGCAATTTCTCATAGCTGTATATATTCATCTCCAGCACCTTTCCATTTTTTAGCTTTCTTTTTTTATGTTGTCTTCTCTTATTAGACTAGAAACTCCTTGAGGGTAGGGACTATGTGCTTTAACTTGTATCCATATGTATCCATTAAGTATCTATATACTACACTTTTCTTTTTGGATTTGTTTACATTAGAACTGTTTTGCATATTGTAAGGTGATAAGAAAAACTTAGTTGCTATTATTGTTATAACCATAATTATTAATAGCAACATAAGATTATCCTCTTAATGGGAAAATTACATTTTCAAAATATCAAACAACTAAAAGAGGATATTGCAATGTCTCCCTAGTAAACTAAGATGGAAGATGTGAAATTCCCTTTCAGTAGAGATCTTTAAACTTTTGGACATATCCATCCACTTGGGATGATTTATGCATGTTCTTGACTGGATTTGTAAGGATATATCTGATGTCTTCAGGGGTCTCGTCAGGATTCCTAAATATTTACAGTGGAAAAAAGGCTTGGTATTTAAATCTTAACTCAATCACTCATCAAGCCAGCAAAGGTCATGAGACAATGCAGGGTTGGTTTTTCAAATTCATAAGTTCCACCTCTAACTCTACCATTAAGTTAGAAATACAGAATATCAGAGTTGGAAAAGGACCCCTATTCTAACCTATACCTGGCTTTGAATCTCTTCTATCCTATACCAAAGTGGTCTTAAGCAGGATCTTATGCCTTTTGTAACTTTATCATTTTATCATTAGGTAAAATAAGCAGAATAACTTATACTATAACATCAACATAAAATGAATAAATCTGAATTTTAAAAAATTGAAATGAGCAGAATGAAGAAAATTATGTATATAATAACAATGAAAAGACAATGACTAAACATGAATCCAGAGGACCCATGGTGAAACATGCTATCTACAGCCTGATAGGAAGGTAATGAAATCAGGATGTAGAATGAGGCATTTTTTTTGGTAGAGTCAATATGGGAATTTGTTTTACTTGGTTATGCATATTTTTCTAAGGTTGTTGTATTTTTTCATGAATAAAGTATTTGATGGGAAGAAGACAAAATATATTTCTGTTAATTAAAAAAATAAAGTTTATTTTAAAAAAGCAAATGAGAGTATCGGACAGGATAACCTTAAGAATTTTCCTGCTCTAAAAATGGGTTGGTGATTCTAAATATATGTCATTGTATCCCCTATTATTTTGACTACATATAGCTTCAATTTGTCATCTAGATAACGTTTACCAGAAGAATAAAAAGTGAGGACAAAACCTTCATTACTTTTAGGAAAAATTGTTCTCAACCAGCACAAAATTTAATCACATCTTTCAACTGAAGCAAATCAAGGTGCCAGCTGATTGAAGCGGCTTTCTATAGATATCTTTGGATACCCACCAAAAATATTTTGCTTTAGGAAATAATGAAGGAAAATAATATTCAGAATACTTTCAACTAACAAATCTTATAAAATATAGCAAAATTTTTCCTTAATGTTAGGTAAATGAGTGTGGGAGAGGTTGGAAAAAATATTTAAGGCCACATGATCTGGTATTGCTGAAAGATGGCTTCCACAGCATCAGACTGTGGATCATGGGTATTTATAGTTCAAACTATAAAACATCAGAATGCAATGGAGAAGAAATGGGTCTTGGAACTAGGAAGGCCTGAGTTCAACTCCCAAGTCTGAAACATACTGAGTGTACGAATCTTGTCAAATTTTTAAACCTCTCAATACCCAAGACAACTCTGTAGGCTATGTTACAGGGAAAATATTAACTTGCCCTTTTAAAAAGAGTTTTACCAGCTAGGATTTTCCTCTATAATGGAATCATATGTTCGATCCCTACAAATCCATTCCAACACATGCATATTCACAGGAATTCTTCAACTGTAAAATGAGTTGGAGAAAGAAATGGCAAATCACTCAAATATCTTTTTTTGGGGGGGGGATTACAAAGTAGAGACATTTATCATTCTTTTTTTTTTGACCTTTGCAAAACCTTTTTTTTCCCAAGCTTTTCCCCTCCTTCCCCCCATCCCCCACCCCTAGATGACAGGTAATCTAATACATGCTAAATAGGATAAATTATATGACAAATACATGTATACATATCTATACAGTTATCTTACTGCACAAGAAACATCAGATCTAGAAAGAGAAGAAGGAAAAAACAACCTAAGAAGGAAAACAAAATGCATGGAAATATTCACAGGAAGCGTTAAAATGCTGTGTGGTGGTTCACTCTCAGTTCCCACAGGCCTCTCTCTGGATGTATATGACTATGTTCATCGCAGAACAACTGGTTTGAATCACATCATTGTTAAAGAGAACCATGTCCATCAAAATTGATCATCGTATAGTCTTGTTGCTGTGTATAATGTTCTCCTGGTTCTGCTGATTTCACTCAGCATCAGTTCATGTAAGTCTCTCCAATCCTCTCTGAAATCCTCCTGTTGGTCATTTCTTACAGAACAATAATATTCCCTAACATTCATATACCATAATTTATTCAGCCATTCTCCAATTGATGGGCATCTTTTCAATTTCCAGTTTCTTGCCACTACAAAAAGGGCTGCCACAAACATTTTTGCACATGTGGGTCCCTTTCCCTCCTTTAAAATCTCTTTGGGATATAGGCCCAGTAGAAACACTGCTGGGTCAAAGGGTATGCACTGTTTGATAACTTTTTGAGCATAGCTCCAAATTGCTCTTCAGAATGGTTGGATCCGTTCACAGTTCCACCAACAATGTATCAGTGTCCCAGGTTTCCCACATCCCCTCCAACAGTTATCATTATCATTTCCTGTCATTTTAGCCAATCTGACAGGTGTGTAGTGGTATCTCAGAGTTATCTTAATTTGCATTTCTCTGATCAATAGTGACTTGGAGCACCTTTTCATGCAAATCACTCAAATATCTTTGTCGAGAAAACCCCAAATCAAAGAATCAGACATGACTGAAAAGCAAATGAATAACAACATGTTATCATTCCCTATATGAACTCCATGAGAGCAGGGACATTTTTTTTGCTCTTTCTTTTTCTTTCTTTGTTTCTTTGTTTCTTTTTTTTTTTTTTGTAAAACCTCTAGCACTTAGCACAGTGCCTGGCATATAGTAAATGCTTAATTAATGTTTGTGACTTGACTTTCTCAATGGTCATTATCATACAATCTTGAATTCTTCTTTATTCTACAAATAAATATCTCCATTGTTTATCTAAAAAGTCAAGAATAACTAAAACTAATAGGAGGTAACTTTGATAGGCAAATCACTTAACTTCTCTGGGAACATTTCATCATCAGCAAAATGAAATGTTGGGAACAGGTTTGGTAGGGTCTAAAGTCAGCAAGATTCATCTTCATGAGTTCAAATTCAACCTCAGACGCTCATACAAGTGTGACTGTGGGAAAGCCACTTAATCCTATTTGCTTCAGTTTCCTTATTAATACAAAGAACTGGAAAAAGAATGGTAAACCACTCTTTTTACCAAGAAAATCCCAAAGGAAGTTGTGAAAAGTTGCATATAACTAATCAACTAAACAACAGCAACATTAACAGAGGTAAACAATGTGATATCATTGATAGGAAACCTTGAAATCAGGTACAATGCCATTCTGTAACATATATGTTAGATTGTGTGACTGTCACTTGACGCTCAATGCTTTAATAGGTAAAATCTTTGAATATATATTATAGATTAATTGTTAATCTGAAGTTGAAGAGAGAACTTTCATATTGGAATTTATACTGAGAAAAGCACAAGTCTAGAACAAAAATATCTATAGAAAATACATTATAGACTATTTCATTGGATTTTTATACAATGATTTTAGATACATCATACAAGAATTATTATTATCATTTTATAGATGAGAAAACAGTCTTAGAGAAGTTAGGTTATCTGCTTAAAGTCATAAAACTCTAAGTAACATTTGAGGGACCACAATTTCAAGCATTTTACCTGCAGAACCAAAGCTACACTTTTCTCTAGATCATGTGTACAGAGTCATTTCTATGTAATTTGTAAGATCATCTCTTATCAACATTTCATTTTGCTGATGATGAAATGTTCCTACAGAAGTTAAGTGATTTGCCCACAGTCACATATATAACAAGGAGCAGAAACAGGATTAGAACCCAGATATTTTGACTCTTCATTTGTACTCTTTCAATCACATCTCTCTTGGGCTTTATCAAACTCTACATTTTTTGTTTTTTTTTTTTTTTAGAAGAGAACTGACAAGAACAGTTAAAATTTTTGAGAAATCTCTCCAGTCTTCATAGTAAGAATTTGGACACCTAATAACTGTATACAATGGTTTAAGTATGGTTGCTTAGTTACCCAAGTCATATTAGATGATCTTTAAGTTCTATTCAGCTTTAAGTCTTATAAAGTAAGGCCCCTGGTGGCTAATTAGCTGACTGTTGATCTTAGCTGGGAATTAAAATGCCTTCAAAGTGTTATATGTGCCTTTAAGAAACTATTAGTATTGAATGCAATCTGCTCTAGGAATAACAAGATACCAGGGAGAAACCACACGAACTAATGTGACAGTATGTTCTTTAAGTGACTCCTCTGCTATACAGAGCTTAGAGAAGACCAATACAATACTGTGGGACACTGGATGAAGGAGAATATAGCACCCAGGAGATGTCTTAAAAACCATTGCATTATATACTTTAGAAATTGAGTGTTATTTATTCCCTGCTTTTCCCTTCCTCTTCCAAGCAGACATCTGAATATATTAAATTACCCGAGGAACTTGCTATCCAAAGATTCTTATATAAAAAATAATAATAGCGTGCCAAGTTAAAATCATCTGACATAGAATACACAGCACCAATCCCTCCCTGCTCCTTACCATCTACCACTCTTCTTAAAAAAGTCTCCAATGACAGGAATTCCATTACACACACACACACACACACACACACACACACACACACACACACACA
>JAJPUD010000257.1:631189-734859 GCA_023553655.1 Myrmecobius fasciatus
ACACACACACACACACACACACACACACACACACACACACACACACACACATATATATATATATATATATACATATATATATATGTATCAATTAGATATCCTTATCCTAAGCCTCCTGTGGACAGAAGGCTGCCTCATCTTAGGTTGTCATTCCAAAGACAAAATTCTTTGGCAATGATTTTCATTAGAACACACAGCATGCTTTGAAAGTCTGGGGACTCAAACTCTTGATTTTTTTTTCAAGTTTGATGTGACCACTCCAAATTATGGCAATTAAAATATTCTCCCTTCACTCTGCAGATGTCATCCACTTCTGGACTGTGACAATGTTAGGATAACAGATGGAGGTCATTTTAAAGACCTTCCAATGATTTCAGCAGTGACAAAACATCATGTTATACTTCTCCAGCCACTTGAAAAGTTCAAGAAGTTCAATAATATGTGTACCTTCTGTGCCAGTGGAGGTCACAATCCTGACATGTTTGTAGATGATTTTTTAAATGTTCTTTTTTGTTGTCTGCTTAATTTTGGGAGAAGCTCTGCCAAGCTCATAGAAGGAGCAAGAAACCTTCATCTGACATATTGTGCCACTAAAAATAAAAGATGTCACTGCTAGGCCTATGTAACTTGGAGGTCAGGGTTAAAAAGAAAGATTCCATAGACACCAAAAATGTTCACTGGAGTGTTTTAATAAAAATAAACAACTAGAAAATTGAAAAAAGTGATATTCAACAATTGTGGTCCAGTGGATAGTGTCTATCCTCAAATCAGAAAGAACTGAATTCAAATCCAAGGTCTGTCACTACCAGCATTACACTTTGGGCAAATCACTTAATCTCTGGCTACCTCAATTTCCTCAACTGTAAAATGGGAATAATAGCAGCTACTCCTAAAATTACTGTGAGGAACAAATAAGATAATTTTATTTCTCTTCTTCTCTCCCTCTTTTCTTTTTCCCCATCTGTCTCTTCTCCCTTTGTCCCCTCCCTATTTTCAATCATTCTCCTGTCACTTTTTGCTTCCTCCCCCTTCTCTTCCTCTTATTTTGTGTAATGGAAGATTTACCTCTTCCTGTGTAGGATAGAGGAGAAGGATACATAGAGAGAAGAAGGCTATGTAAAGAAAAAAAATAGAAATTAGATACATGTAGAGTTAATTTGATTCAAAATAAAATCAATTTATTTCAAATTGAAGGAAGAATGGGAATATGATTTGTTTAAGAGAAAATATATGAAATCTACTCACCAATGACTATTAATTCAAGGGATCCAGCCTACAGCAGCTAGTTCTGGTTCTGTCTACAATTGGTTATGTGACTTTGAATATATTACTTACTTGATCTTATTGTGCCTCATTTTATTCATATTTAAAATGGATGGAGTATGGGGCAGGCTAAAATATATAAACTCTTAGGTTCTTTATAACTTTATGCTTTTATTATATATAATATTTAGATCTGCATTGGGAATCTCAGGTACTCTTAAGCCTAGCTTTGACCAGTATTCCCATGGAGCTTCCGTGCAATCATGGAGCATATACTAAGTATAACCCCATTAGGAGTTCTGTGCTGAAAAAAAGATGCAAATTAAGTATGATTAGTTCACTTGCTCAAAAAAGTTTACAGTCAGATTAGAGCCATTATGCTCCATGTGTGAGACAGAGACCAATAACTGTATCCTATAATCTTTAAATTTACTAGGAGTTAGAGAAGAAAGGAAAACAGTGTCCCTAGGATTTTTAAGGTATGGCAATATAGGGGATGTGATACATTAGCTGGGTCTAGAAAGATGAGTAAAAAATTAAATAAGTAGAGATATGGTGAAAAGAATTTCCTAGGGGAAAAATATTGACAAAGGGGGGTGAAAGGATAATCAATGAGAATAGTATTTTCCTGAATCTAGGCTACACCTGATCTTAATTGTGCTTAAATATTTGTATATACCTCAATACAAGTGAGGCAAGTACTTTTATACAAACATCCAAGTTCAGATTTCATAATAAAAATGTGTCCAGTCAAAATCAGAGGAGGGTATTCACAGCAAAATCTTCCTATAGAAGAGTATTCCCTAAATCACTGATATGAGAAATATTGGCTAAGTCATGCAGCCACAACCAAAATAACTTAAAGGAGCAAACATTCCTCCAACTGATCATAAGAATGAAATTTTCTGAACTATATAAAGATAAAGACTAGATAGTCTAGATAAAGACTAAAGAAAGAATAATGATCAAAAAGGATAAAAAAATGATCATTATTAGACTCTTGGGAGTTACTTTTAAAGTAGTTAAGACAGTGTAGCATAGTGAAAATGACGACTGAGCGAGGGAGAGGGAGGAAAAAGTCCAGATCTATCATTTACTATTCAACCATGGGAAAACCCTGTAATCTCTCTGAACTTCCATTTCCTCATTAAAAAAAGAACAAAAAAAGAGAAATTATTATACTTGTTTTATCTACCCCCAGAGGGAGGGTCACTGTTATGAAGAAATTATAAGGAAATCACCTTATAATTCATAAAACTCAATATTAGTGCCAGGTACATTACAAAGAGATGCCATTCAAATAGAACATATTGTTTTAGCTCATGTTACCATTCAAAGCCATGAAAAATTTTTATTTTTTTTCTGTATAGAAAACTCTAAATATGAGAAACCATTAACCCATTCCCTTTATGAACTCAAATGTAACTCATCTCATGTTTTATAGTGCTAAGCTATGGCCTTAGGCATACAGATGCTAATGGATTGTATCTAAGGTCACACAATCAACATGTGACAGCAGATTTTTGAACCTTATCTTTCCTGATTTCAAAACCTATATTCAAGCTATTTCTCCATGCTGTCAACATTGCATTTCTTTAGGACTTCAACATTCATAAATGTTTTCTCACCATAAAAAAGATCCTATAGACTAAGTTGTGATAATGTCAATAAATTGTGTTCTAATTTTATAGAAATTCAGAGAAATAAAATCACTTGACCTAATATGTCTGAGTTTGGAAGTAAACTGGGAAATTGCTTATTGCAGAAGGACAAGGTGGAAATACATATGCATTTATTTTATTAAATTTTTATTCACGCTTTTTATTCACAAAACATATGCATGGGTAATTTTTCAACATTGACCCTAGCAAAACCTTCCGTTCCAAATTTCCCCCTCATCCCCACCCCTCTCCTAGATGTCAGGTAGTCTAATACATGCTAAAAATGTTAAAAATATATGTTAAATCCAATATATGTATACATATTTATACAGTTATTTTGCTGAACAAGAAAAATCAGATCAAGAAGGAAGAAGAAAAAAAAAAACCTGAGAAAGAAAACAAAATGCAAGCAAACAACAGAGTGAAAATGCTGTTGTGGTTTCCACAAGCCTCTCTCTGGGTGTAGATGGCTCTCTTCATCACTGAACAATTGGAACTGATTTGAATAATCTCATTGTTGAAGAGAGCCACGCCCATCAGAATTGATCATCCTATAGTCTTGTTGATGCTGTGTACATATACATTTAAAATGAATTTGGTTAAATTCATGGATTTGAGTTCCTCCAAAAGTAATTGGAAATGAGGAATAATCAAGGTCTATCTCCAATGAGTTGATTTGCAATCTCAAACATGTTATATCAAAGTGAAATGATTACAAACTGGGCATTTTCTATTTGTTCATATACATAAACTGTCACAATAGGCACATTTTTTTTGAAATTGAGGGCTGCATCAATTTTATCCATGAAATAAAAGGATGAGGGCTTATAATGGGTGGAGAGCAAAAACCAGAGCTAGGGAACTGAAAGTTTTCTCTCTTCCTAAGAATAAAGATCTGTTTCCAACATTTTTTGGTGACCAAACACTAAACATGATTCCTTCAGAGAAGGGGTCCAAGCTGTCGACCAGTTCCAGTTCAGTGTCACCTCTAGGAGTCAGCATTTGATAATTCTCCTTCAGCTTGTTGGTTATGATGTTAAAACCTACCATAAATTCATTCAGTTTCTGTTTCCAAAGGTCTTCATAGGTCTGTCTAAAATGCTCTCTTTCAGCTATGATCTTGCCCATCTCTGCCATCCACTATAGGTATAGCTCTTCCTTCTTCTTATACTCTGCAATGGAGCCAAGATTTGGCTTCATTTCATGTTACTGGGAAGAAGAGCAATTTGATTAGTTAGAGAATCGGGATTTTGGATGGCTTCAAGATCCTTTTGGCTTAGATCAGAAATCTCTTCAACTGGATTATCTTCTGTTGCATGCCATACTATTCTTGCAATCTCTTTCTGCCAGTATTTTACTTTAGACTGATGTTCAGCAAGGTGACTGTCCAGTTGTTCAAGTTTTAACAATTCTAAGTGCCTTGTTTTGAAAGGTATGTTCATTTTCTTTAATTGCTTTCATTTCTTGAAGTCCTTATCTGTTACTTACTTCCTGCATGACCTTCATCAAGTCAATTTTCTACTTTGTGGAATGAAATAATTGAACCTTACTAATGATAACAATCCTTCCAAATGTAAAATCTGATGGTCCATGGCTTCTTCTCTGCTTCCTTTGAATTCTGGTCGCTATAACATTTCTACTTATTATCCCTGTCAAAGTTGTTTTACTTCATCTCCTCAAATTAATAAACACAAAGAAAGGGTTTAATTAGCTGAAACCTAAATTGTCATTATTAATTTACTAGCTACATTACAATAGCTTGTAAAACATTTATGCTACAGTAAATGGAGTACCTACTTTCCAGTGGTCATGTGGGGAGTTTAATTTACTATATGCCTAAATATTTAATTATGAATTGTAGCAAAGCTCTGCTGAGGTGAAACTACTTCCCTTTTAACAAAAGATGAAATGGTGCTAGTTAGGATGCCATAAAAGTTTCTAGAGAAGGATAATAGAAAGACGAGTATTTCCAAGTGTTCCTGAAAGATCTTCACAAGAGGTTTAGGCTAATAGCAAGTGGAACTGGAAAGAGCATAAAAAACCTTTTTAAATTCAATCCCTTCATATTACATATGAGGAAACTTAGGGCAAGAAAGATTTAATGACTTGTTCAAGATCTCATAGGAAGTAGCTTGTAGAGCCAATTTTTAAACTCAGCAGGTCTTTTGATTCCAACTCCAAATTTTTTTTGAAGTTCAAAAGTGTAGGTTTGAGGATCCCTAGTTAGTGAGAGGCAGACCTTGGACATGAACCTATGTTTTCTTAATTCAAAGCCATTTTTCTGTGTACCTTTTTTTTTTTTTTTTTTTTTGCTGAGGCGATTGGGGTTAAGTGACTTACCCAGGGTCACACATCTAGGAAGTGTTAACTGTCTGAGATCAGATTTGAACTCAGGTCCTCCTGACTTCAGAGCTGGTGCTTTATCCACTGTGCTACCTAGATGCCCCGATTACCTTAACTTTTCAGGATTATTTCACACTCTTCATTTCCATATCCTCTATATCAGAACAAAACAATTATTAATTGCCCTTCTAAATGTTCTCTGTTGTTGTGATTCCACACCTTTACTCAGGTTATGTCCTATATCATGAATTCTTTCCAACCCCAATCATTGCCTGGTGATAACCTCATAATTTTATAAGGTCATCTCAAGTAACACTTTGTCCAAGTAGCTGTCTTTTGTTATCCTAGTTGAAAATCTCTCTTCTTTCTGTGATTTTATATAGTTCTTTGAACTATTTTCTACAATATGCTATTTTCTGTCCATATCAAAGAGCTATCTCTCTGAGAGACTTCAGAGGCTAGAGTCTAAACCCCTCCATTTTACAGATGAATAAACTTGGTTAACAAGCTATTAAGTGGCTTGGTCAAGATCACAAAGATAAAATTTGAACTTAGGTCCTTCCAATACATCTCATTGTTTTTATTTTACATTTTATTTTGTATTAAGTTTCTGCATATATATTTTATAGGAATATACAGAATAGTGTACTAGGATTTAGGAAGACCCAGATTCAAATTCAGTCATTGTTACTAACCAGCCATGTGACTGTGACCAACTTATTTTTCTGTGACTTAGCTAACTCCTTAGAATATATTTACTAAATCATAGAAGGATTTTGATCTTTGCTTTAGAGAAAATTCTCATGTTGTGTTCCCTTTTACTGAGATCACAGAGCTTTCACATGTTGTATTGGTACATAAAATATATTGTATATACTAAATTATGAATTCCACAAGGGCATTGAATATGTTCAACTTGACTTCAATTACTTTCCTGACTGTTAGGCACAAGGATTTATATAAAGTAATACCTTAACAATGGAATGCTGGGCCTAGAGTAAGGAAGACTTCAAATTTAGCCTCAGATACATACTAGTTATGTAATTATTGGAAAGTCATTTAACCTCTTGATCTCAGTTTCCTTAACTATAAAATAGCATCTACCTCCCAGATTTGTTGTGAGAATTAAAATATACAATATTTATAAAGCGCTTCACACATAGTAAGCATCATATAAATGTTGACTATTAATAGTATTATATATATTCATTTATATGTATATGATATTTACACATATCACATCCATTTTAAATTTACATATATATGAGCAATCTTTTCTTTAGAATATGGCTGCATTTCAAGGAAACTTACTCCCTGAATATATTCCATGAATATAAATGGCATATAGCCAGATAAATTGTCAAAAAAAAAGAGAAGGGGACGGCTTTTCTAATGGTGCAAATTACAAGTACCATCTGCTGAAAACCTGAAATTGTGAGTATGTTGCCATAGTCTAGAATCACGATTTTTTTTCTGTCACTGAAAATTTAAAGAAATATATAAAGACCTTCCACATATTTATAAAACACATGAAAAATCTTTCTCTACAATTCTGCCTTCAGATTTTCCAAGCACTAAATGATCCTGATAACACAAGAAAAAGCTACTTTTTGGTATTTGAATATTTTACCATTCCTTGTGAAGTCATTCAGAGAATCAGGCTATTTGAAGATACTGTTCACCATGGAGCAAGTGATAGGAATGCTGGTTCCTTTCCAAACAAATTCTGCTCTTTAGAGGAACAGAAGTTTATTATCCTAATTAAGGGTACTTGCCCTATTTCCTAGGAGGATGCACTTTTGGTTAGAGATCAAGGCAAAAGTGTGTTTCAAGATAATGACTAGACATTCAAATGGCCAAGATCCTAGTACATCTGGCAAGACCAACTCTGTTTAATCACTGCTTCAGTCACCTTCCAATTTCCACCTCCTAAAGGGAAGTTGAGGAGATTTAACAGATGTAATACAGGAGACTAAAGAACTGTGTGAGTATCCATCAATACATATGCATGTATATGTATATGTAGGCATGTATATTTGGAGTGAGGATACAACTAAGCAGTTTTTTAGTAGTAATGGCAGCGATATTTTTGAGGAGGATGTGAATTTATAATTTTATTAGTTTATCCAAGCTCTTCACCAATGCATATTAGCAATTCTTCAACTTGAGACTCTTAGTGAATTATCTTGGACACCCAGAGTTTAAGTGACTTGTAGATCTCAATGCAGCCAAAATGTGACAAAAATATGACATGAGCTAAGGTTTCCCTGAATCTAATTTTGACTCTCTATCTGTAGCCATACTACCACAATTCCTAGCCAGTTAGCTAGTTAAAACATTAAATTGTTAGTGTGTTGGGGCAGTTAGCTGGAGCATTGGAAAGAGCACTGTGCTTAAAATCAGGAAGACTCAACTTCATGAGTTCAAATCCAGCCTTACATACTTTCTAGCTATGTGGCCCTGAGCAAATTATTTAGTGCACAGTTTCCTCATCTGTAAAATGAACTAAAGAAGCAAATGGCAAACCACTGCAGTATTTTTTTTTGCCAAGAAAACTCCAAAGGGGGTTACAAGAATCCCTAAAATAATTCAACAATAATAGCTTCATCACTAGTCCATATTGTAATACTATAAACAACAAAGAAAGCTAATGCTGTCTCATATAGTATAAATAAAAAAGCAATTTCCATATTGGATACATGGGAAGAATAATTTTACTATATTCTTTCCTAATATGAGTCTCTCTGGCATATTATGTTCAGTGTTAAGAGCCACATTTTGGAGAAAATATCGATAAGCCTGAATAAATGGAGGGGAGGACAACCTAGGATAATGGGTGTTGGAGTGATGGAGGCTAGAGATGTCACATGAGGATCTGTTGAATGAATTAACTTGAAAAAAAGAGAAGGCTTAGGTAATGGGTGGGGAAAGGAAAGAGAAAGTCATACATGGAAGCTGATTTCCAAATGTTTGAAAGAAGGTCATTTGGAAGTATAGTTAGAAAACTAGTGCTAGAGGGACTTGGAAAACCAATGAGCTCATGCCCTTATTTGACAGCTGATTACAAGTGAGGCTTAGGAAGTTTAAGTTACTTGTCCAACTTTGCAGAAGTAGTAATTATGTTCAATTATGAATATGTACAATTATATAATATATATGGCCCCTTCAAATTTTGGAATCATGTGATGGTAAATATGGTCTTAATCCAATTCAACCTGCATGGTGCAATGGACAGAGCACTAGACTGCTTTATCCAATGCACCAGACCTGGTGTCAGAAGTACCTGAGTTCAAATACAGAGTCATAATTCTGATAGACTTGTAATGGAGAAAGCCATCTACATTCAGAGAGAGGACTATGGAGACTGAATGTGATCACAACAGAGTATTTTCACCATTTTTGTTGTTGTTTTTTTCTTTCTCATTTGTTTTCCTTTTTGATCTGATTTTTTTTGTGTGCAACATGATAAATATGGAAATATATTTAGAAGAATTGCACATCTTTAACTTAGATTAGATTACTTGCTGCCTAGGGGAGGAAGGAGGGAGAAAAAACTTGGAACATAAGGGTGAATTTTGCAGTTTTTCTTTGCATGTATTTTGAAAAATAAAAGGCTATTATTATTATTATTTCAAAATGCTGCCTCAGATATTTATTGTGTGAACATGGTGTAGTTACTTAAACTTTGTTTGCTTCAAATTCTTAACTATAAAATGGAGCTAATAATATCTATCTTCTAGGGTGGTTGTGAGGATCACTGGGATAATATTTGCAAAGAATTTATCACAATATCTGATAATTTCTAGGCATTTAATAAAATTTCCTTCCTTCCTCCCCTCATTTAATATGTGAAGAAACTGAGTCCAAGAAATGAAGGTCATACAATCAATTAATGGTAGCTATTGTGTTTGAATTCAGAAAAAAAAAGAACATGGCACTGGGCAGTAGAGTTCATGAAAGCACAAACTCTTTCTTCAAATCAACCTTAACAAAGATATGTTTATATGTTTAACCAGTTCCCACAAGAAGACCCTGGAAATGAGGATATATTAACTTCACCACAAGTTAAGATTAATTTATCTGGGTAAGCTAAATGGTACAGGGGATAGAGTACCAGTCTTCGAAGTAGGAGTTCAAATCCAGTGTCAGATTCTTAACACTTCCTAGTTGTGTGACCCTGGGCAAGTCACTTAACCCCAATTATTACACAAAAACAAAACAAAAAAAAAGATTGAATGAGCTATGGACACTAGGTATCTGGTATCATTACTGAGTCATGTCAGACTCTTCATGGTCCCATTTAGGGTTTTCTTGGCAGAGGTACTGTAGTGGTGTGCCATGATTTTCTCCAGGTTATTTTACATTGAGGAGTTGAGGCAAATAGGATTAAGTAATTGCTCAGGGTCACCCACCTAATTAGTATCTGAGAATAGATTTGAATTGTTAGCTTTAGTCATGTAATTTCAAAGTAGAACTCTAAAATGGAAGAAGGAATGATCCTGATAAATATTCCTGCTTCCCAGTCATTTCTAAGAGAGAGTCATGATCAGGGACAAATACAGAAACAGTCTCCACATAACTAACCAAATGTTATAGGGACATTTCTTCTCCATTGACCTGTTAATTTAAAACTCATTTGAATTTGTTTTCCAAAAGACACATGGCAGTTCCTCACCCCCAACCAGCATTATTTCATTATAGGACATTTTAAGCTGCATTTGCAAAGCACCAGAGAAATGACTGATACTAAAGCAAATTCTTTCTTGTGTATCACACAAGCCATTTTCATAATGCCCTTGCAAATTGCAGAAATATGCAGAAAAAACTAACTTCAACAAAATAATGGATCACATTTGAATTAAACATGATATTCACAAGGTTCCATGGGGGAAATGAGGATGCAAGAGATGGGCTTAGAGAGCAGGAGGGAAAACATCCTCTAACACTAGAAACCTGAAATAAATGAAATATGCCAGCATTAAAAAAGGTGATAACAATAAAAAGGATTATTTATAGAATAAAAACAGGAAATGCAATTGGAGATTAGTGAAGATGTTTGCTTTCTGTAAACCATGAATCCTAGAGAAGAGGTAATAAAGACAGTTATTTCTAAGAAATAGACCCAAACTAGCTCCATTGAAATCACAGCAGGAGCATTCAGAGTAGCAATTAATGTAAGCACTGGTGTGGAAGATGTTTTCCGAATGCTACCCTGGGTATTTTTTTAAGTATGGTGTGTGTGTGTGTGTGTGTGTGTGTGTGTGTGTGTGTATGAGAGCATACACTGTAATATGAACAAGATGAAAGTGGAGAATTGTAGAATTTTCTCAATTATTACCTGAAAATATTGTTATGTGTACTATATGAGACCATAAAAAAAGATCGGGCTGGTGATTTTTTAAAATGAGATCCAGGAAAATAAATGTGGTCATACATCTGTCTCCCTTAAATATTCAATAAAAGCAACAATTTTAAGTGATTACTATGTAGCAGGTTCTGTTCTAGGGAATAGAGACACAAAGACAAAATTGAAAATATGCTTGCCCTCATGGAGATTACATGCTAAAGGAAAACACAACAAAGAAATACAAAATACATTCAAAATAATGGAAAGTCATTTCAAAAGAAAGAAAGTTTGAATAATCTGAGAATCCCCATGGGTCTTATGTAGGAAGTGACAACTATGCAATCTTGAGATAAGCAATGGATTTTAAGGAATGAAGGTGAGAAAAGGAAGGAATTGCCTGACTCCTAAGGCCCATCTCTAGTTGGAGGAAAAGTTGCAATTCTGTAGTCATTTTTGAAAGGATCATCTCAAAAGGGAATAAAGATACAGGACTTCCTTGGATTGATTAAATAAAAAAAATTAACTTGATTCAAACAACGAAGTATCCTACCATCTCCTTTCTTATAACCCTGTTTCTTCATAAGCTAGAATTGTGGCCAGTGGTACAGGTAAGCAATTTCACTATCCTTCTATAGTGTGGCACAACAGAAATTGTGTTGGTCCATCAGTTTTTCACTACTTGTAAGATCATAGTAAGTAATTTTACTTTTCAAAATCCTTTTTCCTCATATGTAAAATAATGATAGCATTTGTACTCCCTGTAATACAAAATTATTGTGAGGAAAGTATTTTAAAACCATGAAGTGTTATGTGTTTGGGTCACAAATTGAATTTGTAGTAGAATTCTCCACTAGCCAGGTCCTTGTCAAAACTCATCAAATGGAATTTCATGAGTCAGGTACAAAAATGGTTCATACAATGGGGAAAACCAACACCAAGGAAATAATAAACCACTGAAAAAGTACAGAACATTCAAAGCAATCCCAATAGACTTTGGCCAGAAAATGCCATCTGCAAGCAGGAAAATAACTAAGGAGACTGAATGTAAATCAACACATGCCATGCTCACTTTTTTTCTGTTTTTTTTTTTAATCTCTTCCATGTTTTTTTCCCCTTTTGCTCTGATTTTTTTTCTCTCAACATCATTCATAAAGCAATGTGTGTTAAAATAAACATACAAATAAATAAATTTTAAAAAATAAAAAATATTTAGAGTAAGGAATGTTCTCACATATTTCAGATACAGTATTTAAAAACAAAACAGCAATTAGCTAATTATCCAGTTAATATTTATATAGTGCTTTAAGATTTGCAAAGTGCTTTTCATTCATTTTCTTATTTGATCAATATTATTACAATGTCTTGGAAGAAGGTACTACAAAATGCTTTATTTTAAATTCTTCTTATTTATTTATTTTCATTATATATATATAAATATACATATTATATAAATATATATTTTATATTTATTATTTTCTCATGTAAACAAAATTATTTTCATTTAAAAAAGGGTCCAAATTCTACTCTCCTTCTCTTACCTTCTCCCTTCTTGAGAAGGCAAAATATTCAATATAGATTATAAATGTGCAATCATGCAAAATATTTCCATATTAACTGTACTGAAACAAATGCAGATTAAAAAAGCAAAAGTAATTTTTAAAAAAATTATGTTTCAATTGCACTCAGCCTCCATCAGTTCTTTCTCTGGAGAGAGATATCATTTTTTTTTTTTGCAATTGCCTTGGATCATTGTATTGCTGAAACAACTAAATCATTCATAGTTCATCAAACAGTATTGTTATTAATATGTACAATGATCTCCTGGTTCTTCTTAGTTTACTTTTCTATCAGTTCATGTAACTCAAGAAGACACTATCATTATCCCCATTTTACAGATGAGAAAACCAAGGATGAGAAAGGTTAAGGAACTTGCCCAGGATCATACATATTGTGTGTCACAATATGAATTTAGGACTTTCTTACTTCAGGACCAGGGCTCTCTCTCCACTGGGACATTAAGATCTTATTCCCTTGGTCTGCTTCATTCTGATTGAACATTTCCCTTGCTTTTACAAGAGTTTTTGAACTAATATAAAACATGTCAGAGGTCAATCAAAATGCACAAATAAATGAGTAAATCTGTCCTGAAGACCACACCACCTAACAAAAAAATAAATAAATAAAACATTAGCCAATGAATCTAGGCTATAATTCTAATCAGCTATGTTATAAAGGACATTTTTATTCAACACTCAAGTATTCACAAGGGGTGATATTGGTGTGGAAGTACAATTAGCAAAGAAAGTTCACTAACAAGGAAAATGGAAGGAAAAAGGACAAGGAAAACCTACTGTCTGAGGTTCTTAGTGAGGCAATCATCCCAACAAACCAAATACTGCATTGGACTCCCACAGGAAGAAAGGAGAAGAAAAACACACAAATTCTTCCTTTCTCCAATAAGACTTTTCACTTCCTTCTTTCTGTGAAAGCTGACATCTCCTATAACCCCAGAATATTATTCAACTACTTTGATAAGTTAGTGATCTCATAGATATAGATGTACCCTTCAGTGATGAAGATAATGTTCCATTCATGTCTGTTCAACCTAGACCTTTGTCCTAGCCCTAGACATAGGAAGTCAATTCAAAGTGCTAGGTTAGTGGTCTCCTAGGACTTTTGATTTGGTGTGAATACCAGTTGTTCAACTAGACCATTGGTTATCTCTTTTCATCATAGGACTGGCTCATCTTCTACTGTTCTCTGGTGATAGGTTATAAAACACTGTTCTTGAATAATCCTTAAAATTGTCAGATATAGCAGCATGCTCATAGCTAGTCATATGGTCCTGATATTCAGCCTAAATTAACCAAAGGTGAATCAGTGACATATAGGGACAGTTCTGAAGGCTATAGATTTTCATTTCTTAAATCAGGCACATAAAGATATTCATCTTAGTACCTCTCTTTCCTACCTTCCAGTATAGTTTTCTTTCCCCTATAAAATGTTGCAGGTCTCTAAACAATGAGCAGTTCTCAGATTTAAAGAATTATTGTCCCAGTTACTTTTGGAATACCATTCTCAGTTCTCTTCCTATATTCCTGCATCCTTCATTCATCTATTCTATTATTTCTACATACCTACCTCTTTCTTTTTCTTCTTCTTTCTTTCCTTTCCTTCCTGCCTTTCTTTCCCCTCACATTTCTTCTTTCTTTCCTATATGCAATGTATATGTATTAAATGCCTACTGTGGACAGAGCACTGCTGGCTCTTAGACATACAAAGTTCCACACTTATGGAACTTATAGTCTGTAAAGTACTGAGGTATTGGAATAATAAGTGCCTTAGAAAGTCATTAAGCATTTCAGACAAGCATTTATTAAGCACTCACTATGTTCTAGGCATCATGCTAAGCACAGTGGGGAAAATAAAGAGAGAAATGGGGAAAAAAGGTCCCTGCTTTTAAGTATCTCACACACTAATGGGGAGACAACAAATAAATAACTTGATACATAAAAGATATGCAGAGTAAATGGAAGTTAATCTCAGATTAGAAGACATCAGGGTTAGGGGTAATGGAAAACGGTTTCTGCCAAAAATGGGAATGTTATTTGAATCTTGAAGGAAGCCAGGGGAAAAAAATCAAAGTCAGGGGGAGAATGGATAGCTTTCCTGGTTTGGGGAGCAGCCATGGCACCAAGCTAGGAGATGGAGTGTTGTGTGCAAAACCAAAACAAGTAGGAGAATATACCCATGAGCCAACAGGATAGAGGGGAGTGAAGTATAAGGAGAAAGGAAAGCTAAGAAGAGGTCAGGGTTTGAAGTGCTTTAAATGGCAGACATTTGGTCCTTAAGGTAATGGAGAAACACTGCATTATACTGAGTAGGGTCAACAAGGGGTTATGGGAAAATCATTCCCAGTCTAGGAGATAATGGAAGGTGTCATAGAAGAGGTGGCAAGAAGCCAGGTTTTAAAGGATAGGTAAATTATAACTAGAGAGGTCTGAGGTCTGGGGAGGTCATTTTGGGCACAGAAAACAGTTTGAGTGATGGCTCTAATTGTCAATCAGTCAGTCACTAAATAAGCATGTACAAGGGGATGGCTTGGTGGCACTGGACTTGGAATCGAGAAAAATTATCTTCCTGAATTAAAATTTGGCTTCAGATACTTCCTAGCATTCAAGAAGCTCAGTGTAATGGAGGAGACAACATGCAAAAATAAATGTTGTATAAACTACTTGTACATAAGGCAATTTGGAGTTAATCAACACAGGGAAGGCAATGGAATTAAGGGGATTGGAACAGGCTTTGTCATGCTTAAATGTAGATTAGAGTTCAACAGTTATTATCCTCCCTTTCACTCCTCTTTCCCAACCCACATATCATGCTCTGTTGTATTGTCATTTGATGTTTTGTATATCCACACTTTAGAATATATACATAAGAATACTCTAATATACAATACACACATAGAACATGGATCTGGACATGATAGGCAATAGCAAATCCCCTCATGGTCTATAAGAAATACAGGGAACTATGGAAATAGACATTCACTCCCTCTTCAGAGGATCAAACTGTTTACCCTGCTTACTATTTATCAGAATGTATCAAATACCAGAATTTCAAAGGACTTAGGACCAGATATATTTTCTCTTCTCCCCCAGGATCATGATCAATACCTAGTGTCTTTGAAGGACTGTTAAATTAGAGAGTAAAAAATTTCCCTACAATCTGTACTGAGAAGAGACATGGTTTCAAACAATAGATCTTTCAGAAACTAAAGCTAATATTAAAGTCTTTATTTGAACTGCATGAAGCAAGGCAATAGGCTGAGATTGTGTGTTTTGAGGATATTTCAGTCATACTTCTATAAGGACAGCTTTATTCTGTTTTTATTGGAAGAGAGGGAGAGAAAACTTTAAGAGAGAAGGGAGGTAGGAAGGCAATCTTGCTGTTGTTCTTCATTTGGGGTTTTCTCAGCAAAGATACTGGAATGGTTTTCCCTTTCTTCCTTTGGATCATTTTAGAGATTAGGAAATAGAGGCAAATAAGGTTAAGTAACTTGGATGGAGTCATGCAGCTAGTAAGTGTCTGAGGCCAGATTTAAATTCATGAAGATGAGTCTTCCTGATTTGAAGCCCAGTGCTTTATTCACTGTGCTACCTTGTTGCTTGTCCAAATGCCTAATCAGGCCAAAATGTGAAGCTTCCTTAAAGACTGGAGGAACAAAAGAAGAAATGAATGTGGATTTCTTAAAGGTATCTCTCTATCAGTCTGAATGAAGACAATGATAGGAAAAGACTCTCTTACTTTCTTCTGTCTCAAGAAGCCTCTAAGTCAATAAATGAGTCATCTTCCAGAGAGCAAGTATGTATTCAGTGCCTAATACTTTTGATTCTGGGGAATACAAAAATCAAAAAGATTACTGTTAGTGAGGAAAACAAGACCAGTACTTATGAAACAGTGAATGTCCCAGGATAATCTAAAATCTAATGCTATAAATTATGTGGTATAGATTTCAAGAGTTTAAAAATCTGGTTATCAAAATATAACAGCTATAATTAACAATTCTGGAGCCTGGGACTGATGCTGTAAAAATGTGCCAGGGTCAGCACTTTTAAAAACATTTCCTAAAATCAACTTTATGACAATTTAAATTGAGTGGGAAAAGATATTGGATCTTGGGTTGTAAGCAGAGATTTTAGACACAACAAGATTATCAAGGAAGGTTACCATTGGTGAGATGGAGCAGAGAAGAGGCCTCCAAACATTTGTGAATAGCATATCTGGTATCTTCCTACTTCAATTATTTTTTCTCAGAAATTTTGTGTTAATCTTAGTTGTTTCTATCAAATCTAGTATAGTAACACTTGAAATATTGGTGCCGTAGAACAAAACTCCTGTTGCCCTGTCCTAGTTATGACGTCTCTCAAAAGACACCTGAATAGAAGATTGTGATTCCTGATTACTTCTTCAGGACCCTACATGATCTCATGAAATTAAGGAGAAAGTATTTTATAGAACCTGCTTCTTTTGCTCATCACAAAGATCTTGAGAAAACTTTAAAGGAAGAGGACAAAAG
This sequence comes from Myrmecobius fasciatus, assembly GCA_023553655.1. Lineage (NCBI taxonomy): Eukaryota > Metazoa > Chordata > Mammalia > Dasyuromorphia > Myrmecobiidae > Myrmecobius > Myrmecobius fasciatus. The sequence goes on from JAJPUD010000257.1 coordinate 647,886, forward strand.
TTCCCTCTGGTTGTTACAAAATTCTATAGTTCTCTGTCTAGTCTTGCCTGCCATCACTGTTTCCCCTTCTTCTCACTTCTAAAACCTTGGTGATTCCTCCATCCAGCTTCCCTAAAAGTTGTATCTTTTGAGCTAGAACAGTCAGCAACATTGGAACCTGAGAACAGGTGTCCCTGTCCATTTCTTCTCCCTCCCCAGATATCAGGTGACTTGGGAAGAACTCCTGGGCAGACCTCTAGCTGTGTCAACACCTGTCTTCTCTCTCACTCCAGTCAGGCAGACACTGCAGCTGACTCATGCTGCCTGCTCTGGGCTTAGAAATGATCCTGGAATCCTAAGGCTCACAAGAAGAAATCTTCAAAAAACATCTAGTTCCATATCTCAACGATGGAGTCAAAATTGTCCCTCAGCCCTTTCAGAAAGATGAAAAACGACTATTTTTAAAAGACCTTAAAGAACTTCCATAACTTTCAGAATCCTTTATGCCTCCAACATCAAGAAAATTTTCCTTATGCTAGATTTTTATGTATGGTTACATAGTGTGAGTGTATTCTTTTTAATTGTTCCTTAGTGGAGATTGAGGGGTGGTGGTGATGGAATTACCATTCTCCATATAGTCATATAAAGGCAACTAGGTAACAACATTGAGCCTGGAGTCAGTACATCTGTCTGTCTGTCTCTCATCCTTTCATATATATATCTGCATATCTATCCATGAACACATTTATGTGTGTATATATATATATGTAATCTATATATATAATCTATATATATTTATCTATATATGTATACATATAGACACATGCATATGCATACATATTTTTATTAGTTGGCACAGTGGAGTCTGGAAGAATCCTCTTACTGAGTTCAAATCTTGCCACTTATTAGCTATGTCACCCTGGGCAAGTCATTAACCCTATTTGCCTCAATATCCTGATCTATAAAATGAAATGGAGAAGGAAATGGCAAACCATTCAAATGTCTTTGCCAAGAAAACTTCAAATGGGATGAGAAACAGTTAAATATAACTGAAACAACTGAACCACCACCACCACAATTACTTATACGTGTGTGTATATATATGTATATATACACACACGTATAAGTAATTGTATGTATATATGTGTATATATGTATATATGTATGTATATATACATACATATGTATATGTATGTATATATGTGTGAGTATATACAGATGGTGTATATATATATATATATATTTGTATGTATATTGAGCATATAAGTATAAATGGGATAATTTCAGAAGGATAAATTACAAAGTACTGAATACTAACCAGATCAGGAAAGGCCTTGGAGTACTTAGGCTTCAGATAAGTCAAGATTACAAGAAATTGTAATTTTACTGAAATACCAATCTTATATATGAACATGGATGAGTAACTATGAATCTATTAATACAGGGTCTTGTGCATGCGCCCACTCCCCCCCCATTCTTCAATTTAATAAACATTAAGTTTATATATAAACCACTATTCTGGATGTTGATAATATGAAGATGAAAAATTGCATCATTCCTGACCTTGAGTAGTTTACATTCTTCAAGCAGGGAATGGGTGCTGCTGGATGGTACAAGATGTACACCATTTATATAATATAAAGTAGATTACAGGAATATAAAATTGAAGCCAGGAAAGAACTCATAACTCCTCTCAATTTCCAGAAGAGAAAACTGAGTCCTAAGAGGTAAAGCAATTTGCCCCATTTCATCTAGGTACTAAGTGATACAGGTGACATTTGTACCAAGGTTCGTTGGTTCAATAGCTGATGCTCTTTTGACCTTATCATGCTTCAGATCTAAAGAAAATAGTGTAGAAAGAGGTGAGATAAGAGGGAACAATTTAAACTGGATATGTGTGGAGAAAGAATGTAGGGCAAGTGATGAATCAATCTTATGGATGTGGAGGACATCCATTGTCTTCACTGAGACAAATTGAAACATCTTCTATCTTTCCCACAGATACTCTCTTAACTACTATGGAAATGAATGATAAATGCAATAATTAATTAACTAATAAACACAACTGTTTATCATCTTTTATAAAACTTTTGTTAAAGAATCCTTTCACATATTATAGTTGTATCCTGGAAAAGACAGTTTATCCCTGGTGCCATATCTGAAGCTTTCTACTTTGGTAGGAATTTTCAGAGCTAAGAGTACATAGACATACCCTTTGAGAGGCCAAAGTCATTCCCAAGCCACGATGAGACATCAGAAAAAAGCCTTCAGGGAAGAGCAATCTCTAAATATTTATATCATATGTCCAATGTCTGGGTGACCTTCAAGGTTTGAGGATGACTCAAAAGGCAACTGAAAGGCCCAGGGGGCTTGAGAGTAAACTGGAGACTATCACCAAAAAGAATTGTAAAAGAGAAAAGGCAAAAGCTTGCATCACAGTAATATATGAGAAAAAGACTATCCAGTCACATACTAAGTCAAAATTATTTTTAAAAAATCAAACAAATAAAAAAGAAACACAGGAAGCCCATTTTCCCCCACTGATATCCAGTCAATGTCAAGAGATATAGAAGAAGGTCACATTGGGTCTTCCTTGGGATACTTGAAGAAGGAACACATGGACAAGACTTGCAGGATTTGCAATCAGCATCAATGAAGGTAGGCACCCAAACTAATGAAATTGAAGATCCATTAAGTGAATGAATGAAAACAAATTAAGCATTTCTTATATGTCAAACACAGTGCTAACTGCTGGGGAGACAAAAAGAATAAGTGAGACAGTTTTTGTTCCCAAAAAACTCACAATGTAATTGAAGGAAAGAATATCTAATAATAAAAAAAATTTGTGCAGAACAAATGGAAAAACCCAGAAACTCTATGTGGGCAGCAATGGGTCAAATGGAAGTCCAGGAGTCTAAGATATATCAGTAATTCAGATGATAGTGCTGAGCTGTGGAAGGTATATTATTATTAATAATAATAATCTGACTGAAATATATAATATATGAAATTTATATTAGATTTTGTCTGTATACATATCTCATTTATGATGCTTACTTCCTATGTAATCTTACAAAACTCAAAGTTCCCTGAATCTCAGTGTCTTCATCTGTAAAATAATGTCTTCAATTAGATGATCCCAGAGGTTTCTTCCAGTGCTAGAGTTATTATATATATCATTTATTCATGATATACAGAATATACAGTTTTGAGCTTTAATAGTTTAAAACAACACTAAACTCTTTGGGACTTTCTGCATCTATACATAAATATATAAATATGTATAGCATGGGACAGCTAAGTGACATAATCAATAGATTATATGGCTGGAGTCAGGAAGACCTGTTCAAATGTGGCCTTAGGCACTTAACTACCTGTGTGACTCTGGGTAAATCCTGTTTGTCTCAGTTTTCTCATCTGCAAAATGAGAATTGAAGAAGCAAATGACTCTAGTGATTCACCAATAAAACCTCAAATGAGATCATGAAGAGTTGGACATAACTGAAATGACAAAACCACAATAACAACGTGTGTAGTTTATGTGTATATAGAAGGAAAATGATAGATAAATTTGGATTTTCAATTCATTTTGCATCTACTGACCTTTCTGATTTTCACTCCACAGAAGATCCCTCTCCAAGGTAAATTTATCACTTCTCAATTCACAACTGTTCTCTTAACTCAAGCCTGGATTGAAACCCTCAGCCTCCTTTCCCCTCTGATTGGAGAGCTTGAGGATTGAGTATCAAGCCCCTCCTAATGTCTTTTTAGATTTCTCAGCACACTCCAATTTGCATATGTTGTTCTCACTAGATTCATCTCCTTGGAATATGGAGATACCAGGTACCTCCTGGTTACCCCCCCCACCCACACATACATACTTCCTGTCCCTTTTCATATGTTGTCTGTTTAGATTCTAAACTCCCTGAGGGCAGAAACAATATTTCATTGTTACTAATTGTATCTCCAGTGCTTGGCATTGAAGCACCTAACACATAGTAGATACTTAATAAATGTTTATTGATTCAAGTCTCTTCTCAGCCTTCTCTTAAATCAGGCAATCTGCATCTATGAACCCATCTTAATCTCTTTGCTCATTCCCACCTCCTTCTGTTGATCTGTGGCCATTTGCCTTATGGAATCCAGAAGAGGACATATGACTAGTTTAGACAAATCAATGGTTCAGGAAGTGGAAGTTCACTTCATGAGTATAGCAGAATATATATTTATTTATGAAGGTTACTGCTGTATGTACTTATGCTATTATAATAAAAATAATATGAAAACAGTTTTATACTTAGATTCTTAGTTTTTCTAAATCTTTTACATATATATGTATATATGTTCATTTGAATTTCTTTTTTTTTAAGAAAGAAAACTCTTATGTTAAATAAAGCATGGTATTAAAGTCCCCAAAGCTAAATGAGAACTAAAATCCAAGGCTCCTGAGAAGATTGTGATTAACTTTGTGTGAAAGCTTTACTTCATTTTCAGTTTAAATCCTTATTTTTTAAAATTTCTAACTAAAATTATGTCGAGGATCCTTAAAAGAGCAACAAAAGAAAAATAAACAAAGAATCATTTATTAAGTGTCTAGTAAGTGCCAAATACTGTGTTATGTTTTACAAATATCTTACTTGATCCTTATAATAACTCCTGGAAGGTAGGTGCTAATGTAATTCCCATTTTACAGTAAGGAAACTGAAACAGGCAGAGGTTAAGTGATCTGACCAAGATCACAGAGGAACTTTCTGACTACAAGTCTAAATGTCTATTCACTGTGATACCTAGCTACCTCTGTTCCTACAGACTCCTTAGCAACATTGCATTGATCTTACAGACATGTACAATGAAACTTGTTTAGAGATTCTAGTAAATGTAGGTCAGGTCTGCTTAAAACACTTTTGTGTCTATGGGGGTTTTGTTTATTATTTCCAATTCGTTCATTCCATAAACATTATTAAGTGTCTCTGGTGAGGCAATCAAATATAGTATAGAGTAGTAGAAATGTTATTGGAGTTGGAGTCAGGAGAATTCTATTCAAAATTCTTTTACAATACTACAATAGCTATGTGATGGACAGCAAGCTAATTAAATCTGAAGTCTCATTTTTCTTCTCTGTAAAATGGGAAACATTACATTGGTGCTACCCATTTCATTGCTAGAAAAGTGTTCTGTAAATCTTAAATAGGTACAGAGGTTGTTGATTTTATTAGGTCACAGGCACTTCATTGGGGGAAATTCAATCCACCAAAGACTGATTTGCACCTACTAAGTGTAAGATACTAGGGCAGAAATTCAGAATACAAAGATAGAATTAAACTCCCTGCATGAAAGAAACTTATAGTATTGTGGAGAAAATGACACATCTAAACAGATATATCCTTATTACAATTCATGCCCTACTGTCAACTTGATTTTCCTAAAGTATAGATTTGCTGTGTATCTCAGTGGATAGGACACTGGGCCTGGAGTTAGGAGAACCTTCAGATTCAGTTTTAGACACTCACTTGCCATGTGACTCTTGACAAATCACTGTTTTGCCTCAGTTTCCTCATCTATAAAATGAGTTGGAAAAAGAAATCGCATACCACTTCAATATCTTTGCCAAGAAAACCCAAAATGCAGTCATAAAGAATCAGTCATGACTGAATTGACTAAATAACGACTGCGACAAGATCTGACCATGTCATAAGTATATCCTTTTCCTTTGGGGTCTGACCCTCCCCAAGTCTAAATCCTAGTGACTACTCAAGAACTCCAGAATCATATATAAATTCACTTCTTAGAATTTAAAGCCTTTTAAGGAAAGGGCCCCACATGTGCAAGGATGTTTGTGGCAGCCCTTTTTGTAGTGGCTAGAAACTGGAAATTGAATGGATGCCCTTCAATTGGAGAATGGCTGAATAAATTGTGGTATATGAATATTATGGAATATTACCAGCAAGATGATTTCAGAGAGGCTTGGAGAGACTTACATGAACTGATGCTGAGTGAAATGAGCAGAACCAGGAGATCATTATACACGGCAACAACAGTACTATATGGCGATCAATTCTGATGGACATGGCTCTCTTCAACAATGAAATGTTTCAAACCACCTCCAATTGTTCACTGAAGAAAGCCATATACACCCAGAGAGAGGGATGTGAAATGTGGACCACAACATAACATTCTCATACTCCTTGACTGATGTTTGCTTACATTGTGTTTCCTTTATCTGATATATTTTTTGTGTAGATAAGATTTTTCTTGCATAACAATAAGTTTGGAAATATGTATACATATATTCGATTTGCCAATATTTTAACATAATTAACATGTAGTGGATATCCTGCCATCTAGGGGAGGGGCGGGGAGTTGGGGGGAAAAATTTGTAACAGAAAGCTATGTAAGGGTTATTGTTGAAGAATTACCCACACATATGTTATGCAAATAAAATTAAAAAAAGAATTTAAAGCCTTTTAATAAGCTGGCCTCTTTCTACCTTTTCAGTCAAATTATGCCTCCTGATGTTATTGGTGCTCTTCAGAAATGAAGGATCAACAATGACAAAGATACTCCAGCTATGTGGTACATGGATAAGACTGCTGTGTCTGTAGCCAGAAAGACTCATCTTCCTGAGTTCACATCTGTTCTCAGACATTTACTAGATGCAAGTCACATAACCCATTTGCCTCAGTTTTCTCATCTGTTAAATGTCAAATCATTCTAGTTTCTTTGCCAAGAAAACTCCAAAATCGAGTCATGAAGAGTCAGACATGATTGAAACTACTTTACCACATTCTTTACTCCTCTCCATGCCCTCTTTAATCCATTTGCAATCCAGTGTATTTGCTTCTCCCATCTCCCTTCCCCAGACCTGAAATGTTCTCTCTCCTCTTCTCTGACTTTTACTTTGCCTAGGTTCCTTCGAGCTAAAATTATACCTTGCTTAGGAGACCTTTCCCAGGTTCCCACAAGTCCCTATTCCCTACTGACTTCCTTGTGAGAATAAATTCCATTTATACTGTTTATATTTTCTAAGTATCTAGTTATTACATGTCATATCATCTTGCCCATTAGAATGTGAACTCACTGAAAGCAGGAACCATAGTGGTGGTGGTGGATGCTTTTTGTTTATTTGTTTTGTTTTATTTTGTTTTTTGCCTCTCTTTGTAACCCTAGAGTTTAGCACAGTTCTTGCCATAGGAAGCTCTTAATAAATGGTGCCTGAGTACAAATTAAAATCTACATTTCTATGAGGAAAGCAGAATGCTTTGAGGTCCATTAAGGAATAAATTTCTTCCATCTGGGGAAGCAGTGAGCATCTATCCACAATTCAGACAGCAAGCTTTACAAACCATACAACAAAACAATGCAGCAGATAATTGATAAGCAGAGTGAAGGAGCCCTGTCTTCAAGTACTTCACCATTCTGGTGTGTTCTATTGTTCCATCAAAAAATGTATTTTCAATTTATCTGAGCACTTCTTGAGGCAGAGTTCTTTTTATACTAATAAACCTAGATATTGACTAAATTGAGCTATTAAAATAGATGTCTGGAAAACAGATATTAAATCAAGACAGACTTTTCCAAACAGACACTAGACTAAAAACAGAGTATAAAAAGAAGCACTGCACTCCATCACAGCTATTCAGACTGAGTTCCCGGTTAAAGCTTTATGAAATTCACACCGTACATGGTATCCCTCAATTTACTGAAGAGCATGGAATACCCTTCTAAAGAAGAGATAATAGAGGGCTTTGCTTTTTAGAAAAAGAGAATTGTGAATCATCTAACATCCTTGACACACTAGGGGGGAAAAAAGGAATGTCTGCACAACTGTAAAACATTTAAATGCCCTTTGATAAAAGGCAAGCCTGTTACTATAGAAATTAAACTATTGGTACCTTTCAGGTTAGAGTGATATCATTTTATCTTTCTAACTTCTTCAACTGATTATTACTCTTTGACCTGCAATAAGTGTCCAAGAAGGTGGTTAATTTCCCCTTTGGTTTTATTCAAAATTTGTATTATCTGGTCTTGACAATTGGACAGGAAAGACAATATGCCAGAGTGAGGTTAATTGTAGTCCTGTTAGAAGTAAACGGACAGATCACATGACCACTAGCCTTGATAATGAAAGGATTCTAAATCAAGACAAATGGTGACTTGGCAGAACCAAAACTCTCAATTATACTGTCCGGAGCAAGCATCATAAAATATGACCAGCAATGTAAAAAATTTCCCTTATATCAACTTTTAAGGCCAAATTAAGTTCAGAAGGGATGGAATCAGGGAGAGTTGTAGTGAGCTGGAGGAAGCAATTTAAATCTCAGATCCTCTAGAAAAAATATCCCTAGATACCACTGTAGCAAGGGAAATATAAGGACCCTAAGTTTCAATCTGGCTACTCTTGACAAGGAATGGTAGCATTGGTTTATCTAATTTTACTATTTCCTACTAACTGCCAAACAACTATTTCTATCTTTTAGGGTAGCAAAAGTGCTATCAGTACATTCTTCTTTTTAGTACTTTGGAAAACAGCACCACTCTTCCACCCAACTTGTTCTATTGTGTCAGTATAAGAATGAATGGTGTGCCCTAATCAAACATGGCAGGTAGGAGGAGAAGTGACAAACCCATGAAAGAGAGCCTTAGAGATAGCCTCTCATGAGGTTGTCACTTCCTACTGGTGCTGAGAGTAGGGGTGTACCAGGCCAACCATCCATGAACTAAGCACTGTTTAATGTCTAGGGGGATCATTCAGGCTTGTTCACTCCTAATTAGCTTCTCAAGTCATCCCAGCCTTGAAGAAAAGAGTCCTCAAAGCACACCTGAGTGTTGAAAGAAAAGGATTTCTGACTTGTGATATCACATTTCATTTTATTAGACTTGGAGGAAATAAACTAGCTTACTTATTGTAACAGGAAGCAAAGATTTATAGAGGGCTCTAAAATATAAAATCACAATTACCAACCATCATTCAAACTAGGAAAAAAAAGAGGCAATATATAAAATGTGAGAGGATCTAAGCCTTCCTCACAGGCAAGCTCATTGATTTGTCATTTTCTCTTAACTCAAATTGATTAATCATTGCTACTTGTATGCATCTATTCCAATCATGGAAAAATATTTTCATTGGCTTTTTAAAGTATAACTACATACCATTAGCAGCTCTTCATTTTTTCTGGATTGAAATTTAATGGGGTCTAGGGACCACAGAAGTACTTTGAAAATATTTTAAATCATTCAGTTCAATAGAATCACATGATCAAATGCCCCTTTGGTTAAAAAATGTTAAAATAGATGATTAGTCCAAATATTAATTAGTAGTTACTTGTTTAAGTTACACATATTGGTTTATGTAAGAAAAAAATAAAGTAATTTATTCAAGGCATTCTATAGTATAGACTGCATTCAAGAATGAGGCAGTGCTATTTTCATATACCTTGTTAAGTGAAGTTTTCAAATTAACTTAAAAAATTACTATCTTTCAGGTGATTTAAATTCAATATTTCCCCTTCATTTCTGACACTTAGAAGGTAAAACTTCAGTTCTCCACTAGCCGGAAGATTTCTCTCTCTGTGTGTCTCTCTGTCTCTCTGTCTCTCTGTTTCTCTCTCTCTCTCTCTCTCTCTCTCTCTCTCTCTCTCTCTCTCTCTGTCACACACACACACACACACGTACACACTCTTCCTGTCTCTGTCTTTCTCTGTGTATGTGTGTGGATACACACACACACACAATATATATACATATATTTTAAGCATTGTCTATAAGATTTCAAGCTTTTTTCAAAGAATAAAGTGGAAAACTTGTTTTCTCTGGGTCTGTTCTACCCACTGGTCACTGGAAGAATGCAAGGAAAAGCACTGAGTCCTAATTGGCTCATGAATCAAGAATGCCTCCCCCTCCTTATTGGACAGCAACCTCTTAGGCTGTATATACTGCATCACACAGGGCCACTTTTCTTAACAGTTGAGCCTAAACCTGAATTAAACAGAACTGGACAGCTCAACTTTTCTTCACATATTGAACTGGCACAAGGCATTAGTTTTTACCCTGGCTTTAACAGCTATTCATGGTGTCTGACAGTTCTCTCATTCATACAACCTATAATTTTCCAAGGTAAAAGACACTTTCCCTAAAGTATTACTCATACTACTCCCCCTATAGAAGGGGGGAATAAAATACTGGTTTTAATTTATTATCACAGTTTATTATTAATGTAAAATTTAAATGCCATTAGTGAAGCACACTTCAGGAAAACATATCCTTACTCCCTTAAGCTATTAAATAACTTAGATTTTTGAATTTGTCCACTGAACTAAAATTAACAATTTTGAAAGCTGGGCATTTTGAAAATCTCTGGTCTTGAATATATAATTCCAATGTCTACTCCTTACCTCTCCCTACAATCTGACTTTAGTCTATCAATAGTCTATTATTTATTATTATATATCATTATTAACTCTAACAAAATAATTTTTTCTTACTTTTATGTGCCAAAGCCTTTACACTGAATCACCATGCAATGAGTATGACAGGAAATTGACTTTGGGATGAGAACTATGGCCCACACAAGGAAACCAGATCCTGATCAGAAAGTCATTTCTCTACAATCTCACTGGTAACCGAGGCAGAAAGGACTTCTAGGTGGACATTCCATCTTGGGTGGCAATAAAACTAAACTTAATTTTCCTGTCTCCTATCTTTTTTGAAAGTTTCCCTAATGATGTTTTTTTTTTATTTTTATTTGGGAGCTGAATCCATAAACTGTACCTGTTTAGCATGGAGAAACTCAGCTAGTAATCAAAGCAATCAATTTGCCCTTTCTCCAAATTTGTAACACTTGGCTTGATCTTAGAAGTAATTTCCATTTCACAGAGAAAGGACAACTGAGAAGGTAAGTCTGCCAAAAGATTCTCTGTAAACCACTGGTCAAATTAAATCAGAAAGGCATTATAAAATGCTCCCCCCCACCTAAGAAACGGAGTCAGACAATGATAAAAATAATTCTTGCCCCTTTTAAACACTTGAAGTTTGGAAAAGATTAAAACAAACAAACAAAAAAAATCAAACAAAAGAAAACAAAATCAACAAATCTTCCCACCTTCAATTACTCCTCCCCCAATAAAAATGTGTCCAATTTACTGATGGCATATTCTAGCAGCCACTAAACTTGAGCTAATGTTTTTATGAGTACTTGGAGGAGGACAACCCAAGGTATTGAAAACAGCTATTTCACGATGAAACATCAATCATAAAAATAATGCGGTTCTGCAACAAGTTTGCTCCAGACCTTTGGACCAGAAAAAACAGGAACTGGACAGCTGTTGATTTTTACGTAATTTAGGGACCATAAAGACTTTGGGATGGATGCTCTGTCAACTGATGGTTTAAGGAACTAAGGCGGCAATACATATATCCTTTTACCACCCCCTTCTTCTCCCCAAGAGCCATTCTCCACTCCCAAAGGTTAACAGTCCTTGCAGGTTTCACACCAACCAGAACAGGTTATGATCAGGGACTAATCAAGGCTGAGGGCTGAATACTAGGGCTCCCATTCCAAATCCAGCAGGCAACTAGGGGCTGAGGTAATGACCATTGCCACTCATACCATACCTTCTCTATCTTCGCTTTCCGGGCGTTATGCACGAACCTGCGACCCAGCTTCTTGGCGTACCAGATAGAGGCGAACATAGTATTTGATGGAAGGGAATTCCGGCTGAAATCTGCTGCGCGACGAACTTAACCCTCCCACCCTCAGCTTCAATAGCAATCTCACCGCGATGGAGATCCTCACTTCTAGGCTGTTGCCTGTCCAGTCCCTGTCATGTTGTTTAAGCTGAAGGAAAGAAAAGCAGCAAAGAAATCCTAAATCTACCACCCCACCAAGCCCGTTGTCTGGCCGGTCTGCAGGTATATTTACATACTGCCAGCAGCAGGAGGTCCGGGGTGAGCTAGCTTTGCATCCAGCTCACATCCAGTCTGCTAAGTGCCTGTCTGCAGTTCCTTAGCACTGTCACCACCAACTACATGCGTGTCAGCATGAAAAGAAGCCGCAGTCAACTCGTACGGCAGACAGCTCACCTTCTGCTTCTGGGCTCCGGCAATTTAACTCCTTGGTTCTCTTTGCCTCTGCAGGCAGGCAGTTTCTGGGAGGGAGTGGGAAGAAGGGGTGGGGGTGGAGGGAAGGGGTGGAGCCGTGACTGATGAGAGCAGATTGGGAGACAACACAGCTTCACAGGTAAACCAGCCACCCCAGAAGCAGGGAGGGAGCCAGGATGGGTACGAACAGGTGTCTGAACGACCCAAATGCCATCCTCTAAGCAGAAAATCGCCAAGATAAAGACTTGAGGGGGCCGGGTGGAACGAAGCTCCTGGAAGTATGTACTGTGTTCTGTGCACGTGTGTGTGCGTGTGTGTGTTCTCCTCTCTTACTAATTCTACTGTATTAATGACAGCAGAGCAGCCAGTTAGTTATTATCTGTCTACAAAGATTCCAAGATGAAACACTTCATTTCTGTTGGGACCGAAGCACGAAAAGTGCGTGGAATGAACCACCCTGCCCCAAATTACCTTTGTCAAGGCCAGCGAAGCGAAACTCCTCTTGTCCCTTATTCCTGTCACCACCAGCTTTTCCTAGTGGAAAAGCAGTTCTAATGTGCTTACAGCTTCTTTCTTGGCCTTTTTAAATGATAAAAGTGCAATCGGCTACTTCTCTTTTGCCAGGTAAACTTGACTTTAACTCTACAGTTATCTCTTCCCTGAGGATTCCTATTGAAAACAGGGCTAGGATAATCTCCCTAGGACATCAAGTCTTATCTCATGACTTAGAGGACTGTTCTGTGAACTAGTCTGAAATCTTGAAGACAATATATTACCAGCTATTTACAGAATCACAAAACTAAGATTTCAGAGGCTGCCTAGGGTCTTTGGATAGCATTGAGTCCAATCTTCTCATTTCACAGATGAGAAAATAGAAGTCTAGAGAGAGTCAATGACTAGTTCAAAGTCAAAATACTCAGTAATGACAGAGGCAGAGCTAGAATCCTGAAACTTACCCAGTATATCATACAGCTCCTCCTGCTTTTCTCACACTGTTTCCATGAACATTTAACTAATCAGTAGCAAAAACAAACAAAACCTCTAGTAAAATAAAGCCTAATTTTAAAGCAACTTGCACAAATTTCCTCTGATTTATCAAAACCAATACTTTGTCTACAAGCTAAACTACGTTTGTTTGATTGATGAAAATAATATGCTCACTTTTAAGGAGTAAATGAATCCTTTCAATAAAACATCCAAAAACTAAGAGTACTGATTTACATTGAGCTATATACATTGTAAGGAACTGAGAAATGTTTCTTAGGACTTAGAGTTGAATAAAATTTTAGATATCCCTTAGCAAACTCCTTTATTTGACAAGTGGGAAATAATAGATACAGGATTCAAATGCAGTTTATTTGCATTATTTGCAATCTACGGTTTTCTCTAGTAGTAAATAACTGCCAGAGTGGACAAATCCTATCTCAGAGACTTATTAGCAAGCTATACAATTGTCTGCAAAGTCAATCTACAAAACCTCAGTTTTCTTAGTTGTAAAAAAAAAAAAGGAAAGAAAAGAGAGAGAATTAAATGTTGTTATTTAATTAACATTAAATTTATTATTATTATTATTATTATTACTATTATTAAAGGGAAGTATTTCAAGGTAGAGAAGGAACCACTCTCAGCCCAAGGAAGACTTTTGCTCAAGACTCACATCTGACATATTCTAATTATCTGATTTAGGGCAAATCTACAAGACTATAAATTGTAAATATGGTGTTGATTTGCATTGTTAAAAGAACTTTTCTCATCCAGAAATTCCCTATTCTAATAAATTACAGGTCCAATCCCTATTCTTAACATCATCCTAATTATCCTCCTCCTCCTCTTCCTCTTCCTCTTCCTCCTCCTCCTCCTCCTCATTCCCCTCCTTATTATTGTTATTATTAATCTATATTGCCCATCTCAGTAAATGATTTTTAAGTATTCTGATCAAATTATTTACTAAAGATACCCTCATAACCAGATGCAGTTAATACATGCACAAAATGAAAAGAATTAACTCAATTTTTATCTTAATAATAGATGTTTTTGACCTGATTCTACAAAGGATTTGCATTAGATTATACTTCTCTGCTTTCAGGGGCTTTTTAATGCTTTAAAGGTTCCCAAGGGCCTTCCATGTGCACATATTCATTTAAATGTTAAATTAAAATGCTTGTGATATCTAAGAGTTAGTCATTTTCAATAGGGACTAAACCTATGGAGAATTTTCACAAAGACAATGGTAGAAACCTTGAGGGCACCCAAGTCTTTTTTAGATTCTAAATAATAATGATCCCCATTTATATAGTATTGTAAATTTGCCAAGTTTGAGAGGCAATATATGGAAGCAATAGAACTCTGGAGTTGAAATCTGAAAAGCTGGATTAAATGACTTCTAAGATACTATAGCACTAAATCTATGATACTAAGAGCTTTCCATATATCATAGCATTTGATCAAATCACTGATCCCAGACTTTGGCCATCACATAAGACAAGGGATTTAATTTCTCTGACACATCTGATTGCTCCATACAGTCCCTCAGCCAGGACCAAAGATCCTATGTAGTTATGGAGAGAAATTATTCAACATTGCAACATAGCTAATCTGGTAGATCATTGGAGGGTAAGTAACTCCAACATGTTTGATCCTTCTCTAGGCAGTCAGTTCCTTAAACTCGGGTTTATCAGAATATTTGACCATCAAGCAATAGGGAATTGTCACCTGGCTAGCTCTGCCTCTGTACTCCCTTCCCTTAAAACACCTTCACACACACAAAACAAAACAAACAACAATAGCAACAAAAACACCTTCACCTTTTGCTCAAAGAATTGTCATCAAATCAAGATCACCATTGCTAGTGAAAACGCTGTGACACTCCCTAGTCCTACTGGTCCTCTAAACATTTCCCATAATTTAAAATAGAAAATATCCTAGATAGAAGGTCCCATCTCTTGTTATCAGTACTTATTTCCTCATATTGGTCCTGTTCCTTCTCTGATCCTCTTCCACTTTTTTCTCCTTCTTATTATGCTTTATAGTGGAAAAAAACCAATAAGTTTTTATTAAAAAACTATCCTATGTATTAGACTTCTTCCTTTCATCTTCTTCCAATTATGAAATCATGGAAACTTACCTCTCCTAAGAAGACCCCATCCAGCACTATAAACATTTTTTTTTGCTGAGGCAATTTTTTTTTTGAATATAGTCCCCCCTCTATCATAAATTATGCGATCAATTTTCCCACATTTGTGAAAATTACAGAGATCAGTCTTTATGGAATGCAACTGATAAGCCTCACCCTGAGGAAACCACCTTTATGATCATGGAATCATATTATTCCAATGCCAAATGTACTCTTGCCAAAAAAGATTATTTTATAGAGAACTCACACAGGGCAAGCACTCATAAGGTGGTCAGAAAAAAAAAAACACAAGGACACTCAAGAAATGTCTTAAGAACTTTAGAATTGCTTGTATGACATGGGAGATACTGGCACAGGACCAAACAACATGGGTACCCTCATTAGAGAAGGTGCTATGCTCTATAAGTAAAGCAGGAATGAATTAGTTCAGAAGAAATACAAGCTGTGCAGAGTTAGAGAGTCCCCCCAAATGTTCACAGGGACAATTTATGTCTGACCTGTAGCAGAGCATTCCAAGCTCATATTGGTCTGATCAGCTTCAGTCGGACACACTGTAACTTGACTCTAAAAGGATGATGTCATTTTGGTCTCTTTGAGAACAAATAATAATTGTAATTGTTTTTACTTATGTGTCCAATACAAAAAGGGGAGGATGAGGGGCAGACATGCTTCTTTCCTCTCAATAACACTTCCAGACCTATGGGTCCTACCACTATTACTCAGACAATTTCTTCTCATAGAAACAGTAGATGGCACAGTGGAAAGAGCACTACTTAGGCTAGGAACACCTCAAGCAATTACAAGTGGGTGTTAGCTCCTATTTGCCTCAGTTTCCCCAACAGTGAAATGATAACGTCTACCTTGAAGGGCTAATGTCCAGATCAATGAGTTATTTTTAAAACACTAAGCATAGTGTCTGGCGCCTAGTAGGCACCATATAAATGCCCCTATTCCCTTCCCCTTCTGAAGATCACTTTATCCAGAGATATCATTCCCATCTATCCAGATTTGAGTGGTTATTCTCTTCTAAATCCTTAGGTCATTTTCTCTCTTTTCTAAAGGAATCAAGCACTTGACACATAATGTCTATTTCTACATCAGTCTCTAAACTTCTATTTGCATACTTAAATCACCATGTTAATGCCCCCTTTAAATACTTTTGCTTCTAAGGTAATTCAGCAGCTTTCCAGATTTCATGATCAGAATCTCCCATTCCATCAGTGATGAACTTACCTCTTGATGTCGTTATCACTTTCCAAGTTCCTCATTCTAATAGGCTTCCTATGAGTGTTCTTTCCTGATTTCCTACATGCTAGAGCCTTTTCAATCAAAAGCTGACTATATCTTTGATTTCTTCCCCATGCACAAGATTTTTATCTTTAAAATACATAAAGGTTGGGGCAGCTAGGTGGTGCAGTGGACAGAGCACCAGCTCTGAAGTCAGGAGGACCTGAGTTTAAATCTAGTCTCAGACATTTAACACTTCTTCCTAGGTGTGTGACCCTGGGCAAGTCACTTAACCCCAATTGCCTCAGCAAAAAAACAAAACAAACAAAAAAAATACATTATTAGGCCATTAGTGTCTTTTGTTTTTAAATTTCAGTGATTAACACAATGACTGAGACATAACAGGCACTTAAATATTTTGCTAATTAGACATAACCTCCTAGCCTTCTGAGTCTCCTTGTGCTACATTGCTTCCAAATCAATTCTTCATCCGTGCCATAACCTCTGGTTACTACATTCCTCTCTTCATTTGTAGACCATTATTCCAATTCTAGAATAATTTTATTTCCTTCAAAATCTTGATTCTTTAATCATTTCTGCTTTACCCTGCCCTCTGCCTTGAATCCCTTGACTTATCATTACTCATTCTTTTCTAAATTCCAAACCTGGAAAACTTTCACAATCTACCTTCTCCACTTCTGTTCATACGTTGCTGATTGATGCTGATAGAGAGGAAAACATATAACCATGTCAACCACATTCACCAAAAATTTATGGCTATTAATAAATCAACAGGAATTTATTCAGTGGCTTCCAGGTATCATACTAGGCTGTGGGGATCAAAAGACAAAAGTGAGAAGTCCCTGCTCTCCATGAGTTGATGTTTCCTTAGTGATGGCCTGGGATACATAATGTACCCAGATAAATAAACATGGTTCATAGTAACATACATACACAAAATTTTGAAAAAAGTGATTATAGGGAGTGGGTGAAGAGGGCCTAACAAATTGGGAAATGAAGAAATGCCTCTTAAAGGAGGAGTACTGGAAATGAATGCTGAAAAGAACTAAGGGTTCAAAATGCCCAAGAGAAATAGGAAGAAAATTCAAGCCTGGAAAATAACCTGTGTAAAAGTATGGATGTAGACCAATTAAATCTCACAAACAAGGAAAGCCAGTTTGGCTGAAATTCAGAGTACATGAAGAGGAGTAAAGTGAAATCAATCTGAGAAGACAGCCTGGAGCAGTTTGTAAAGGCCTTCTCATGCCAGTTAAAGGAGTCCATATTTTATCCTCGAGGCCATGGGAAGTCTCTAATGTTTCTTCAACTAGGGAGTAACATGGTAAAAATCTATGTTTAGTGCTATCATCTGGCCACTTCCTGTGGTTTGTCAGTTAATTTAATTCTTCCTCAGTAGACCCTATACTTTATCCCATTCTCCAGAGGGTCTATTCTAAATTTTTTTTTCCTTCAGCAGCTTTCCCCATCCTCTCCCTGATCTCTCCCACAAGATCTCACCAAATATGTCACAGAAAACACTGAGTCAACACTGAGCTCTCCACCTTCTATCTAATGCTACACTTCAAATGACCTCAATATCATCCCCTCCTCCCTCCTCTTTTGCTCCAGTCTAAAGGAAGAGGTGGCTCCTATCTTTGATTATGTCAATACCTTGGCTTGTGTCCCTGATTTTATTTCTGCCAAAAGCTCTACTTTATAAACAATTTCCTCTCACTTCCTAATTTTTGATCTAACCCTATTCATTCTATACTATTTACAAATGGATCCAGAACTCTCTCTCCTATTCTTCCCCCCCAAAAAAAAATCCAAAAAATTCTTCACTTTCTCTTTTTCCTTGAAGCTACAATCTATATCTCCCCTTCTCACAGTCAAGCTCCTTGAATCTATAGTCTTGCCTCCATTATCTCACTTTCCACCAATTTCTTAGCCCCTTCAAACTCTGACTTTTATCCCTACTATTCAACCACTGAAATGAACCTGAGCATTCCAAGTTCACCAATGAATTCCTAGAGGATGGCTCCCAGCACCCTCAGTTTCTCCTCTAACAACTAGTCCTACCTTGCCAATAATTATTTGTTAGATGATTCCAAGTGGCTATTTCATAGACATCTCTAGCTTAACATGTGCAAAAAAGAACTCTTTATCATTATTTCCAAATCTTCAACTCTTATTAACTTACTTATTTCTGACAAGAATATCACTGTCCTTCCAGTCATTCAGAATTGATATATTTCATCTATCCTCAATTCTTATACTTCATTTTTTCATATACAATGTTACCAAGTCTTGTGAGTATTACCTTTGCAATGTCTTTCTTACTTGTCCCCTTCTCTCCACTGATGGTCACCATCCTAATTCAGTCCCCTGTCACCTCTCCTTTTTCCTACTAATTAGTCTCCCTGCATCCAATTTTCCTCTTCTCTAATCCATCTTCAACAGAACTATCAAATTGAAACTTCTAATGACCAGGTCACTCTTCCTCCTACTCAAAAAACATCAGTCTATCCTTAGTCCCTTTAGGATAAAAAAAAAAAACCAAACCCCTCTGGTTTTAAAAGACTCCAGCTTGCCTTTCCATGCTTACTGGATTCCCTCTCATCACATACTTGTTCTTTTTCATTCCAGAAATTTCATTTCTTACCACTGTGTCTAGGCAAAGACTGTTTCATATGTCTAGAATGTACTCCATTGTCACTTCTGCCTAATGTCTTCAAAATCATTTGCTTCTCACAAAGCTCAACTCAAGCACTACCTCATAAAGGTAGCATATTC
The DNA here is from genome assembly GCA_023553655.1 of Myrmecobius fasciatus. NCBI lineage: Eukaryota > Metazoa > Chordata > Mammalia > Dasyuromorphia > Myrmecobiidae > Myrmecobius > Myrmecobius fasciatus. Next base: position 667,114 of record JAJPUD010000257.1, read on the forward strand.
TGATTTCCAAGTAGCTGGTGCCATGGATCACATTTTGCTACCAGATATGGTATTAGAGATTTCTCTCTTTGTCTCTGTCTTTGTCTGTCTTTCTCTCTCTTTGTCTCTCTATCTCTCTGTCTCTATCTCTGTCTCTCTTCCTCTGTCTTTGTCTCTGTCTCTCCACCACACATATAATATTCATATAGATATACATATGTAATAATAACTATAAGTAATGTTTATGTAATGTTTATTACATGGCAGGTACTGAGCAATTATTACCAACTATATGCCAGGCACTTTACAAATATCATCTTGTTTTATCCTCACAGCAACCCTGGGAGGCAGGTGCTATGATTATTCTGTTTTACTGATGAGTAGAGAGAGGTTAATGAATTTGCCCACAGCTGCACAATTAAGAAATACCTGGATTCAGATTTGAATTCAGGTCTTTCTGGTTCAGGTCTGGCTTTCTATTTATTGTGTTAACTTGTTGCTTGTATATGTGTCTTTGTGTGTGTGTGTATGTGTCTATATAAGGTGTATATATATGTGTGTGTGTGTGTATAATGTGTATGTATGTACACATATATTCATGCATCTTTTTATCATATGATTGTATGTATATGTATATATATCATATGTATGCATTTATGTTCATTTATATATTTGAATTTCCATTTCTATTTGCATGTTTCCAAAATCTCTTGCCCCATAGTCCTTCAATTAAAGACTTCATTTTTACCCATTTTCATAATGTCTATTTCCCATAACAGACATTAAAAATGTTTTTTTTCTCAATTGATAAGTGGTCAAAGGATATAAGCAGACAATTTTCAGATGAAAAAATGAAACTATTTTTAGTCATATGAAAAGATGCTCCAAATCACTATTGATCAGAGAAATGCAAATAGAGACAACTCTGAGATAGCACTACACATCTGTCAGATTGGCTAAAATGATAGGAAAAGATAATGATGAATGTTGGAGGGGATATGGGAAAACTGGGACACTGATACATTATTGGTGGAACTGTGAATGGATCCAACCATTCTGGAGAGCAATTTGGAACTATGCTCAAAAAGTTATCAAACTGTGCATACCCTTTGACCCAGCAGTGTTTCTATTGGGCTTATATCCCAAAGAAATCATAAAAGAAGGAAAGAGCCCCACATGTGCAAGAATGTTTGTGACAGCTCTTTTTGTGGTGGCTAGAAACTGGAAACTGAATGGATGCCCATCAAGTGGATGAATAAATTATGGTATATGAATGTTATGGAATATTATTATTCTGTAAGAAATGATCAGCAGGACGATTTCAGAGAGGCCTGGAGAGACCTACATGAACTGATGCTGAGTGAAATGAGCAAAACTAGGAGATTATTCATGTCAACAACAAGACTATACTGATGGACATGGCTCTCTTAAACAATGAGATGACTCAAACCAGTTCCAATTATTCAATGATGAACAGAGCCATATACATCTAGAGAGAAGACTGTGGGAACTGAGTGTGGACCATAACGTAGCATTTTCACTCTTTTTGTTGATATTTGCTTGCATTTTGTTTTCTTTTTCAGATTTATTTTTCCTTCTGAATCCAATTTTGTGTGTGTGTGTGTGTGTGCAGCAATATAAGTGTATAAATATGTATACGTATATTGGATTTAACATATATTTTAACATATTTGACATGTATTAGACTACTTGCCATCTAGGGGAGGGGATGGGGGGAAGGAGGGGAAAATTTGGAACAGAAAGTTTTGCAAGGATCAGTGTTGAAAAATTACCCATGCATATGTTTTGTAAATAAAAAGCTTTAATAAAATAAAAAAATGCTTTTTAGAATGAATGAATGGCCCTCAAAACCCCATGAAATAATTCTACAAATAATTTTACAATTCTACAAATAATTCTAAAAATAATTCTACAAATAATATTATTCTCACATTACAGAAAAGGAAACTGAACCTTAGAAAGGTTAAAGACTTTGCCTTATTTTTACACCACTAGTGAGTACAAGAAGTAAGATCAGAACCTGAGTTTTACTTGATTCTGAGTACATTTAATACCATATTGTGATGCTTCTCTATACTGGAAAGAATATTAAATGCTCCTAGGGAGTTGGTTTTGCTTTTACCTATTTACCACCTACCTGTGGATGCTCAGCTATCAACATGTCCTGTTTTGCATGCCTCTCCTCCCTCCCCTACTTTATCATCTTCCCTACTGATTGCTCCCACTTCTATTTCTCCGGGTTACAATTTGATAATGTTAGGCAGCCCATGTGTAAAGATCTCTGTAAAACACTCTGAGGTCTTTGGAGAAAAAGAACCATCTAAATCTGACAAATAAATAAATGATGACCCCTGCTTTACTGTCAAGGAGTTGCTGGCAGACCCACAGTTTATCCTACTACTGCCAGCCTGCTGAACTGCATTCATTATCTCTGCACACTGTTTTGGACTTTAGCATTTAGTTAAAGAATCTTTAGTTCCATCAGGAAGAACAAAATAAACAAGGGCCAAGCAATTGTCCTTCAGTGGATTCAATCTTAATGAATAAGCAGGGAAATACAGCTTGTAAGCTTCTGAATAGTTCCAGAAAATGAGGAGGTAGCAATGTGTAAAAATAGCTTTTAAAAAGTTTATTTCATAGAGATATAAAAAAATCTTAATTTACACAGAAGGAATTGTAAAAACATAAAGAATTTCCTTAGAGTTCACTTGTAACTTAAAACTTCATAAGTCATTGAAATTGGGGCTTGGAGGAATCTGTGCTACTTGGCGTTTCTCCCCTTTTAAAAAACATTCCTGTTATAAGAATATTTTCCCCCACATGGTTCATGGTTTTATAGAATTTTACAGGCTGTATTTCTTCAACAAATGAATTAGGCCTCCCAGCTGAGGCTTAACCTATAAGACTTACAAGCATTGTGGATGGGTTGACAACCAAGACAGACGCCCAAGAACTGGAAAAGGTTAGAAAGATAGCAGGAATTTATTGATTAAAATTTAGCCTTACAGGGGGCTTAAAAAAACTAAATCATCTCCTTGAAACAAGTTAATTATCATGTTTCTACAACCATTTCAGCTCAGTTTCCTATAGTCAGAAGGGCATATGTATTAAAGCAAAGTGACAACTGTCTTCAATGAATCCTTATACTTTCTAATCATTGTTATCCTGTATTGAGACAAATTATATATGCTTCTCTGTTATAGGAACTTTTTTCTTAAAAGATATTTCAAATACTTTATATATCTGTATTATCAGCAATTAGGCAGACAATCCTCCCTCTCTCCTCACTCCCCTTTGTCCTATTATTAATCATGCCTTTTTATGTAATGTAATGCAGTCTGCTTTTATATGGGGGACCAAGGAAGGTGGAAAGATCGTAGAGTGTGGAATTAAAAAATATGGGTTCATGTTCCAATACTGCTATTTAATGCTAATGTAATCTTGGATATTTATGATGCAGTTAGAAAAAATATTCTCTAAGGGCCATTTAAATTCAAAATCCTATCTTCTTTCTAGCTCTGTACTCTAATATTTATATTAAAACTCTTTGAGGGTTCAGCATATGGGGTGTCAGCTTTTCAATTTCTAAGAGAAATACCATATTAAAACTGTCATCTTGTGAGTTCTAGCCCATCATTCCCACTTGTGGAGACCTTCTAGGATCTTGATTTGGTTTTCTATCAACATTTTCTCTTCACTTTCCTCTACAAAATGAATGGGTTGGAGTCAATGGCCTCTAAGACCTCCAGATCAAAATCTATGATCTATCACTCTCAAATTTAGCAAGCACGTTATCTCTGCATTTGTGAACTCACTAACAAAACAGTGACAGAGACAGATCCTTTAAGCACTCCATTAGAGACCTTTCACACTGAGTGAAATTTATCCATTAGGAATGATTTGTTGGATTTGGTTATTTGACATGTTCCAAATCTGTCTACATTACCGTGTAGCCTGTATCTCTTTATCTTCATGCACTGGTAGTTTCATGCATGCTCAAAACACCTGAGATCATGTTTCTACTACATGAAAGGACAAGGAGAATCATGGAAGAAATATATTTTGATTGACTAGTAAGAATTGTTATAATCTTCAAAGCAATCCCTATCAACTCTTGGCCAGTACTTTATGCTGCATAAGCAAGTTATTTCCTCCACTGATGGCCAGTGAGACCATGACTGGTAAGAGGAATGACTGTAGGACCTCCTTTTTCCCTCCCAGAGGCCGTATGTCCTCCTTGAAATAGACTGAGTCCTTGACCTTTTCATTTTTCTTTTCTAGAGTCAGACAGAAGGAGTTTTAATCTAATCTAGGTAGTTTTAAAGGCCAGGATAAGGAGCCACAGAAATCTGGAGGTCCAGGGGTGCAAGTCAGTTGTTGCATCTGCCCAACAGAAACTGGAAGGGTGCCACTTACAGACATGAACTAGGTGGGCAACAATGCAATGTAGGATTAGAACTAAGTTGTGAGCCTCATCCTTCCTCCTCCTTTGACAGAGGTATAGGTATTATTTTCCTGAGATACTGGAGAGATATTCCTGTGTTTGTTTTTATTACATCATTCAAGTAAACTTTCCTTTGTAAAAGTTATCCAAGTGTAAGTGGTTAAAGGAAACTAAAGGGCAATTGTGGACCCCTAAAAGGAGAGTAAGGACAGAAATAATGGGGGCTTGACACATTACTCACAAAGATACTCAAGAATTCTGAGGGGAAGATATGGCCTCCTGAACCTTGAAGAAAATGGAGCCAGAACATACAAACAACAAGGATATGAAAAACATTAGCAAATATTGACAAAATTTAAGTATACTTAGAGCACCAGCCCTGAAGTCAGGAGGACTTGAATTCAAATCTGGTCTCAGACACTTAACACTTCCTAATTGTGTGGCCCTGGGCAAATCACTTAACCCCAATTGCCTCAGGAAAATAATAATAATAATAATAAGTATACTTTATCTATATCTATAATCAATGTCATTTCCCTGATCTAGGAGATATGTTACAAAAAAGAAAACTTGTTTTGCCTGATGCATATTGCTCTTTATGAACTCATGCTAGTTGTTAGTGATTTTCCCAACCATTTTTTAAGTATTTATAAATCATACTTTCTGGAATATTGCCAGGGGTTTCTATCAAAGTCATTTGCTTACAGTATGATGGAGCCATTTTTTAAAATCTTTTTTATAAATTGGAATAATATGTTTTATATCCAGTCCCACAGCATCTCTTCCCTTTTTCATGATACTCCCAAAAATCCTGAAGGGACTATTTCACAATCAAATCCACAAATTCTTTCAATATCCTAGGATATAGTTTCTTTGGGCCAGTTACCTGAGTTTATAACACAGTACCTTACACACAATACATGGTTAATAAATTTTTGTCTATTAGGATTAAAGAAAGAACAACTAGCAATATTTTTCCACCTCCTCACATTTATAGATTTCATTTGCTACTAACCATTTTTTTCCTTTAAATTGTATTGTCTATAGTCTGAAGGTCAGTGTCCTTGGTGGAGAAAAGTAACAAACTAAGAGCTAACTAGTTCTACCTTCTTTTTATCACTCATTATCATCATTGAAGTCATCCCAAGTTTCCTTTTTCCTCTCCTTTTGATGTCAACATAATTAAAAATTTCATTTTTAATATTATATATAGTAATCTGTGCCACGCATTGTAAAGGACATTGATAAGATGGAGAGTATCTAGAGGAAGGCCACCAGAATAATGAAAAGTCTCAGATATATCTACATGATATATATGGAGTGAGGTAAAATCTTAATGAGATTTGAGGGAGTAGAGCTGTGAGTGGGACATGATCAGTGTCCAACAAAGATGTCACTTTGTAGAATTTGTTCTCTCAAGGAAAAGAACAAGGATCTGTAAGTAGAAGTTGCAAAGAGGCATTTTTAGGCTCGATGTCAAGAGTAATTGCCTAAGAATTAGGCAATGGATTGCCATAGAAAAGATATATATATATATATATATATATATACATGTATATATATATATGTATGTTTGTATATATGTATATGAGGGCACATAGCAAAAGATAGTTCTTTCTTTTTCTTTTACTATCAGATGCTATTTTAAAAATGTATTATACATATACATAAATGGAAAACTTGTTCCAAGTATACTGGTTTCTGAGGATTAATCTCCTTTTTTTCCAGTTAGTGAAGTAATAGCAATGAGTAGAAATTATGGGTATTTTTTTTCTTTCTTTTCCCCATGAGAAATAAAAATAAAAAATATTCTTTATTAAACCTAACTTAGAGAATCTTTACCTCGATAAATATTGACTATTTAACATTAATCAAGTTATTAAACCTCTCAATATTCTAGGTAATCCTTTAAGACTATAAGGAATAGAGCAGGTACTAACCTGCATTGCTTAAGGGACTTCACTCATGTAGGAGTATTTATTATTGAATATTCTGTTCAGTGTGACACAGTACAAAGAGAAAAGGGCCTGGGCCCTGTCCCTCTTACTTCTTTCAAGGAACTTGAACTAGTAATTTCATTTAGGTAGGTAGGTAGTATAATGCACTTGAGTCAATAAGACTTGAGTTCAAATCCTACCTCAGGCTCTTAATATTTATGTGACCTTGTGACGTCTTTAGTTCCCCAATTCCCTCATCTACAAAATAGGGGTGGTACCTCCCTCTTCACATGAGGAAATCTGTATAGTTGCATGACAAGAAATGAAGTCTAGAAATGAAGTCAAGAAATGAGTCTAGAAGTGTTAATCTATTATTTATACATCTCTATATTAGATTATATATAATATAGAACTATCATTCTATTAATAGGAATTTATAGATATAATTCACACAATATGGGTATCATAATTGTTAAGGATTCTATTTTCCCTTTATAGAATAATTCTGATAGTCTACTATATTCTTTCCTGAGCTAAGAATTCCACAAATGCTGAGAGTCATCACTAAATTTATCTTTCTCTTAAGCAAAATGCTGCAGTTATTCTCTTCTACTCAGTTGTGTAGGTATGTTGAACAAGGCCTAAAATAGTCCCAAGAGTTCTGGCAACACTGCAGATTTGAGGGTGCAGCAGCGTCAGTAACTGAAGCCAGGAGTTGTCCCTTTTCCACTAGGTAGTGTCACAGTTGGGAACCAGAAGTCATCATTTGTATCTTGTCAATTTCAACATATAGATAACATTTGGTTAAAATCTAGATACAGAAACTAGCCAAGATACAAATGGATATGGGCTATGCTCAAATGTGCCAATGGACTGGAATCAAATCAGGAGATGCATTTAGGATCCTCTCCAAAATATTAAAATTTGTTCCTCTTTCCAATATTAATGATAGAATGAATGAATTCCTACCCAAATAGGACTGGCTTATTTTATTTATTTTTGCTTTTGGAACTCATCAAATTCAAATTATTATAACAAGAATGTCTTCCATGCATTTCCCTGTTTCTTTTTACTCTGACCTGGAGAATGGTGGATGCAAAAGAGAAATTAAAGAGAAAGGGAATTCAGGCCTCTAGATAGAAATTCCAGTTCTATCACTTACTGAATATGCAACCATTAGAAAGTCACTAAAACTAGCTGAGTCTCAGTATCTGACTTGCAACATGAGATCAATAATACTTCTTGCGAGTAGAACCAAGAGAACATTGTACACAGCAACAGCAAGTTTAGATGATGATCAATTTTGGTGGATGTGGCTCTTTTCAACAGCCAGGTTATTCAGGCCAGTTCCAATGGACTTGTGATGAAGAGAGCCATCTACACCCAGAGAGAGGACTGTGGGGACTTAGTGTGGATTACAACATAGTATTTTTATTTTCTTGTTTGTTTGCATTTTGTTTTCTTACTCATTTTTTTTCCTTTTTGATCTGATTTTTCTTGGGCAACATAATAATTATAAAATATATATAGAAGAATTGCACATATTTAAAATATACCAGAATACTTGCTGTCTAAGGAAGAGGATGGGGATTAAAGGAGAGGAAAAAAATTTGAAACAAAAGGTTTTGTAAGGGTGAATGTTGAAAATTATCTATGCACATGTTTAAAAGTAAAAAGCTTTAACAAAAGATAAAAATAATAATACTTCTTATTCCTACTTCAGAATTTAAGTTGTAGGAAAAAGCAGTCTGGAAAGTAACTTGAGAAATGTGAATTATTATCATTATTACAAACAAAAATAAAGGTGATTTCAAATTTGCAATGTTAATATATCTTCTTCAGAGCATCTTGACAAAATGGATCTGAGACATTTTTCATTTTGAGGCATTCCTAACTGGCCCATTCATGGATAGCTTGGTTGTCATGTGGATTCTAGGGTAAATCATAACAACTGGCATATTTAGAATCATAGATTTTCATGCAGAAAGGGACAGAAAAGATAATTTATTCCATCCTCCTTCTTTTCCAGAAAAGAAAATTGAAGCACAGAGAAGACAAGGATCAGAAGTAAAATTAGAACTCATATTGCCTGACTATAACTCTAGTACTCTGTTCATTACATTTAGGGCAACTTAATATTTAATAAGCCTACAAACTTAACAATGCATAGAATACACCTATAACAAAGGAGTGTTACAAGGCCTTCTGAAAGGTATCTTACTTTAATCCTCTCACCCTAACAGAAGACAAAACTCCAATTTAATCAGTTCTCTAATGCTTTGTTAAAATGTTTAGGGAAATTTGGAAAGTTCTCTCTTGTGCCTGGATTTAAAAATCCTCACAGTGCGGCATGTCTTCCTTATGTCTTAAACTAAATTTTCTGTCCTGCCTTTACATCTATTTTTGCTTCTTGTACTTTTAACAGATGATAAACTTGAGTTGCCATCATTTTATAACAATGTTTCACATACTTGAAGACTGTTATAATAAGTCTCTGAATTATCTCTTTTTGCCCTGGCAAATAACTCATTTCTTGTTCTTTCTTCATAGAAATCATTTCCAAACCACTTCATTATATTAGTGTGGCTCTTTTGCTGGATATTCTCCAAAGCTTGAGATGTTTCTAATAGGAGAGTCCCCAATTTTGGCCCAGAACTTACAGTTTGGACCTCCACCGGGCTCTGGTGAATGAAGGATGTCCAAGATTTTCAGTTCCCATCCTCCAGCACAGATTCTGCTGACTCATGTTGGCTTTTTCAAAATCCCTGTCTCTATATCATTATGATGGACAGTGAAGGACATTTCATAGATCTCTGAAATTGGAGTTAGGAAGAAGTGGATTTGGATTTTCTCTCTGTGATGCTGAGCAAATAACTTACTTTTCTGAGACTCAGTTTATATATCTGTGAAGTGAAGGGGTTGGAATCCATGGTTTCAAATGATCTTTGCAAAACCAAATCCAATTATCCCATACCTCAATCAAGCAGTAAACATATATCTAATAAGCTCTTACCACGCAGGCAAGATGATAAATGATAAGGACACACAAAAAAAATAGAAAACATAGTCTTTGCCCCCAAGGAGCTCACATTGTAATAGAAAGAAAATGTAAATAATTAGAAAGATAAAAAATATAAGATAAATTTGATAGAAGTCAATCTCAGAAGGAAAGTATTAACAGTTAGGGGAAACTCAGTGAGGAATTCTGCAGAAAGAAGCTAGGGAAATCAGAAGGCAGAATGGAGAAGGAAGAACATTCCTGTTCTGGGAGATGGATAATACAAAGGTATTGAATTGGGGGAATAGTATGTCCAGTTTGAGGAACTGAAAGTGAATTTGTATGGCTGGCTCATAATGAAAGTAGTAAAATGAAAGAAGAATTGAAAGTTAGGAAAGAGATGGGTTGTGAAGAACTTTAAATGCCAAATAGAGGAATTTATATGTGATCCTGGGCGTAACTGGGAAACACTGGAGCTCTTCAAGGGAAGGAGAAGTGTGTCCCAATCAGACCTATATTTTAGAAAAATCACCTTGGAGTGAATGGAGAATTGAAAGGACAGTGTAATAGTCTAAGAGACAAGTAATGTGAATCTGAAAGAGGGTGATGTTGGCTGTGTTAATAGAGAGAAGGCAAATATTTGAGAGATGATGTGTAGGTAGAATGACAAGTTTTGGCAATTGATCAGATATGTGGGATGAGTAAGATAGAGACAAGAATGGCATCAAAGTTGTGGGGCTGCGTGACTAGAAGAATGGTATTATCTTCAATACTGATAAGAAAGTTTGAAAAGGGAAGGATTTTAGGCTAAATATAATTCTATGTTTTAGATATGTTTAAATCAACATTCTCTTGGGGCATCCACTTTGAGAAATTCAAATGGCAATTTGGGATGTGATGTTAGATATCTAGATCTAAGAATGCCTTTAGGGTATTAATGCTTAGGGATGATAACAACCTATGGAGATTGATGGGATCACCAGGTGAGATCATAGAGAACAGGGTTTCTTAACTTGGGGTCCATGGATAAATTTCAAAAGTCTAATTAACGATGGGAAATTAAATCTTTATTTCAAAATATTTGGTTTCCTTTCTAATCCTACATATTTTAATTAATGTATTTCAAAAAAATTTTAAGCTAAGAATATATCCATAGGTTTCATCACACTACCAAAGGGGACCATAACAAAAAGACTTAAGAACTCTTAATTTGGAATGAGAAGAAAAGGGGAGTCCTGATAAAGCCTTAGGGTATATCCACAGTTATTGGGCATTACAAGGATGAAGATCCAGGAAAGGAGTCTGAAAAACATCAGTTGGATAGATAGGAGGATCAGGAGAGAACAGAATTATAAAAACCCAGAGAGAAGAACATATCCAGGAAAATTATAAGTTAGTAAGTCATCAGGATTAAATGCTGAATAAAAGTCTAGGAGGGTAATGACTACAAAAGTCCAGTAGATGAGAAATAATCTTCCTCCCCAATGCTCTCCCTCCTTCTCTTCTCCTACTGAATTCCTCCTGCTCTTAAAACCCAACCCTCCTCCATCTCTCTTCCAAGAAGCCTTCTTTGGACCTTTTTGTTACTTGTCTCCTGGACTATTTCAATGTCCTGCCAATTCTCTACTCATTACAAGTAGATTTTTCTAAAATATAAACCAGGGCACAGTTCTCCCTTCTTTAAAGAACTCCAGTGGTTCCTAGTTACTTCCAAGATCACATATAAATTCTTCTATTTGGCATTGAAAGTTCTTCACAACCCAAATCTTTCCTAATTTTTAATTTTTCTTTCATTTTACTACCTTCTTCCCATCATGGCTGACACAGCACTATAGAAGGCCACAGAGGAAAAGTGGTTTTGGGATTTCAGAACTGGACAGAACTCCCAGAAAAGAACTAACTCTACCAATTTTGATCAATATTTCTGCAATTATCCAGAAAGTTTTTACTAAGCACCCCCAAAAGTGTCAGCTACTTATGAGGTGCAAATATGAAGGATGAGACAACTTTACTTCAATAAATTTAAATTTGAACATGGCAGACAATCTATGTAAAAATATACAGCAAAAACATAAACTAAATAAATAAAAATATCTACAAATGGTAACAAATACAAGATAGTTTGGGAAGAAGATGGTAGGGAACAGGAAGGACACCAAAAGCCTCACGTGTCCAAGGTCTGACTAGAATCTAGATCTTCTCTCTCTGGGACCTGATCTTTATAATACTTCTTATATCCTGTATATCTATTCCTCCAATGTACTTATGATATCTCCAATGTACTTATGATATAATGGTGTGTGTCTTAGTGATCTGCATTATTAGCTCATATCCCTCTTAGGCTAAGATGCTTCTTGAAGATGGAATATTTTATCCAATCTCTGTATCTTCCTCAGCAGTCAGTACCTGGAAAATAGGTACTTATTATGCCTATTGAATTGTAAGATATGTTTGCAAAATTCAAGATAAAGCAAATTTTGGTGAAAAGAACATTCAAAGCACAGAAGTCATTCTGGTTCACAAGGTTGATAAAGGAGACTCCTTTAATTTATAGGAACTTTAAAATCCTCATATTCTCCTCTATTAATTCTTGGCCACAATCACACAGCTAGTAAGTGTCTGAAGCCAGATTTGAACTCATGAAGATGAGACTTCCTGACTCCAGGCCCTGAACCCTATCCACTGTACCACCTAGCATTTTATTTATGGCCTTAGTTCTGTCATCTATAAGGAAGGCTGGACTAAACAATAACCTCCCTTCTAGTTCTAAAACTATGAGCCTGAGGTCCAGAACTCAGCTACCTGGATATGTTCAACTTAGAGTGTTGGCAAATCACATAGCCAGAAAGTGTTATAGGCAAATCTTGATATCCAGGTCTCTCTAACTTCTCATTCTTTCTCCATCTCCCTATCTTTGTTTCTGCCTTTGTCTAACTGTCTCTCTTCTCCCATATATGTTTGTCTATGTATATATGTGTATAGGTGTGTGTATATGTACATATATATGTATATATATATACAACACATGTATATTGTATACATAGTATTTGTATATACATATAGGATAGAGAATTGAAATTGGAATTAAGAACATAGGAGTTTAAATTTTCTTGAAAACACTAATCTGGGAGACTGGATAAGTGACTTCTCTATTTTTTAATCTGTAAAGTAGGGATAATAAAGGCACCTACCTTTTAGGTTTATTGTGAGGTTCAAATTAGATAATGTGAAAACTTAAATGACCATATAAATGCTATTTTTTATTATTATATGGCCAAAATATGTATCATCTCTTTTTTTTTCCCTTTGTAGCTCAGTAAATTTAGCACACACATAGATACTCTAGGTACTATATATAGTAATACAAAACTGGGGGAGGAGAGTTACCATTATATAGAAAAAGCAATTTTGTCTATTAGTCACCAGGGTAGATTAACATAAGAATCAAAACAATGATTACTCCTCCCTTCTCCTGATAACTTCTTTCTCACAAAAACAAACAAACAACAAAAACAACAGAACAACTTCCTACAAGGATATTCACAGGTTGACTCATAGAATTTAGATCTAAGAGATCCAACTCATTTCCAGGTAAGATAATAATTATCATTCACATTTGACAAATGAACAGACAGGCCCCAAAGATAAATAAGTGAACTAAGATCATTCAGAAAATTGTTAACAGTACTGGGGCTAGAGACTCCCCTGATTTTCATCATCAAGTTCCTTCCACTACATAGTTTTTATGGTGTAATGGAGAAGATTGGAATGAAAAGCAATTTATTTGGGGGTTTCTTTCAACTTCTTCCCTCTAACCTTCTCTAAAATTTGCTATAAGTCACTGGAGCTCCCAAACCTTCCGATTTTTCTCTGTAAAAGGCATTGGGTATGAGCCTAGAATGTTTTTGTCATGAACATTTCTTCCAGTTCTAAGATTCAACAACTTTGGTCAAGCAAGACTTTTAGATTTGTATTTTTTCCTCTCTCCTGCCAAGGCACAATATTATTCTCTTAAAATATGGATTGAATTATCCTGAATCTAAAGAGTTTCCTTTAATTAAAGATAGACCTAGAAGAAAAAAAAAAGATCGTTCAGCTGCTCCAAGTGTAATCCTGAAAGTGAGGAATTCATGGGATGATTATCTCAAAAGGTAAAAAGGATTGCTGGTTCAACCCATGCCACGGCAAGAATATTTGATATTATATCTCTGACAAGGGCGTCTCTCAAACTGTCTTTAAATACCTCCACTAATCAGGAACTCATTACCTCTTAAGAAGCCCTATTCCATTGGGGAGGGGGTTGTTTTTAAACACTTCTTTTTTCCTTACATGCAACTATTATCTCCAAGTTCCACTCATAGCACTGACCTCTGGAGCCAAGCAGAGGTCTAATTGCTACCTAATAATCTTTCAAATAATTGAAGATCATGATTATATTCTTCTGAAATCTTCTATTCTAAATAAACAGCTAGAGTTCTTTCAATATTTGTTGAAGGAATCGTTTTAAGTCCCTTCATCATTGTAGTCAATCCTTTTTGGAGGTGCTCTAGCTTGCATATGACTTTTGTAAAATGTAGTGCACAGAAATGAAAATAACACTTCTGATATGCTTTGATTATGATGGACAAGAATACCACTATCACCCCTTTTTAGGATCCTCTAATTCTATTCATGCAGAATTTGGGGCTGCTTTATCAGTGTTGACTCATTGGACTTGCAGCCTGTTACAACCTCTGGGATTTTTCCCATTTTACCTATTTTTAACATCTCCTATAACTATAAATATGGTGTTTTAAAACCCATATTTAGAATGCTAAATTTCCCCTAACTTATTTACATATTATTAAATTTTGCCTTTTAATTTTTCTGTTGTATGGTCATTATCTTCATTCCCACACACTGAAACTTTGTACTCTACCTAGACATGTCTCTGACTATTTCTTATATCTGGGAATCAATTTCATCTTATTAGGGCTTAGGCTTCTATGCCACTTTTCTGGCATTTCCTTGCCATGAGCCCACCTCTACTTTCCAATAATTCTCTGTGTTATCTTTCCCTGTTAGAATGTAAGCTCCTTTATGATAGGAATTATTTGCTTTTATTTGTATTCCCAGGGCTTAGCAAATTTCCTACAACAGAGTGCATAATAAATATTCTCTCTTCTTCTTCTTCTTCTTCTTCTTCTCTCTGTTTCTGTCTCCGTCTCTCTCTGTCTTTGTCTCTCTCTCTGTGTCTTTCTCTGTCTCCATCTTTCTCTCTGTCTCTCTGTCTCTGTCTCTGTCTCTCTCTCTCTCTCTTTCTCTCTCTCTAGCTCTCTCTTTCTTCACCCAATATGTTTGTTGTTCCCTCAGACATCTTTAAATGTGATAGTCATTCTAACTATTCCTTCAATCAAATCACTGAAAAAAATTCCCGTACAATAGAGCCAAGGATATGTCTCTAGAATAGAACATCAGAGAACTTCTTTCAGCTTAAATGAATATTCTTTCAAGTTGAAATTCATCCAAGTCTAATATTATCCAGCCCACATTTCTCCTTTTTATCCACAAAGATACTATGAGAAACTTTTTAAAATGCCTTTCTGAAATCTAATTAGTACTCATGACAATCTACTACACTAGCAATACCATTAAATTATTAGATAAGAGTTTCTCTAGGATAGAATACACTAAGACAATTATTCTTCTTCCTGGTTCTTCCACACCCATTTAAAATAATTCCCCCTCCTCTCTCTTTCATACACACACATGCTTTTCAGAGGCCAGTCATTCAATAAAATGTATTTAACACCTACTACATGTTAAGGATTATGGATACAAAGAAAGAATAAAGATAATCTCTGCATTAAAGAGTTCACAACCTAATGGGGAAAAATAACAGATAAAAAAGAAAAATGAAAATGGAGTAGGAAGGGTAACCTGTATAGAGACATCATGAATCTAGAGGAGTACACATGGGTAGGAAATGAAGAGATGGCAATCCTGGGAGTTCTCCTTAAATGGGGTTTAACTATTATCTCTAAGAAAGTGACTCAGATATGTGTATGTGTGTGCACAGAGAGAGAAATGAAATCAGTTATTTTAGACTACACCATCCCAGATTTCCTCCAGATAGTTCCTCTTCCTAATTGGAGACCCAGAATAATCACATGAAAGGAAGATTTTCAACCTGTATAAATTGCCTTCATTCATTAAGTTGGGTGTTCCTACTCTATGCTGAATTAACATTATCATCACTGACCTTCACAAAAAAAAATGTACCTTCAAATAGGCCAATTAGGGAAAGAAATAGTACAAAAGAAAAAAAAATAGCTGGAGAACACAACATAGATCTAGACCTGAAAAATGCCCCAAGTTAGCTTTCCTGACAGAGAGACTGATAAAATAAGAGAGTGATAGTCACATGAAGGACAAAAAGAAAAATCAGAAGGTATAGAAAAACACAGCAGAAGAGAGTAGACAACAAAACCAAAGCCTCCATTTCCACTGGTTTTGCTAGCTCTTCCTTCCTTCTGTTCCTCTCATCTCTTACCTGCAGAAATTTCTCCAATGAAATTTAGTTGCTATTGCTTCCTGGCAGAGTTCAACATTTAACCAGCATTATCAATGTATTTGGGGAAATATAGGCCTGTCTAGCCTACAATGCAAAAAGATCAATAGGGAACTTAAAGAAATTTGACCAATCTTATTTCTTATTTTCTTTTTATTTGTTTTTAGTAGGGAAATGGAAATGGACTTCGTCATGGTACTTAATTTTGATTTCAGAAATTGTTTTTCTACTCCGTTTTCTACTGCTGCTCCAGAAGCTTAAGTTTCCTAAATACTGTATTCTATACTATTCATCTTGGCAGATTTCAGCTAGCTAAATATTCTAAGCAGCCCTGAGAGGTCAGTCTGTCCCCTGTTAGACCAAGCTCATCAAAATTAGAATTGCTGTTTCCATTTAAAATAACAAATGTTGGTAACATAGACGTCTGCTAGAATTATCATCATTGGTTTCGTTTATCATTCAGAACTGAGGAGTAATTTGAGAACTATAATATACAAACACAGCTTCCATAAAGTTCACAGAAATAGAAGCTCTCCACTGAAAGTAACCTCTGAGACCATGTTATCCCAGCTATGTCTGAATAATCCCACAAGTAGTAAACCATCTTTGCTTGAGAAATTCTAGTGAGATGAACCCCACTGCTTCTTCTCCCTCTTATTGCAGACTTCTGGCTAAAGAACTCTCCTCCTCACATTGAGCCTCAATTTGCCTTTTTGAAACTCCATCCAGTGATTCTTCTCTTCCAGGTGACAGCCCTCCAAATACACTAAGACAATTATTCTTCTTCCTGGTTCTTCCACACCCATTTAAAATAATCCCCTCCCCTCTTTCATACACACACATGCTTTTCAGAGGCCAGTCATTCAATAAAATGTATTTAACACCTACTACATGTTAAGGACTATGGATACAAAGAAAGAATAAAGATAATCTCTGCCTTAAAGAGTTTACAACCTAATGGGGAAAGATAACAGATAAAAAAGAAAAATGAAAATGTAGTAGGAAGGGTAACCTGTATAGGGACATCATAAATCTAGAGGAGTACACATGGGTAGGAAATGAAGAGATGGCAATCCTGGGAGTTCTCCTTAAATGGGGTTTAACTATTATCTCTAAGAAAGTGACTCAGATATGTGTATGTGTGTGTACACACACTATATATGTGTGTATATACACATAGGTATGTATACATAAAATTTAAATTATTCATAGATATAACCTCTACAAATATTCATATATGAATATATAAACCTTTAAAAATCATATATGTATATATTATATGTTACAAGCCTCTGAAACTGAAAGTCTGGTAGTATATATATACACGTGTGTGTGTGTGTGTGTGTGTGTATATATATGCAGATGGGAATTTAGTTATCTAGGTATGGATCTATATATCTCCAATCTTTTCTGAGATCTAGTCCAGAATCACCAGTTGCCAGTGGATGTTACAAAGTGCCTATCCTGGAACCACATTAAATTCAACCTAAAATTTAATTTATCTTCCTCTCTCATACCACTTCTCCTCTTTCAAACTTCTTTGTTCCAGTCAAAAATATAATCATCTTTCTTATCTTTCCGTTTTGTAATTTCAAGATTATTTTCAACTCCTCAATCCTTTTCAATCTCCACATCCAAATCAGTGGCCAAATCTTCCTCCTTCTACAATCAGAACAAATCTCTCACCCCATGCTTTCTTTCCACTCACACAGCTACCACCTTCATTAAGATACTTTCCACCTCTTGCCTAAATCATTGCAACAACATCCTAATTGGCTTCTCCTACTTACAACCTCTCACTATTCCAATTCATCCTGCACAGTGCTTCTGAAATAATTTGCCTTGAATGCAAAACTGACTATGTGTCTCTCCTACTCAACAAATTCCAGAGGTTCCCTGTTGCTCTCAGGATAAAAAAATAAATCTCTTCTGTTTTGCTCCCATACAATTTCATTGGATGCTATTCCTGCTGCCACACACTGGTCTCTCTGTTCTATACACACAAAACACTCCATCCCTCACTTCATTATCTTTTCATTGGCAATTTCAAATATCTGAAAGATGTTCTCTCCTTATCTCTCCTTCCCAGAGTCCCTCTCTTCCTTTAAGTCACAGCTCTGGCACCATCTTTTGCATGAAGAATTTCTTGATCCCTCAATTACTAGTGTCCTCTCTCCCAAATTACTTTGTATTTAACTACTTTCTATCCATTTGCATGTATTCATCTTATGTTTATTCTATATACATTTATATATATACACAACACACACACATATACTTAATTCCCCTTGTGAATGCAAACTCCCCATGAAAAGAGATTGTTTCATTCTTTGTGCTTTTGTTTGTAAAGTTGAACACATTGCTGGCATGTGATGGACACGTTAAAAATACTTGGTGATTGTTTGATCAGTTCTGAGAAAACTGTTTGTAAAGTGTTTTGCAAACCTTAAAATGCTATTATACATGTCAACTCTGATGATGATAACTGAAGAACAAAAACAATTATCTGAAACCTTTCACCATTGAAGACGTCCTTCTCTGTATACCTTACATCTTGTCAAAGGCGGACTGCCCTCAGCTAAGCCTGATTCACAATAATAACATATTAGCACATGTTAATGCATTGACACATATTAACAAATATAACCAGAAAGTTATGAAACATTTTATACCACCATTTGGCCCAATCATTCCCTTACATCATTGACTCAAGGAATTAATCTGCCTAGGCAATGTTATTAATCCAGCATCACATTCATGTGATATCAATAACACTGAAGGTAAAGTAACGATAGTGCAAAGAGAAATTAAAGCTCTGATTCTTAAATAAGACAGACCTAAATTCAAATCTTGTTTCAGATGTTTATTAGCTAAATGGTCTTGGATAAGTCACTTGAGTTCCCTAAGTCTCCTTTATCTTTAAAACTCGGACCACGAAGCACTTATTTCACAGAATTGTTTTAAGAATTAAATGAGCTAATATATGTAAAAAAGTTTGTAGACCTTAAAATGTTATATAATGCTAGCTATTATCATTTTTATGATGTATGAATCTGAGAACTGCCTAGGAAAACAAATGGCTAGTGTCACTCCTGCTAGTCCCAGGATCACTTAGGAATGCTGCTACTTCACATAGGAAAGTCCCCGCCTGTGTGCTGGCCAGGAGGGACTCATTCAGCCTCAGGAATAAGGCCAAAACGATCAGTTTGTTTCTTGTCAGTGCAGCTCAAATTCACATTCTTGACTCAGCAGGGCGGTGTGCTTTCCAGCATGTCCATTACAGGGACTTGGCTCAAGCTGGTGATGTCTGTTCAACTTAATGTGTAAGAGACCCAAACCACTGTGAGCCAAGGGACCAAAGAGTGGAGGGTTCGGTGAGAGGCTCAGCACATCCCACCGTACACTTGAAGTCTGAAATGAAACACACACTCCAGAGGTTTGTGGGAATTCAGATGCCAGACATCTCCAAGCTTCTGGATTCAACAATGCAAATAAACTTTCCAACCCATTAACTGAACAGCACCGGCCCTATTTCATACATGAAGAAGGTTATTTGGAAGTCTTAGGAAATAGTTGAGCATGAAAAAAAAATTGCAACCATGGCAAATCACAGTGACTAAACAGTGGGGCAGGGATGGTGTGAAGACATATGGCCACTGTCTGCCACCATTCCTCAGACACCAGCCTCTTTTGTCTGTGGCCCATCCTTAGCTAGCCCCACCCCCCAAGTTCAAAGCCTACAAAGATTCTGTTTTCTTATTGCAATGACTTCATGTAAGCTTTTCACAGCACTCAGTCCCTTCATTTGTCCAGTTCTAGGATCCATTTCACTAATGCTTGTTCTTTCCCTGTAATGTTAATTCCTTTTAGTTCCTTGCTGCAGAATGCTTTGCTCATACCAATCAGCATCTTGCTTTCACACAAAATTGTGCTCAGACCTTCAGGAGAGAAACAGAGGATAAGAGAGTCATAGAATTCAAGTTTGGATGTCCTCTGTTATAATCCTCTCATTGAAAGATAAAGAGTATAAGATTAAGAAAGTAAAGTCACTTGTCCCAGATCACAAATATAAATAAGTAACAGGCTGGAATTCAAATCTAGTTTTTCCAATTCTAATCTAGCACTTTTCCTATTTTATACCTATGTTCAGTTTTATACTCTGCTCTGCCCTATCTGTATGAACTTAGAGAAATTTTTTTTTGGTCTGGTTTGTTTTCTGAACCTTACTTTGCCCATCCATATTCAATATTTCTCTCTAGGGCTATCCTCTTCAGCTCACACTTGTAGGTTGGTTACTCATGGTCACTAATGGGCAATGATCATACCAGATTCAAAGTACTCTGTGGGTGTGTGCTCCTACTAGTACATTCACTTTTAGTAGTCAACATGTAGATATAGTCAACTCAAAGCAAAAACATTTATTTAATGCCATAATATGTACAATAATGCTGAACCATTCTCCCCTATGAATCAAAGCCATTGTCTATGTAAATACATACCCTCAGTGAAAAGAGTAGGTACACCCATGAAATACAGGCACACACAGGTACATATATTCATGGGGAACACACTTGGCCAAATCATCTCGGGCCTTTGGTCACACAGGGCTCTAATGGATTTCATTTTTGAAATATTCTCATGCTATGCTCCCAGGGGTATCATGGGTATTATCTTTGTTGTATGGGTCTCTATCCTGGGTTCTCCAAGCTTTTTCCTTATTGAGTGCAGATTAACCTGGTTATTGTTAAATTCTTTGGTTCTGCTCTTCTTTGTGGTCATGGCAAGATGTAATTGCTAGTTTGGGAAAGGAAAAGTATGGTAATAGGTTATCCCTTCTCCTTTTCTCTTGAAGATGCCCAACATAAAAAGCAAAAAAAAATTGTTCTCCCTCAAGATCTGTGATATTCTTCTACAAATGCCTTTTCTTCTCCATTGATAAAGATTATTCTTTAGCTGAAAGCCAGGAAAACCTAATTTCAAGTCTTTTCTCAGACACATAACTAGCTATGTGATCCTGAGTCTGTCACTTAACCTTTGCCTCAGATTCCTCAATTGTAAAATGGGGCTATAATAGCACTTATCTCACAGAATTGTTGTATATATTACAAAAGACATTATTTGTAAAAGCAGTTAGTACAGTGCCTGGCACATAGTAAGCACTACATAAATATTTATTCCTTTTCTTTCTTTTCCCTTCTTTTTATTTCTTATTCTTTACAATCTTGGAGAAGGCCAATCAGAATTTGAATCATTTTTGAAATCATACCTTTTACATGGTATAAATGTGACTACTCCAAGTCTTAAAGGGACAAAACATTCCTCACCTCTATGTATCTCTTACTTTCCACTAAATACTAAAAGGGTCAAATCCATTCTCTTCCTCTTAAATACAGAAAAGGTCATCTATCCCCTGCATCAAGTTGATTGAGAGATATGGGAAGGGATGTAATCAGGGACCTCTCATGATTGCTTCACTAAATATAAAATCAAGTGGTGACACTAAATGTAACAAGACCTGCTCCCTTTCTGCATCCATGATTTCCTTCCTCTGCATTATAATTATAATAATTAATTTATTATTATTATTAATTATTAAATAATTAATAACAATAAATAATACGTATATTTATATAACCTTTCATATTGCCAGTCACTGTGGATATTCACAAGTATTTCATTTAGCCTTGTAACAGTCTTAAGAGGTAGGTGATATTATAAACCTTATTTTACAGATAAGGGAACTGAGATTAAGTGACTTACCCAGAATCATACAACTAGGAAGTATCTAAGTTTGGATTTGAACTCAGGTTTTCTTGACTCCAGGTCCAGTACTCTAATCCTGGCAACACAACCATAAAGGACTCATAGTTAATATTACACATTAGCACATGACTTGGCCTTAATCCTGGATTGAGGGCTCCCTCTTTAGAGAAGACATCAATTTAGTACTCTCCCTAGTGATTTTCTAAACTGATTTCCCATTTCTGTCACTTAACTCACAACTAAATGGAAATTGAAAGAACTCATGCTTCAAAAGCTATAAGGTGAAAATGTACTGTTTTGGCTTCAGATATTTTATTTGAAGTGGGGAGGGCGATGATGTGACTTGAAGCAACACTTACCACCTATTAGAACTTAAACCATATTCGCCAGTCGAAACAAATTCACTCAAAGAAGCATTAATTCTGGTATGAAGACAGGCAGCAGTCTACTCATCATACATCCTTTTCCAAAGATTCTCTGTTCAGTACAGCAATTGAAGAAATATTTACTCAGCATCTGTGATGTATTGGATATTATGCTATATGCTGAGTATTTCAAAAAGACAAATGAAATAATAGTTCCTCATATGGAGTGGGAAGGACCATTATAAAGTTCTGTTAAAAGGAAGATTATACTATAGTATACAGATAAGTAAACACAAGAGAAAAAGTAAGAGAAAATTCTAAAAAGCAGGAAAATCAGGGAAGACTTCTGAGGAGAAAATGGCAACTGAGCTGAGCTCAGAAATCAGGATAAGGATCCCAAGATGCTGTAAAGAGGAGAAAAGTTACATCAAGAGAAGGAAAAATTAGTTGACATATACAGAGACTAGAGATGAAATATAAGATTTGGAGAAATGCCAACAGGCCTTTTGACTAAAATGAAGACTATATGAAAAAAATAGAAAATAAGACTGGCCAAGTTGGAGTCAGATTGTATAGAGCCATCAATGCCAGGCAGAAAAGTTTATATTTTATCCTTAAGAGAAAGAGGTAGCCATGGAAGATTTTGGAGTGAGGGAGGAAAATTTAGGTATATGCCTTGGGAATAGCTGTGGAAAAAAATTGTTAAATGATACCCTGGAATCAAGGAGACTAATTAGGAAGTTACCAGAGTTGATCAGGGACAATAATGATGAGGGTGTGAAGTAGGTGCTAAAAGGTTTTTTTACCTCCGCTTCATTTAGGTAGCACAGAGCCCAGGGCTAGGAGTCAGGAAGATCTGAGTTCAAAACCATCTTCAGATATTACTAGCTATATGACCCTGAGCAATTGCCTCAGTTTCCTCAACTAAAATGGGGACTTGTCTTTCAGTGTTATTGTGAAGATCAAAGAAATATTTGTAAAACCCTTATAATACTTGCTGGCACATAGTAGGTACTTAATAAATTTCCTCTTTCCATAATCCTACCCACTAGTAAAATGTGCACCTTAGATAACACCCCCACCCAATCTTCTCCTCTTTCTTTCCTCACTCAAAAGTGATCTGTCCTTCCTCTGAGTTAACACAGAACTTGGTATTTCCGTTCTTTTAACCTCTTAAGGAATTTATAGTATCATCAAATTATGAACCTGAAAGTCACCTGCTCCAACTATTTCATAACCCAGTTAGGTGAAATAAATTTGCCCAAGAGCAAACAGATAGTATCAGAGCTACAATCTCAACACTGACTTATTGTTGTTTTCCTAGTGCTTATAGCATTCTATCTTCATGGGCCTTCCATTGTTTTGCCAATGAACCAGAGGGCAACAGAAGGTGAATATATATTCCAGAGTGAATATATATGACCAAAGATCAAAAATGTGCTACTGTGTGTGCATCATTCACCCAGGTGAAGCTTGCTAGGACCTCCTTAGGGAAGCTTTCTTGCAGAAAATAACATATGTTCTAAATCTCCAATTTATCATAATTTCCTAAGAAAGGGCACTGAATAGTCAACAGAACTACTCAGAGCAGTATTTCTAGCTGTTCTGAAGTCATGTTATGACCTCTGCTATGGACTCCCCAGTACTTTTTAAAAGGATATAAAGAAGCAAGCATCTGTTCAGATTCACCCAAAGGTTTAATTTCCAATTATGTTCATGCAGAAGATGACTAAGAAGCAATCAAGCATGCCTAATTGTACCAACTGGATCTGCTAAATAATATATTAAGTAGGTTATTAAAAAAGTGGATCAAGAGGCATAAAAACAACCATATTTAAGTAAAAGCATTCCTTCAATTATTTAGCCAAACAACATTAATATTTATGGGTCCCAGAAATGGGAGGGATTTTGGAGATCATAGATCTCAAGTACCCAATTTAACAAATGAAGAACCAGAGAAATTGAATAATTTGACCAAGTTCACCTAGCTAGTTTGTCGACTCAGAATAGACACACGTCCTTTGCTCCATACCAACTTCCATGTAGATGGAACTTTGAAAGAAGTCACAAAATAATTTCTTATGAGAATGCTAGTGGGTACCTATTCGTTATTGTGACTCATTTTGGTTAAATGGCTTGCCCAGAGTCTTCCAGCTATTGTATGTTAGAGTTAGGATTCAAATCTAGATCTCTTGATTGACTCCAGGTTCAGAGCTAAGTCACTTTCAAAGGACATATGAGTTACAACCCCATTGCAGAGAACTAGAAAGTGTAGAGTGGGAAATAGTTTCAGTCCAACCTGCACATGACCAAGATAAGCCATCTACAATATTTCCAGTTATTCTTGGTTGAGAGGCCCTAGTGTCATGGATACAATACTGGGTTTGGATTCAAGAAAAACCTGGGATTGATTCTTTACAGGTACACATACTCAGTTCATTAGAAATTACAATAAGTGTATTTTTTTGTGAGGGAGGATTATGGGAAAATGACAGAGTAGGTCAGAAAATTCAAAGTATTCCAGGTTTCTCCTACAAATAAAACAACATTGCATTTCAGGGGGAATGTAGAGCTGTGAAAAACAACTAAGACTTGGGGCAGAACAGGGTATTCATAGGACAACCAGAAAAGCTGGAACAAGCTAAGCTAAGCTGCTGAAACAAGGTGGGGAACCCTGGGACTATCTGGGGTCAGAGGTATCCTCAGCCGAAACTACAGGAACTTTCACCTGGGACAGAGTATGGAGTTGTGGGTCTAAATCCAGGAACACAGACTTATAAGGAACACCAGGCCTTAAAAAACTTTCCCTACCCCAAAGAATAATTTTAAATAACTACCTGTTGAAAAAAGAATTTATATAAGAAACAAAAAAGCTTTAAAAATCAAATGAGAAAGATTGAGGAAAAAATTAAAAAATGATAACAATCAAAAAAAAAACAAGCAAGAAGATTATGAAAAGAAATTCAGCCAATTAGAAAAGGAGATCCAGAGTTTTAAAGAAAAAAATGACTCTGAAAATTAGAATTGGGCAAGGGGAAGCCAGTGAAGTTATAAGAGACCAAGAAATAATAAAACAAAATACAAAGAATTAAAAAAGAGAAAAAGTGAAATATAAGAAAAACAGAAGATCTAGAGAACAAATCAAGAAAAGAAAGCCTAAGAATAATTGGACTATCTGAAAGCTATGATAAAAAAGAATCTTGAAACAATAATGCATGAAATAATTAAAGAATATATTAAAGAAAATTGTCCTGAAGTGATAAAACAAAAGGAGAAAGTAGAAATAGAAAAAAATTGCTAAAAATACATTTTAGATGTATATGTAAGTATGTAGGTATATGTGTGTGTCTATATATACACATATATGTGTATAGGTATGTACTTATATATATATATATATTATAAGGAAAACATAGAAATAGCATTGCTGATTAAAAAAAATTATTAAAGCTTTTTATTTGCAAAACATATGCATGGGTAATTTTTCAACAATGACCTTTGCAAAGCTTTCTGTTACAAATTTTTCGCTCCTATCCCCCACCCCCTCCCCTAGATGGCAGGAAGTCTAATACATGTTAATTATGTTAAAATACTTGACAAATCGAATATGAGGATACATTTTTATACACTTATCTTGCTGTACAAGAAAAATTCGATCTTCAAGAAAAAAATCTGAGAAGGAAAACAAAATGCAAGCAAATATCAACAGAGAGCATGAAAATGCTATGTTGTGGTCCACACTCAGATCCCACAGGCCTCTCTCTGGGTGTAAATGACTTTCTGCATCACTGAAAATTTGGAACTGGTTTGTTTCATCTCATTGTTGAAGAGAGCCACGTCCATCAGAATTGATCATCATACAGTCTTGTTGTTGCCATGTATAATCTCCTGATTCTGCTCATTTCACTCAGCTTCAGTTCATGCAAGTCTCTCCAGGCCTGTCTGAAATCATCCTGCTGGTCGTTTCTTACAGAGCAATAATATTCCATAACATTCATATACCATAATTTATTCAACCATTCTCCAACTGATGGGCATCCATTCAGTTTCCAGTTTTTAGCCACTACAAAAAGGGCTGCCACAAACATTCTTGCACATGTGGGGCCCTTATCCTTTTCTTTGGGATATAGGCCCAATAGAAACATTGCTGGGTTAAAGGGTATGCACAGTTTGATAACTTTTTGAGCATAGTTCCAGATTGCTCTCCAGAATGGTTGGATCCATTCACAGTTCCACCAACAATGTATCAGTGTCCCAGTTTTCCCACATCCCCTCCACTATTTGTCATTATCTTTTCCTGATATCTTAGCCAATCTGACAGGTGTGTAGTGGTATCTCAGAGTTGTCTTAATTTTCATTTCTCTGATCAATAGTGATTTGGAGCACCTTTTCATATGACTAGAAAGTTTTAATTTCATCATCTGAAAATTGTCTGTTCATATCCTTTGACCATTTATCTATTGAAGAGTGGCTTGAATTCTTATAAATGTGAGACAATTCTCTGTATATTTTAGAAATGAGGCCTTTATCAGAACCCTTCAATGTAAAGGTGATTTCCCAATTTATTGCTTCCCTCCTAATCTTGTCTTCATTGGTTTTGTTTGTACAAAAACTTTTTAACTTAATATAAACAAAATTATCTATCTGGTATTCAATTAAGAGTTCCAGTTCTTTGGACATAAATTCCTTCCTTTTCCACAGGTCTGAGAGATAAACTATCCTATGTTCCACTAATTTGCTTATAATATCACTCTTCATGTCTAAATCTTTAACCCATTTAGATCTTATCTTGGTATGTGGTATTAGGTGTGGGTCAAGCCCTAATTTCTTCCATGCTAGTTTCTAATTTTCCCAGAAGTTTTTGTCAAATAGTGTCAAATAGTCAAAAATCTGGGGTCTGGGTTTGTCAAACACTAGATTGCTATAGTTATTGCGTAGTTTGTCCTGTGATCGTACCCTATTCCACTGATAAACTACTCTATATCTTAGCCAGTACCAAATGGTTTTGATGACCTCTGCTTTATAATATAGTTTTAGATTTGGTACAGCAAGGCCACCTTCATCAGCCTTTTTTTTCATTAATTCCCTTGAAATTCTTGACCTTTTGTTCTTCCAGATTAACTTTGCTACTATTTTTTCTAGATCTGTAAAATAATTTCTTGGGAGTTTGACTGGTATGGCACTAAATAAGTAAATTAGTTTGGGTAGTATTGTCACTTTTATTATATTTGCTCGGCCTACCCATGAACACTTAATGTTTTTCCAATTAATTAGGTCTGATTTTATTTGTGTGGAAAGTGTTTTGTAGTTTAGTTTGTATAGTTTCAGGCTTTTCCTCGGCAGATAGATTCCCAAATATTTTATCCTATCATCCATTATTTGGAATGGAATTTCTTTTTGTATCTCTTGCTGATGAACTTTGTTGGTAATATATAAAGATGCTGATGATTTATGTGGATTAATTTTGAATCCTGCAACTTTGCTAAAGTTGTGAATTGTTTCTAGTAGTTTTTTAGTTGAGTCTCTAGGGTTCTCTAAATATACCATCATATAATCTGTAAAGAGTGACAATTTGGCTTCCTCATTACCTACTCTAATTCCTTTAATCTCTTTTTCTTACTGCCAAAGCTAACATTTCTAATACAATATTAAATAGTAATGGTGACAGTGGGCAGCTTTGTTTCACTTCTGATCTTATTGGGAAGGGTTCTAGTTTGTCCCCATTACATATGATGCTAACTGATGGTTTTAAGTAGATGCTACTTATCATTTTAAGGAAAAGCCCATTTATTTCTATATTCTCTAGTGTTTTTAATAGGAATGGATGTTGGGTTTTATCAAATGCTTTT
Source organism: Myrmecobius fasciatus (assembly GCA_023553655.1). NCBI lineage: Eukaryota > Metazoa > Chordata > Mammalia > Dasyuromorphia > Myrmecobiidae > Myrmecobius > Myrmecobius fasciatus. Next base: position 695,020 of record JAJPUD010000257.1, read on the forward strand.
TCTGCATCTATTGAGATAATCATATGATTTTTGTTAGTTTGGTTATTAATATAATTGATTATGCTGATAGTTTCCCTAAAATTGAACCAGCCCTGCATTACTGGTATAAATCCCACTTGGTCATAGTGTATTATCCTGGGGATGACTTTTTATAATCTTATTGCTAATATTTTATTTAAGATTTTTGCGTCCAATGGCATTCCATTACAAATGTATGCTACGTTTCATTCAGCCATTCCTCAATTGATAGGCATCTTTCAGTTTCCAGTTCTTTGCCATCACAGAAAGGACTGCTGTATTTTTATACAAATAGGTCATTTCCCCCTACTCCTTTTTTTGATATCTTTGCGATACAGATTTCATGCTGATATTGCTGGATCAAAGGATATTTTTATAGCCCTTTCAGCACAGTGCTAATGACAAGTCTTGGGCAACAATCATAGAGAATACATATATTATGTATTTTAAATGTGATAATTCTTTTTTTTTCTCCTGTTCTTCCCATCTGCTTTCTTTTATAATACCTTCAAAATATAGAAAAATAAATATGTCTTTTATTGCACAAAAAAGATTTTTGCATCAATGCTCATTAGGGAAATTGGTTTATAATTTCTTTCTCTGTTTTCACCCTTTCTGGCTTAACTATTAGCACCATATCTGTATCATAGAAGGAATTTGGTAGCACACCTCCTTTTCCTATTTTTTCAAATATATATTTATATATTATTGGAATTAATTGTTCTTTGAATGTTTGGTAAAATTCACATGTAAATCAATCTGGCCTTGGAGATTTTTTCTTAGGGAGTTGATTAATGACTTGTTCTATTTCTTTTTCTAAAATGGGACTATTTGAGTAATTTATTTCCTCTTCTGGGCAATCTACATTTTTGTAGATATTCCTCCATTTCATTTAGATTATCAAAATTATTGGCATAAAATTGGGCAAAGTAACCTCTAATTATTGCTCTAATTTCCTGTTCATTGGTGGAAAGTTTTTTTCATTTTTTTTTTCATTTATGAGACTAACAATTTGATTTTCTTCTTTCCTTTTTCTAATCAAATTAACTAAAGGCTTATCTATTTTGTTGGTTTTTTCATAAAACCAACTCTTAATGTTATTTATTAATTGAATAGTTTTCTTATTTTTAATTTTATTAATATTCCCTTTTATTTTCACAATTTCCAATTTGGTATTTAATTGAGGGTTTTAAATTTGTTCTTTTTTCTAGCTTTTTAAATACTAAGCCCAATTCATTGACCTTGTCCTTCTCTATTTTATGCAAGTAAGCATCTGGAGATATAAAATTATCCCTTATAATCTCTTTGGCTGCATCCCACAAATTTTGCTATGTTGTCTCATTATTGTCATTCTTCTGAATGAAATTATTGATTGTGTCTATGATTTGCTCTTTCACCCATTCATTTTTTAGGATTAGTTTATTTAATTTACAATTAACTTTTGGTCTATTTTCTCCTGGCCTTATATTGCATGTGATTTTTATTGCATCATAATCTGAAAAAGATGCATTTACTATTTCTGCCTTTCTGCATTTGATTTTGAGGTTTTTATGCCCTAACACATGGTCAATTTTGTATAAGTTCCATGAACCACTGAGAAAAAAGTAAACTCCATTCTGCCTCCATTCAATTTTCCCCAAAGATCTATCATACCTAACTTTTCTAAGAGTTTTTTTTTTACCTCCCTAACTTCTTTCTTATTTATTTTGTGGTTTGATTTATCTAATTCTGAGAGAGCAAGGGTGAGATCCCCCCACTAGTATAGTTTTGCTGTCTATTTCTTCTTGCCTCTCTCTTAATTTCTCCTCTAGGAATTTGGATGCTATACCACTTGGTGCATACATGTTTAGTATTGATATTGCTTCATTATCTATGGTACTCTTTAGTAAAATATAGTTTCCTTCTTTATTTCTTTTAATTAGATCTTTGCTTTTACTTGATCTGAGATTAGGATTGCTACCCCTGATTTTTTTTGTTCACCTGAAGCATAATAGATTCTGCTCCACCCCTTTATCTTCACTCTGTATGTATCTCTTTGCTTTAGATGTGTTTCTTGTAAACAACATATTGTTGGATTCTGGCTTTTATTCCAGTCTACTATCCACTTCTGTTTTATGAGAGAGTTCATCCCATTTACATTCACAGTTAAAATAACTAATTCTGTATTTCCTGCCATCTTATTTACCCAAAGTTATGTTTTCCTCTTTCTTTCCCCTTTCTCCCTTTCCCCCCATATTTTGCTTTTAATGACCACCTCCCTCAAACAGTCCTCCCCGCTTTAAAGACCCTCCCCCTTTTTTACACCTTTCCCCTAATTCTTCTATTTTCCCTTCTATTAGTCTATCCCTTTCTTTTCCTTCTTTCCCTCCCACTTCCCTATAATGAGGGACAAGTTTCTCTGTGAAACCATATATGTCTGATATATTCTTTTGGAGCTCAATCTGATGAGAGTAAGATTCACACAATGCTCATCCCCTTCCTTTTTTCCTCAATTATATTAGGCTTTCTTTGCCTTTTCATGAGATTTTACCTTATTTTTACCTCCTTTTTTTAAATCTTATTTTACCTCCTTTTCCCTCTTTTCCCCATATGATAGTCCTTCCACCTCTAGTTTCTTTTTCATATTATCAAAGTAAAATCAAATTATTCCCCCATTCTTTAAGTATACCCATAGTAGAAATATAGTTCTCAAGAGTTCTTTCCTTTTTACCTTTTTATGCTTCTCTTGAGTTCTGTGTTTGGAGGCCAAATTTTTTGTTCCAATCTGGTCTTTTCATTAGAAATAGGTGAAATTCACCTATATCATTAAATGTCCATCTTCTTCCCTGGAAAATAATGTTAATTCTAGCTGGATAGTTTATTCTTGGCTGTAATCCAAGTTCTTTTGCCTTTCGGAATATCTGATTCCAGGCCCTTCTATCCTTCAATGTGGAAGCTGACAGATCCTGTGTAATTCTAATGACAGTTCCTTGATATTTGAACTGTTTTTTTCTAGCAGCTTGTAATATCTTTTCCTTGATGCGATAGTCCTGAAATTTAGCCACGATACTCCTTGGAGATTTAATTTTGGGATCTCTTTCAGGAGGTGATCAGTGAATTCTTTTGATGGCAATTTTACCATCTGATTCTAAAACATCAGGGCAGTTTTCTTTCTTGATTTCCTGGAAGATAGTGTTTAGGTTCTTTTATTCATCATGGCTTTCAGGAAGTCCAATAATCCTTAGATTATCTCTACTAGATCTATTTTCCAGGTCAGTTGTTTTTCCTAAAAGATATTTTATATTTTCTTCTATTTTTTTCATTTTTTGTTTTTGTTTGACTGATTCTTGAAATCTTATTGAGTCATTCACTTCCATTTATTCAATTCTAATTTTTAATGTATTCTTTTCTTCAGTTATTTTTAGCTCCTTTTGTAACTGGCCAATTGAATTTTTTTGTTCATTGCAGTCTTTTTCCATTTCACCAGTTTTGTTTTTCAGGGAATTGGTGTCTCTTCCATTTCACCAATTTTGTTTTTTGGTGAATTGATGTATTTTTCATATCTCTTTTGTAGGGCATTATATTTTTTTGCAATTAATTTCATCATTTTTCTTCTAACTCTCTTTTGAGATTCTTTATGCAATCTTCCAGGAAAAGTCTTGTGAAATGGGGACCAGCTCATGTCTCCCTTTGTGGCTTCCTCTGGAGTTGCTTTATCTTTATGAACCTCAGGATCTGAAGTCTGTTCATTTTGCTCTCCATAAAAGCTATCTATGGTGAGAGTTCTTTTTTTTGTTTGTTTGTTTTTTATTCATTTTTATAAAGCTTGAGGTCTGTTTAAAGCAGATGAGCAATAGCTGCTTTAATTTGCTCTGGGGCAGTTAGGCTGATTGACTTTCTGTGCAGACTATCTGGGCGAGGTCCTGTTCTCAGTGGTTTACAATCTACTTTTTACAAAAGGCAGATCTGCCAAAGCACCTGCCTGCAAGTAGGGCAGGGTGGCTGAAGAGTCTCATGAAACTTCCCAAGTGCTTAGAATCTGCCTCCCTGAGTCCAGGCCTGGCTTCCTATCCTGTTTCCTGGAGCTGCCTTCTGAGCACAGCAAACTGACCGACCCCCGTCTGAAACAAACCTGTTCTGAAGCTCTTCCAATGTAACTTCTTCTGGGAATGTGTTGTACTCCAAATATTTGAGGAAGCTTTGACTCCAGAACCAGTTTAGAGGCTTAATCTGCTGTTGGTTTGAGAGAAGGTCAGAGGAGATCGCAGAGAGTCATGTCTTCACTCCACCATCTTGTCTTCATCCCCCCATTGCTGATTTTGGAACCCCCAGATTAAAGAGAAAAATTTTACAAGCAACAAAGACAAGAGTAACAACAAAACCATTCAAATATGCTGTGGCTATAAGAAGAATTGTTTAGGACTTATTAATGGCTATAAGAAAATAACTTGTAATCCTATATATCAACCATCAAAGTAACTAGGGTTGGAGCTGAAAATATTGTAATCAGCAAAAATAAATGTATTGATGGAAAAAAAGGACATTCAGTGAAATATAAAATTTTTAGGAGTTTTGTCTCAAATAAACCTGAACTCAATAGAAAATTTAACATATGATCAACAACATCAAAGGCTAATTTCAAAGGACTCAATAAGGACAAATTGCTTGATACATGGAAATGTAAACCACATATCTAAGACTGATGTTAGTTATAGGCAGTCCAAAAGAAAGATCTGGGTAGAGATGAGTATGATGTGACTTTAGAAAGCAAAACCATCTAGGAAAAGCTAAAAATAGTAATTATGCTATATGAATGAGGTATATTATTAGCAAGAATCAAAACAAAGAAATTACATGGACAGGAGAGATGGTTGTTTTGAAAACCTATTTGTGTAAAGAATGGGTTAAATATGGCTACAGACACATAAACACACGCACATACACAAAGAAGGGTATAGAACCCTCCAAAATCTATGAAGAAATAAGGGAAAGGGAATAGGATAACATGGGGTATAGAAGAGTATATAAATCAGTGGGAGTGGGAAAAGATGTGTACATTAACAGAAATGTGATAAAGTTGGAGGAGAAGGGAAGGATCCATGGAAGATGAGGGGGGTGGGGGTGGAAGTAACAGCAAGATAATGTAACAGGTAGATAAAGTAGAAGAATTAACAAGGATAAGAAATAAGATTTTATATATATGCACATATATACACAAACATGATAACAATGATCAGAGTAGAATTTATTAGGAAAAAAGAAGGGGTAGTAAATCATCAATCTCAGAGATTCAAATTCAATTATCAAACTTAGAGATTCAATTAAGAGAAAAAAAACTATATTATATGTCAACTAAATAAATTTATAGATGTATATGTAAGTAAGTATATGTGTGTCTATATATGCACATATATGTGTATAGGTATAAACATATATGTGTGTGTCCATATGCACATATTTATATATATGCACATTAATGTATATATACATGAATATATGTATATTTAACTGCAACCTGCTTGGGAGAGATGGAAGAGAATAAAAGAGGGGAAAGAATTAAATAAAAAGTGAACTGCAAAGAACAAAGGAAAACCTATAAGAAATCTAAGAAAAGAATATGTTTTCTATTTTTATATATGCTTTCTTGAAATGGAAATGTATTGAATCCTTTCTGATTTTTTTTCCTTTTTGCTATTTTTATTATTTTGCACTTATTTTAAATAAAAAAGGGAAAAAATCAAAAGGATACTTTTTGTAAGCCAAGTGAACAGCACTCTTCCAAAGGAATTTTCCCCAGGACAGATGAATAACATTTTCAGCAGTACTAACCTCCAAGACATTCTAGTAAATATAAAGGGTAGATTATTAGTTGAAGCAGAAGGAAGGCTTACACTAATGAAATAACAGATGTTTGACATACTGAAACCCAGAAAATTATTAGTTATCACTTTAAAAGTTGTGTAGACAAGGTATAAAAAACCTAAGAATTGATTATGATTTTTAGTTATGTCCAACACTTTCTGACCCCATTTTGGACAGAGGTACTTGAGTAGTTTGACATTTCCTTCTCCAGCTTATTTTACAGAAGAGGCAAAAATGTTTAAGTGACATACCCAGGGTCATATAGCAAGTTTCTTAGGACTGATTTGAACTCAGGAAGATCAGTCCTCCTGACTTCAGGCTTTAAATCCATGACTGTCTGTACAATCTCTTATTATGGGTCCATGGATAAATTTCAGGGGATCCATGAAATTGGTTGAGGAACATAAAGTCTTTATTTTTACTAACCTCTAACTAAAACACACACACACACACATATATATATAAATGTACATGTATGCATATAAGTATATATTAATTTGTATTTGCATATATGTATATGTGTGTGTAATTTTTTCCCTTTAGAAGACTTCACCAAACTGCCTAAAGGGTTCATCATACAAAACTTTTAAGCCTAGAAGGAATGACCACATTATTGAGAATTAAAATTTATTTCTATATTTTTCTTACTACATAGCAACATGTCATACAGAGTAGGAAGTCTTCATCATTGTTATCAAATAAAAGAATAAATGAACTATTTTCCCCATTCCCAATGGATATGAAAGAACTGGGCTAAAGTGAAACTATACATCAAAAATCATGAGGAAAACAGAACATTAGATGTCAGGAAGAACCTATTTGGTACAAGAATCCCTGAATGTTTCTGCTTGAATACTTCCAGTGATGAAGAACTCACTCCTCATATTTTATTGTGACATTGGCTAATTCTTTCCGTTTAGAAATTTTTCCTTCTATTGAACCAAAATCTGTTTTTTTGAAACTGTCTTTTATAAGATTATAAGATTTAGAGCTGGATGTATATCACATAGTCCTATCTAAAATCCTTCATATTTCCAGACAAGAACATTAAGGCTGAGAAAGTATATATGACTTGCACAATGTCATATAGTGATGGAGCTAGGAATCAAACTGAGAAGTTGGAACTGCAAACCCAGTGCTTTTTGTACCATACCCTTCTGTATCTCTGGTCTTAGGTCTGCCCCTGGTAATAACATAGGATAAATTAACTCCTCTGAAAATCTAAAGTCTTTGATAATATAAAAAAAATATTTTTAGATTTTCATATACCTTGATTTCCTGGATACCCCTTTTGAGAAGGACTCAGTTTAATTTAGTTTAGCTTAACACAGCCATCCCCAGGAGGAGATGTATCTAGGGGTGAGCTAGAATCAGCTTGAAATAGGCAGAAGCTCAATGTGATCATTTATCCTCTCAAAACTGACAAATGCTACAAATCACAGTTTAATTTATTGTTTCTTGATGATCTGGACTTAAAAAGTGATGAAGAAAATGATAATAATGCCAATTAAAGTTAAGAGGGTGTCTTGTGTACATTATTTCAGAGCACAGAAGAGAGTTCGTTATTAAAAATTTACCAGCACACTGCTGGGTACCAAGGCCCTGAAGCGTTATCTGTGGTCTTTCTTACTTCCCTGATGATATAAGACATACGGGAGAGCTAGGACCAATGGCAATGCACCCACACCTGTGCCTATTATTTTGTAATTCTAATGTGAAAGACAATTTATTCAAATCTTTAAACAAAAGAAGGAATATCCTTTTAAAAAAATGAAGAGTTTCACATTTTAAGCTATTTTTAGCACAATCCACCTGAACACAGGAGGCTAAATTAGAATAATTTCTAGAAGACTTGATAGTATATAATCTTAAACCTTCTCAATAAAAACGATAAAGGTAAATTATGGTAAAAAAGAGTGAATCTAGATCTTAGATTTCATCCATTTGGAGAACTACTGATGTAGAAACTCCCTTTATTAAAATAAATATTGTATATAGTAACAGCAACATTGTTTTAAAAACAACTGTGAGAGACTAGGTCATTATGACTATTAAAAATATACAAATAGAGGCAACTAGGTGGCGCAGTGGATAGAGCACCAACTCTGAAGTCAGGAGAACTTGAGTTCAAATATGACCTCAGAAACTTAACACTTCCTAGCTGCATGACCCTGGCCAAGTCACTGAACTCCAATTGCCTCAGCAAAACCAAAACCAAAACAAAACAAAACAAAAAAACAACCCGCAAATAAACTATGAAGAATATATAAAGGAAGACACTATCTGCATCCAGAGAAAGGAATAGTAAATAGATATATGTATAGAATGATTTTACACACACACGCACACATACTATATACGCACATATATTATACATACATGTATATGCACATATATCATACATGTATATATGCACATATATGTATATGTATAATATACACTCATATATATTGGGAAAGAGGGATTGGTGGAAAGAAAAAAAAGAAAGTTACATGATAACTTTGTATTTAAAAGGAATAGCAAGTTATACTTAATAGATCTGCAGTTTCATGTGCAATCTTTTTTATTCTACTGTTATAGAAATTCTTTTGGTATTTTATAAATAAAAAATAAAATAAATAATTTTTCAACCTATCTATATGAAAAAGTTTTTGAGGACTGCTTGATAGAATTTTGTGTGTAAAGTAACTTGCTCAGAGTTACACAATGTCAAAAACAAGACTTTAACAAAGGACCCCAGGACTCCAAGTCTGGTCCTCTATTCACCCTCCCCCCCCCAGCTTCTTAAACTATAGTTCTCCGCCTCATATGGGATTTCATAACTGAATGTGAGGGTTGTGAAGTAATGATTTATTATCAGTAAGTTTATATACCTTTATACCCAGGGTCATGTGAAAATATCTCAGGGGAAAAAGGGTCATGAGTAGAAAAAGTTTAAGAAGATCCTATGCTACATTGCTACATTAATTTAAAATAATTGGCATTTCCAAAGCACTTTAGTTTGATAGACCATCTTCTTAAATCATCTTCCAACAATCCTTTGGGGAAGAAAATATTAGCTCCACGATAAGATGAGGAAGAATCCAAAGACACATAAGCCAGGAAGGCCAGGCTTTGAACTCAAGTCTCAAATCTTCTATTCCTGTCTCCACTTCAACACATTGCCTCTTATATGGTAACTACAAAAGGACAAAAATATTGGCTCTGAATAACCTGAAGCCAGACACTGAATTTTATACTTCCCTTCTAATTCCCATAGCACCCACGCTGGCTGTGCTCTGTGTAGATTCTCAATAAATATTTCAATAAAACGAAATAAGTACTCCTATTTTATTGTGTAGCTTAAATTTATGCTAACTAATCATTTTTAATCAGAGGCCAGAAATGTGACCAATTCACTTAAGCTTTAAATCACTGAGATGCATTAGCCTGATACATCTTAAAGAATTTGAACCACCTCACTGGTTCAATATTTTCAGTACTGCACTTAGGGCTTGTTAAGAATGCATCACTAGCCACAACAAACTTGCAGTTTAATAATGAAATATGAATCATAGCATGATAGGATAATATTTAAAGAACCTCAGAGTTCATCTAGTTCAAATGCTTCATATTACAGGTATAAAACTGCTAAGCCTATGATGGTAACTAAGGTCACATAGAGAGTGGGAGATGAAGAATTTGAATTGTGGTTATAGGACAATAAATGTGAATCCTTAGGTGACAGTCCATAGATGAAAGGCAAAAAGCTGTTTCCTCAACACTTTTCATTTTACAAATGAGAAAACTCAGGGTCAGGGATGAGAAAGGGCTTGGCCAAATTAACAGAGGTAAATATCAGAGGTAAGATTTTAACCAAGTTCCTTTGGGGTGAGATAGGATCCTGATGCCAATAAACTAACAAGACTTATACATCTATTTTCTTTGAGACTGGAAGTTAAGCGACTTGCTTAGGGCCACACAACTAGTTAAGTGTCTGAGGTCAGATTTGAACTCAGGTCCTCCTGACTTCAGGTGCTCTATCCACTGTCTCAACAAGTTGCCCCTAAAATAGGAATAATTAATAATAATAATTGCTGTGTAAGAAACGACCAGCAGGACGATTTCAGAGAGGCCTGGAGAGACTTGCATGAACTGATGCTGAGTGAAACGAGCAGAACCAGGAGATCATCATACACAGCAACAACAGTATTACATGATGATCAATTCTGATGGATATGGCTCTCTGCAACAAAAAATTGCCTCAAACCAGTTCTAATTGTTCACTGAAGAAAACCATATACACCCAGAGAGAGGGATATGAAATATGGACCACAATGCAACATTTACATGCTCTCTATTGATATTTGCTTGCATTGTGTTGCCTTTCTCTGATTTTCTTTTTTTTTCTTGTAGATAGGATTTTTCTTGCATAACTTGTCAAGTATTTCAACATTATCAACATTAACAACATTATTGTAGTGGACTTCCTGCCATCTAGGGGAGGGGAGGGGACTGGGGGTAAAATTTGTAATGGAAAGCTTTGTAAAGATCAATGCTGGGGAACTACCCATACATATGTTATACAAATAAAAAGCTTTAATTAAAAAATTAATAATAATAATGATAATAACAATAATAATTTTCAGTGTTTATATAGCACTTAAATTTACTAGATACCTTGCTAAGTTTTTTTTTTTTTAACAAATATTTCATTTGACCCTCACAACAATCCTTTCAGTTAGGTACTATTATCTTTATTTTACAGTTGAAGAAACTAAAGCAAACAGAGCTAATGTGACTTGCCCAGAGTCACACAGCTAGTAAGTGTCTGAGATTGGATTTGAACTCATTTCCCTGACTCCAGGCTCAGGGCTCTATAAACTATGACTTCCCTTTGTTGCCTCCACATAAGATAGTAAAATAGATGGTGATATTTACCATACTTTATGGTTTACAAAGTCAAAGAGTACCACATATAATTGTGAAGTATGGTAGATAAAGCACTTGGTAGATAAACCTTGCTTCAAGTTTGATCTCTGCCCCTTGATTCACTCTATGACATTGGAAAAAAATGACTTGACCTTTCTGGCCATCAGTGAGGATTTAAAACTGAAAGGAACCTTAGAAATTATCCAGTCCAAGCATTCCCTTAAAAAAAAAATAAAGGAAATTGAGGTCCAGATGGTATTTGAGAGTTGCTGTCATCACAAAGAAATATAATCCATCGTTGAGCCAGTACTTGAAGCCCTTCCAACTTGGTCCAATCTGCCAGACCTTATGAGAGTTATTGAATGGTTGGTGTCTGTATCAGGGGAGGGACTACCCACACCAACGAAATTATAGGTCCTTGAAGCACAGGAATGAATTATTCAAGTACAAAAGTGCTGGGGCACAGTGATAGACACAGCAGCCACTCTGTTTCTGAAAAACACCTATATATTTCGTGTCCCAGGAAGTTCAGGAGTACTCCCAACATATTGCTTGCTCAGCACCTGCATATTGACCCTGCCTTAACTTAATACCATCCTCAGTTTTCTCTCAAAGAGCTCCGGTATTATGGTTTGTTCTAGTTCTGAACTGAATGTCAAAATGTTTATTAGTATTTAAGTGCAGGTGTTTTTGCTCTCAAGAAATGGACAGAAAAATCAGAAAGAACCTACTCTGTAGTACCTTCTTGTTATCTCCCTCCCTCTCTCCCACCTTCTTTCTTCTTCTTCCCTCCCTCCCTTCCTCCTTCTTTTTCTCTCTCCCTTACTCCTTCCCTCCTTCCCTATCTCTCTATCATTTACTCCTTCTCCCTCCCCCCCCGTTGTTGTAAATACTAAACTAGAAATGAGCACATCATCACCCACTGGGGGACTAGAAATGCAAAAATTCAATAAAGTACATAAATTTAATTAGACCTCAGTTGAGTAGAATGGCTCATCAGCCTGCTTAACAGCTGGGCCACATCTCTCTAGAGAAGGGGAATGAAATCCAAGAAATATTTAAGTGGCCCCCTGTAAATATAAGATAACCAATTTTACTGCAGGAGAGACTTGGAGTCATAAAGAAAATTCAGAAACTCAGAGATTTAACACTTCTAACTGTAGGTAGCATTGTAAATTACCAGTAATATCTGAATCACCATTTTTAATGAATTATTATCAGTCCTCATTCAACATGATTTATCTATATCATCTGACAATGTTGACTACCCACTGCCCCTGCATACTTTCTATTTTCTAGATTTGTATAATGCTTCTCTCTCTTCATTCTCCTTTGACCCGTCCAATTGTTCCTTTTTAGCATCTTTTATGGAATTATCACTCATGTTATCCCACTAGCTGTAGGTGATTAATTATGCTCTGTTCTCACCTCTCTTCTTTTTTTCACTCTGCATTACCTCATTTTATGATCTCATCAGCTTCTAAGAGCTCAATGATAATTATTATGCAAATGACTTTCAGATCTATATATCCAGCCCTCATCGCTCTTCTGAGCTACAGTAAAACAATACTGTAACAAAACTGAAACAATAACAGTACTGTGGATATTTTAAAATAAGATTTTATTTTGTCCCAATAACATGTTAAATAATTTTTAACATTTTTTAGTTTTGACTTCCAAATTCTCTCTTTCCCTCCCTCCAATCACCCCACTTCCAGAGACATTAAACAATCCAATATAGATTATATATGTGTAATCATGTAAAACATTTCTACCTTATTCATTTTGTATAAGACAAACAAAAATTAAAGAAAGTAAAAGATACGCTTCAGTTTGCATCCATACATCATCATTTCTTTCTCTGGAGGTGGATAGAATGTTTCACCATGAGTTCTTAGGGATTGTCTTGGATAATCATCCTACTAAGATAGCTATATCATTTGTAGTTTATTGTACAATATTGATGTTACTTTATACAGTGTGTTCTTCTGGTTCTTCTTACTTTGCATCAGTTCATGCATATTTTTATGGATATTTCTAAATGGATCAGCTATAAATATCTCAAATTGAACATAGAAAAAATAATTCATTTTCCTCCCCTCTGCCCACTCTTAATCAGAACTCCCTAATTATTATCAAGGACATTATCATCTTTTCAGTGACCCAAGTTCACAACTTCCATGTCATCCTCAGCTTCTCATTCATCATTCATCCCATATATCTAATATGTTGCCATACATATTCATTTCTACCCCCACAAAAGCTCTTCCATTTTTCCCCTCTCTCTTGTCAAACAACCATCACCCCATTTGTAGATCTTGTAACTCCTCACCTGAACTAATGAAAATTAAGTCAAATCTCTCTTCATTTTAGGTCATTATTTACATAGTCATCAGAGTGATTGTCCTAAAATACATAACTGAATATGTTATCCATTCCAACCCCTCCTCTCTCCACATACTTAAACTCCAGGAACCTGATTTACTTCTAGAATGAATTACAAATTTCTCTGGAATACAGGGCTCCTTACAGCTTGGTCTTTTCCTATCTTTACAATCTTATTCATCACTTCCTTCAATATACATTGGGATTTAATGATTGTGGCCTACTTGCTCTTCTACAAATAGGATGTTTCATCTCATTTCTCTGGACATTTGCACTGTCTGTGCTCCATGCCTAGCATGGTTACCTCACCCACCTAAACTTTTTGGAATTCCTGGTTCTCTTTAAGAATGAACTAAAATATCACTTTTCTCATGAAGTCTTTCTTAATTCTCCCAAAGTTAGCTAACATTCTTCCAAAATGATTTTGTTTCCTTTGTTAGACTGCCATGTATATGTGTGTGTGTGTGAATATATGTGGATATTATTTTCTCTGTCAAGAATATAAAATCCATGAAGGCAAAAACTGTTTAAGTCCATTCTTTATTCCTTGGCACTTAGCATAGTGCCTGGCACATACTAAAAAGCTTAATAAGGACATAATAATTAATTGCATACCTTGGGTGGTTATTAATCTAATAGAATAACTCTTACATATGTATAGTCTGGTTAAGAAACCCAATAAAGTAATAGTTTAAAGAACTGTTATCTTGGAACAAAGGTGGTTTTTTGATATTGTTGTTGCTGTTGTTATTGCACGATCATTGTTATTGTTCTGTTTTGTTGTTTTAGTTAGTCTGGAAGCAGAAAGATGGAGACAAATTATACCTAAGGATGCATGATCTCAAAAGAAGGGAATGGGAATATGAAGTTTCATTGATGCTTGTGTGTAATGCTGACAATAGCAGGAGGGAAAGGATCTTTTGAAAGAGGAGAAAGTATCTACTGAGGATATAAGAGGCAAGAACTAACACTCTACCTCATTTAAATGGGGAGGTTTAATTTGAGATTGGCTTGCTCTTAAAGAATTGCAATAGATCCTGGGTTTCAAGTCTAAAGAAAACAGAAAAAGCATTTATTAATCATCTGATGCCATTATCATTACTTTACAGATATTATCTCACTTTGTACTCACAACAATCCTGGGAGGTATTTTCATCCCCATTTTATATTTGAGGAAACTTTGCAAATAGATTAGGTAAGTTGGTCAGGGAGTGTCATTTAGCTACTTTCTGAGTTCAAATTTTTATTCAGGTCTACCTGACTTTAGGCCCAATGTGTCATCCACTTTACTGTCATTCTTATATTGGAGATGTTTAACTTTGGTAAATCACAACCTTTCAGAATTTTATTTTCTAATCTGGAATTGAGATTCACAAGAATGTGAGGAGCAAAGAATATCAAAAATGAATATAGATATATTTAAGGCATACAGTAGTTTAGTAAGTATTGATATAAATTTATCTTGAGTAACAAAGTTTGCATTGAAAAATGTACCATATTGCATTCTTTTTTTAATTAAAGTTTTTTATTTGTATAACATACGTTTGGGTAGTTCCTCAGCATTGATCTTTACAAAGCTTTCCATTACAAATTTTACCCCCAGCCCCCTCCGCTCCCCTAGATGGCAGGAAGTCCACAAGTTAATAATGTTGAAATACTTCACAAATTGTGCAAGAAAAATCCTATCTACAAGAAAAAAAAAGAAAATCAGAGAAAGGCAACACAATGCAAGCAAACATCAATAGAGATTATGAAAATGTTACGTTGTGGTCCATATTTCATATCCCTCTCTCTGGGTGTATATGGTTTTCTTCACTGAACAATTGGAACTGGTTTGAGACAATTCTTTGTTGCAGAGAGCCACGTCCATCAGAATTGATCATCATGTAATATTGTTGTTGCTGTGTATAATGATCTCCTGGTTCTGCTCGTTTCACTCAGCATCAGTTCATGCAAGTCTCTCCAGGCCTCTCTGAAATCGTCCTGCTGGTCGTTTCTTATAGAACAATAATATTCCATAACAGCCATATGCCATAATTTATTCACCCCCTCTCCAACTGATAGGCATCCATTCAGTTTCCAGTTTCTAGCCACTACAAAAAGGGCTGCCACAAACATTCTTGCACATGTGGGTCCCTTTCCCTCCTCTAAGATCTCTTTGGGATATAGGCCCAATAGAAACACTGCTGGGTCAAAGGGTATGCACAGTTTGATAACTTTTTGAGCATAGTTCCAAATTGCTCTCCAGAATGGTTGGATCCATTCACAGTTCTACCAACAATGTATTAGTGTCCCAGCTTTCCCACATCCCCTCCAGCATTCATCATTATCTTTTCCTGTCATTTTAGCCAATCTGACAGGTGTGTAGTGGTACCTCAGAGTTGTCTTGATTTGCATTTCTCTGATCAATAGTGATCTAGAGCAACTCATATTGCATTCTTTTTAGAAAGAGAAAGTGGGAGCAGCTAGTTGGTACAGTGGATAAGAACACCAGCCTTGAAGTCAGGAAGCCCTGAGTTCAAATCTGACCTCAGACACTTAATTAACACTTGCTAGCTGTGTGTCCCTGGGCAAGTCATTTAACCCCAATCACCTCAGCAAAAAAAAAAAAAAGAAAGAAAGAAAAAAGAAAGAGAAGGTAATGCTACAATAAACACTTAATATACCAGTTTTGTCCTCAACTAGTTTACTTTTTTCTGTTCTCTATTAGAAACACACAGATTAGAGTAAACTAACCCTAACATTATTTTTTCTATACTGTTTTCTTCTATAAATTGTTGCTGTGAGCAAGAAGACAAGAGGATTCACACACAGCCACATATATTAAATGTGTGACAAAGTCATAGTATAACTCTACTACCCAAGATCCAGAAATCACCATACACATATTGAATTATCCATGTTTTAATTATAAGGTCACTTTGTGGGAATGGGATGTTTTCAGTCTCAGTTTGTACTGTTTTTTTCTTTTTATTTTTTGCTTTCATTTTTGTTTTCAATTTTTTTTGCACTAGACTGAAGGTTCAGAGATTTCTTTCTACAATGATCAACTACAGGTAAGATCTTGGACAAATCACTTCACTGTGAAGAAGTCTCAGCTCTCATTTGTCTCAAAGAGGACTTTGGATTCAATGACCTTTAAGGGTCAAGACTCAGTCCTTCGTATCTATTATGCTCTTAATACTACCTGATACTAAAATCCACAGAAAATGAGACACACCACCAGTAGATAAAATTCCAATAGCACCAATATAAAATTCCCTATAACTAATAAATAGGAATAACATTAAGAGAATATTGACATAAATTCTTACCTTATGGGAAAATATTTTTTCACAATCAAATAAAAATCACTTATTCATTGACAGTAAAATGATACATTCAGAAGACAATGTATAATCATATTAGCAAGTGTGACCACAAAAATGGATAGTTATCCATTAAGCAGACTAAATTCATATTATTCCCGAAAGCTTTAAGTAACAAAAATCTCCTTCCTCTCTTATAAGTCCTATATACTTATATAAGTCCTATAGACTTAGAAGATCTATATCTCTTCACCCTTAAGCTCAAGGGCCATCTCCTAATTCTTACACAATGTTGCTTATCCTTTGCTCTCAAAGAGGACCATGCAAGTGAATTGGATATGAGTGAGGGAGGGCTGTGCAAGGTCACCTGCCTCATTTTCCCCTCCAAAGACATCTGGGTCCAGTGGCCAGATACAGATCAAGAAACTGGAGATGGTCCTGGATGAAATGGGAGACCCTGGTCTTTTTGAGCTAAGGTCTTCAAATCTGAATATACAGTGGTGAGAAAGGAGTTTCTCCATCCATACATGTAATAAATAGGGAGTGACAGACTTCCTCTGATGCCTCTCTGCCTCAATTCTTTGAGATACTCTTTCATTTTTAACTTCATATTCTCATTATTTACTGGAGTTTGGCACATAATAAATGATGATGGTTATGTAATAATGATGGTGATGATGATGGTGGCAGTTGTGGTGGTGGTGGTGGTAAAGCTGTTAAGGATGATGTCAGTGACTACTATAATTTAAACAATGCTTTCAAGTTGGCAAAGCACTTAACAAATATCATCATTTAATTCATAAGATCTACAGAAATTAGGTACAATTATTATCCTTATTTTACAGATGAAGAAACTGAGAGAAACAGAGGGTAAGGGATTTGCTCAGAGTCATATGGTCATAAGTCTCTGAGGCAAAACTTGAACTCTCTCTTTTTGACTTCAAGTCCAACATTCTATCCAATAAGGTGTCTCAGTGGTTTGCTGAACTAGATAGAAATTCTATTGTATTTCATTGTACTTATTTCATATTTACCTATATGAATACGCAATGTTTCACCTGATAGAATGTAAATCTCTTGCGGATAAGAACCATTTTGCTTTTGATTCTATAGCCCTTACCATGTATGATATATAGTAGGAACTAATTCACACTTCTTGACCAATTGAACACAGGGCGAAACAAACATAATTGTATTTTTTACTGCTAAAATTGGTAAAGTATTGAGGTTGTGCTAATCCATGTGTGGAGTTAACAAACTAAATGTCCCTATGAAATAACAGCACTGATACACATTCAGATTTCAGTAACTCAAGTTCTCTTTACTCAAAAAATGAGCAATTATTTCATAAAGGTCAGTTCTCTCCAGTCCATGGGAACTGTGACTGACTAACTCACTAGTATCACAAACGCAGTATTTAATTAGGCTAGATGAATTCTACCAGTTGGACTTAGTTGTGGTGATTGTATTCTTTGTTATTAAAGTTTTGAACGATAAGAATTCAGTGATTATTTGCCTTTACTTTATTTGCTGGTGGACCTCTTTCAACCTTGAAATGGATGTTAACATTGAAATGACTACAAACTTAAAAAGAGTATTAGAATATTATTGGTAAACAAGAAATTTTCATCCAATGAATGGATGAAAAAAATAAAGATTTAGCCTAGATAAATAAAGGATAAGAGAAACATGTTCCTATTTTCCAACATATGAAGAGCTGTATGTGTAAGTATAAAGGAAGTAAAGAAGAGGGAATAATGATATTTTGTGTTGTTGGGGGTAGAAGTAGAAATAATGGAAGTCAAAGGGAGGCATATTTCAACTCAATAGAATTCAATTCATTTCAGAAACAACAAAAGATTTAACAAAATAAGAATTACCAAGAAAATAATAATAATGAGCATGATAGTAGCTAACATTTAAATTTCACCTAATATTCACCATTCATTGTGCTAAGCACTTTACAAATATTATCTCATTTGATTCTTACAACAACCATACAAGGAAGACACTATTATTATCCTCATTTTACAGATGAGGAAATTTTGGCAAACAGTAGCTTAGTGACTTGTCCAGGACCACACAGTTAGTATCTGACATTGGATTTGAATTTAGGCCTTCCAGGTCCACCTCTCTATCCAAGGTGCCACCTAGCCCCTAACAGCGAATAGAGCTGTTCCAGGGTAGTAGAAAGAGTTCCCCATTGCCAGAATTAATAGGGTCATATATTTTGAAACCATTCTGTTCATCATTTCATATATAGCACAATAATATTTCATCACAATCATATGCCACAACTTGTTCAGCCATTTTCCAATTGATGAGCATCACCTCAATTTCCAATTCTTGTCACTACAAAAAGAATTAATATAAATAATATTTTATGTATGATGGGCCTTTTTTCCTTTTTCTTTGATTTCTTTTGAGATCCAGACTAATAATGATATTGTTGAGTCAAAGGTTATGCACAGTTTCATAGCCCATTGAGTATAATTCCAAATTCTTATATGGAATGGTTAGATGAGTTCATAAATCTACCAACATCATATTAGTGTATCTTCTCCAGCATTTATCATTTTTTCTTTTCTGATATGTTAGTCAATCTAATAGGTATCTCAGAGATATTTTTATTTGCATTTCTGTAGTGAATGGTAATTCAGAACATTTTTTCAAGTGACTATTGATAGTTTTGACTTCTGAAAACTTCCTGTTCATATCTTTTGGTTATTTGTTAATTAGAGAATGGTTCTTTCTTTAAAAATAAATTTGGCTCTATTCTTTATGTATTTGAAAAATGAGACCTTTATCAGAAAAAAATTGTGTTGTACACATTTCCCCCAGTTTCCTGATTTTTTTCTAATTTTGGCTGCATTGGTTGTGTTTGAGGACTATGGGTTTTGGATTGTAAAGCATCTTAGATGTTATCTGTTCCAACTCCCAAATTTCACAGATGATGAAAACTGGGAGTTGTGAAATGATATCAAGGAGAGGCTGAATAACATCTTGTCGGGAATGCTGTGGCTAGGATTCATGAAAGGAAAATGGAATTGAACTCTTTGACCTCCAATGCATTCTATGAACTTAAAAAACTTCAGTCAGTCTAGTTTGATTTTATTGTGGGATACCTCAATTGCTTGCAACATATATTTGTATTTGTGTGTGTGTGTGTGTGTGTGTGTGTGTGTGTGAAATCCTATATCATGATGACAAGATTTTGTTTGTTTTGTTTTGTTTTTCTTTAAAATGGATACGTCTTAAGTTCTTGATGGTGGGGAGCTATGGCCATAGCAATGCTAAAGAACTTCTGTAATACTTATCAGAATTGCCTAGCATGCTTTGTGGGTATTGGGCAAGAAAAGAAAAAAAAAAGTGAAGAAAGCTTTAGCTTTAGAGTCAGGAGTTTGGGGTTCAAATACTGGCCATTTATCAAATGTTTGACTCTTATCAGTGTACACTAAATCCACCTCAACCTTTTTCAAGTAGGTACAAATACATTTTTCTTACCTAAACTACAAGATTGTTTTAAGAAAAGGATTATGTAATAATCAGTACTATGTAAATGAAATAAAGGTTTGCAGTTGTTTAAATCCCATCTTATAAGTCTATTTTTCATGTGTACACTATCTAAGGAGGAGAGAGAATTGATGATATCTAGTTGAGTTGTGTGAATAGCATTAGTGAACACAGGACAAAGTTGATAGTTATAATAAATTGGTCCCTTACCCATCATACACGTTAATTGGATCTTGTTGGATAGTTTTTTACATTTCCCAAAGGAAAAATGAAAATGCTTATCCTGTAAATGTCTCTTCATTTGAGCTCAACCAAGTGAAAAATTGCCATAGTTTTCTAAGCCCATCTTCCCTCTTTGCCATGCTTCCTACCTCCACCTCCCACTGTACATAACACTTCTATAATTATTTAATGAGCCATTCTAGACACACAATTGGACTCAAATATAATATTTTCACATTTTTCCTTAAATTCTGGGTGATTCTCCTTTTGGCAAACCATACAACATTGGATTCACATGAATGTTCGGTCATTGGCAGCTTTTCATAGCTTTCAATTAGATTTAACAAAGGGCCACTTTCTTGCTATTAAATTGGAACATATCTAGTAACACAACCATTCACAGGATTTTAGAGTTGGAAGGGATCTTAAAGAAGATCTCATCCAATCCCTTCCCCCTCATTTTCATTTTGCAAAACAGTAATTGATACCCACAAAGATAAAATGACTTGCCCAAAATCATACAACTACCAAGTGGCAAAACTGGGACTAAATTCAGATAGCTGGGTCCAAGGCTACTCAACTATTCTTTTGCCTACCAGATTTTTTCCCCTCCAAATCACTGATGTGTAAAAATTAAATCAATAGGGCTGACTCTATAATATTCAGCTGATGTCCTTTAAAAGCATTTTCATATGCTAAAAACATTCCTCTTTTATCTAATTCAATTTCTCATGCTTAGCAATTAAAATCGCTTTCCACTGATGCCTAGACAACATCTTCCAGTGTTGTTGCATTAATGGAGTTTAAATGAGTTAAAGGAACAGCAATTATAATACCCTCTAGAATGAAGAATAATATTTTACTCATTCATTCTCTCAAATAATGCGAGTCACAGTTTTAATGCATGGAAATATTGTGCTAGTTACCATGAGAGGAAAGTGAAATGGATTGTCCACTAGGACTAAGCTCATGTCCATGGGTACTAGCCATGTACCATGGGTAAACTACTTTACTTCTAAAAGTCTGTTTCCCCTTTTGATTTTTTTTGAGGTAATCAGGGTTAACTAACTTGCTCCAACTCAACAGCTAATTATCTGAAGTTGGATTTGAACTGAGGTCCTCCTGACACCAGAGTTAGTGCTATAGATATAGCACCATCTAGCTTTCTCTGTTTCCACTTTTGCTAAATAGGGATGATATTAATTATATAACAATAGAAGTTATGTCATTAATACCATTAATTTTATTATTATTTATTATTTTAAATAATAATGTATTATTAATAATTTATAATATTAATAGTTAAATAACATAATAAGGCAGTGTGACTGTAGTTCATTAGGAAGCCTTAGATTTCTTCCTTGGGATGAGACCAGAGGGAGAGGATTTTGATAACAGAACAGACCCCTACTAACCATGTGACCCTTCAGCAAATCTCATTTTCTCTCACATCTTCCCTAAACCTCTGAAAATTGTGGAACATGTGGAACATGTGGAACACTGGGATTTTGTAAGGTAACTACAGACTTAGTAAATATTAGCTGGGGCAGCTAGGTGGCACAGTGGATAGAGCACCAGCACTGAAGTCAGGAAGACCTGAGTTCAAATTTGGCCTCAAACATTTAAAATGTCCTAGCTGTGTGACCTTGGGCAAGTCACTTAACCCCCAATTGCCTCAGGGGGAAAAGTAAATATTAGCTAATTCAGGCTTCTGGTGAGCTTAATGTTTTACAAACCCAAATGCTTGTTAGTGTTGTTATTTTTCTTTCTATAAATTAAATTGTATTATATTAATAAAGAAAAAGAAAGATTTGCCTTTAAAAAACTTTAACGTGGTCTGAGTGGGGTAGAGATGATTCTCAGGAGACACTCATGCATAAACATAATCCTTATTGTTATGAATTCTACTCCCTATATGATGCTTGGATTTCTCTAACAAGTGTTTGAGGACCCAACTGATGTAATCAGCATAGTGACAACTTTGTGAGCTATGAATTTCAAGTAGTATGCTTATTTTACTTATCTGGAAACCATCAGAGGGGAGGAATGAGATAATAAATGGTGAAACCGATGATTAAATTTAGCTCTTTTGACTGAATTTATCAGTGCTTTTTCCACTTGTTAAACTAATTGTGTCCATACATGTGTATGTATGTAAGATGATAATCACAAAAGAAAATGTATTCATCTGTTTAGATAGTCTTCG
The DNA here is from genome assembly GCA_023553655.1 of Myrmecobius fasciatus. Lineage (NCBI taxonomy): Eukaryota > Metazoa > Chordata > Mammalia > Dasyuromorphia > Myrmecobiidae > Myrmecobius > Myrmecobius fasciatus. The sequence goes on from JAJPUD010000257.1 coordinate 717,424, forward strand.
TTGTATATAGAACACTGGATTGAAAATCAAGGTGACCTGCCTTTTAATATCATCTGTAAAACCTATTAGTTGTATGATCCTGGGTAAGTCTTGTTGTGTCTCTGTGTCTTATTTTCCTCATCTATAAAATGGAAATATTAATAGTGACTAGTTTACAGGGCTGTATAGCTTAAATGAAACAATATTTGTGGAACACATGGTAATCTTAAAATATTATATGGACTTCAATAGTTATGTTCTATATGCCATGCTATCTTCTTGAAAAATGATGCTTTAAAAACAAACTGCCATATATGTGACAAAATCTCTCCTCTTTCCCCCAATAGGTAGATATCTCTATCTACAAGCAAGTGCTAACACTGATGTGATTCTGGTGCAGTAAATGTTCTCACTAAAATTCATGCATGCTACAAGTCACATATTTATAATCCCCATTCATTTAGAAGACAAAATGGTCTTTGCTTCAACCATCAAGTCTGCAGCATCTGTTCTGAGGAAGGGAGAACTGAGTGGGCAGAGCATATTTAGGTTTTAGCCAGATGTCAGGGAGTATTCCTTTCCTTGGCAAGCACAGCTGGGCTTCTCTTGAAGACCAAGACTATAAAGTCCTCTGTATTCTAGAACCACATTGGAACAGTAGGTCCTATTAAAAAATAGGGAGCACCAAATGGCCCCTTTCAGAAACATGATGTGATGTTGCATCTGTTTCTTTGTGGCTGTGCTGAGTTCAACCACAAGAAATCGGGCTGAGTTCAGCAGAAATAATTATTGTTTTCAAGTCAACGCAGTGAACAAATCCAAGATAAAAAGGCATGGGCTTCTTCCTGAAAAATTATATAGGGCTATTTAAAACCTAAGTCCCAACCTCCATACTTATTCTTAATGTTTTTTTAAAGCATACTTGTGACTTCATCATTGAGGAACCTCTTTACCAATGCAAACATCATCTTCATAATTTATAGTTTTAGAGAGGCTTGTCTGGATACTGGGAGGAGAGGAATTTGCCCAGGGTCATACAGAAATGTTTCCAGAGGCAAAACTTGAACTCAATTTCTTTTGACTCCAAGGTCAGTGCTCAATTTTACACTATAGTGGTTCTCAAATTTCCTGGTTTCTGAAAATTATTGAATTCAAAAATTATTGAAGACTCTCCCTTTCCACTGTTTTTGTTGCTTATGTCTTTCAATACTCAGCCTACCAAAAATTAAAATTTACAAATTTTAAAACATTAATTCATTTCAAATAATAATAAACCCATATATGTTAACATCAAAAACAATTTTTATGAAAAATAACTATTTTCCAAAACAGAAAAAAGAGTGAAGAGGGAAACATTGTTTTACATATTTTTTGCAAGTCTCAGTAATGTCTGACTTAATAGAAGACAGTTGGATTTTTATATCTGCTTCTGCATTCAATCTGGTATAAAATATTATTTTGTTTAAAGAATATAAAGAAAATTGCCCTCAGTGAGATAAGTATTTAGAAAAGAAACTATTTGGATAGATGAATAATGTTGCCGTATTATTATGCAAATACATTTCAGTATTATAATGAAAATAGTTTTCATGTCATAACCCTCTCCCTTAAAGAGCCTAGGGGACTTCTAGAGATCCACAGAATATGCTTTGAGAATTGCTGAATTAAATGTTGCTGTAATAATAATAATAATAATAATAATAGCAAGAAGTACCTACATTAATATACTACTTTAAGATTGCAAAGCAATTTTTACATGCATTAACTCACACAAGCAACAGCAATCAACCCAACAGCATTCTGTGATATAAGCATATCCACATATATTTTAATGATCTGTGATCTCATCCAACTGATAGGACCTCTTCATTTGACATACATGTGAAACCTTGCATATGTGCTGTTTCCCTATTTGAATGTGAGTTCCTTGACTGTAGGGCTTGTCTTATTTTTCTGTTTGTATACCTAACTCTTAAAGCTTACTTTGCCCATAATAAATGCTCAATAAATACCATTCATTCATCTATGAAGGTGTCCATTGGTAAAAATCACAAGTCAACCACATCATATCTCTTGTCAAATGTTAAATGTTTTGTTTTGTCATTCAACAGGACATCCACTGGATGTTTCAAAGACTTCATCTAAATCTCCTTTCAATATAAGTACAATGGAGCTCAAAGGCTGTTCATTATTTATCCTTGACTCTTAAAACTTGAGGCAAATACTCTAAATATGATCCCCACATTCACTCACACTTTATGACTGGTCTTTTGCCTGTTTTTTAAAATTTTTTTTTATTATAGGTATCTTGAAGATCATTTAAGCTATTTCCTAACTATCACAGATAAGATACTGCAACCTTTTACACCCACCATGCATCTTTTCTTTGCAGTTTGGGTATTATACAATTGTGATTCACCCAGGATTGTGATTTTCAATCTTACAGCATCATCAGAATAATGTCACATCATGTTATGTGCTAAGTCCATTTGTAGAAATGTGTTCTCTCTTTTATAATACAGCTTTAAAGGCAGAAAGCCAAGCAATGCCTAGAACAAATAAGCAGTAAATGAAGGTCATCTTCTCTCAACACTAAATAAACAAACCAGTGGAATAAACCACAAAACATTCTGGAAAGAGGATCAAAGTTTAGCTCCAGCAGCTGTTAGCTAGAGAAAAGGTCCTGTAATTCACACCCCCTAGCTTTTTTGCTTATATTTCTCCTTGGGTTCTTGCCTTTTCTGATGTGGGTACACATATTATGGAGGCATTTGGTGAATGATTTACTATTTTGCATTGTGCTAAATGATATTGCCTTTAAATTATATGAATATTCTTCAAAATAATTTTCATTACAATATATTGAAAGGTGTGGGGCAAAGTAATAGTATATTGGCTTACTATCTTTAAATAAACACTCATTAATGTATTAACCACATTCCTTTCAGTTAAAGTGTGTACCTATAAATCTGTTTAATTCTATTAATTATCCAGATTTAAACTTCTTTATCTACTCCACAAGCATATCATGAGAATTTTTTGCATATACTTTGCTAAGATCAATATACATTATCTCTATAACATTCTCTTTTGAAGTTTCTGAATCTTTCTGTTTGATTATGTTATCAAAAGAAATTATCAATAAATTGTAACAAATAAGAATAAATAATACCAATAAATAAATATCCTAAGGAAATTGAAGACTCAAACATAGGCTACATATGCACACAAATATTCAAATATTCAATTTTATAGCAGCAAAGTTCTGGAAACAAAGTATATGCTCATAAATTTGGGAATAGCTAAGAAAAGAGTGCTTAGTATGTAATGGATTATTACTGGGTTGAATGAAATGAGAAATATAATGAATACAAAGAAGCATGGGAAGGCATAAGAACTGTTGCAAAGTTAAGTAAGCAGAGCCAGGAAAATAATATTGATCATTATTAAAATAATGAAAATGGGAAGAAAATAACCACCAATTGATTAAAACTGAATGTTATGAAGTTACAAAAAACAAGTTTGGCCACAAAGAAGGGATATGAGAAGACGCAACATAGTGTTTCTTTGTAGATGTGTCAGGGGTAACAGGGAAAAAGAGAGAAGGAGGTTCATGAGTCTGAAGTATTATATATAATGTCATGGTTTTTAATGTATTGGTTTGTTTTGTTGATTTTTCTCCTCTTCCCCATTGATTTTTTTAAAGTTATCTATCATAAAGGATGGTTCTTAAGAGGAGGAATAAAATAGGGAATAATTTAGGAAATGAGAAAAATCAATAAAATGTCTTTAAAAAAAGAAATATATATATATAGGTATATGTATATATATGCATATATATTCTTTTATATCTATTTTAAAATAGTCTTAGTTTTTCTGTTTATTCTTCCTTTAATGTCATTAGAAAACTCATTTCTTCCTGATCTCTTCATTTTTATTTATTTTTATAAATATCCTAGAAGAAAAAATACAAAGGAAAGAATTTTTTAAAAAACAGTTCAGTAAAACTAACATCTCAGCTGAGGCTCATGATAAATATAATAACCTATCCATAATACACCCCATGTTCATAAAGAGAGAATTTCTTCCTCCTTTTCAATAGTCTCCTTTTACTTCTGCAGCAGCATACTTTCTTGGTTCTCCTGCATCTTTGCTCCCTCCTTCTTTGACTTCATTGACTGTTTCTTTTTCTTTTTTCTGTACCCTAATTCTTGATTATCTCCAGGTTTCAGTCCCAGGGTATCTTTTCATCTTTCTATACAATTTCTCCTTCTGTAGTCCTATGCACTCCCATGGCTACAACTATAACCTTTATGTTAATGATAACCTAAAGCCCAGGTTCAGCCGTGTCTTCTTTCTTAAGTTGAAGATTCCTATTTCTGATGTTCTACTAAACATTTCTATCTGGATGATCTTTTAGTACCTTAAACTCAACAAAATCAAGATCTTTTATTTCTTCCTCAAATCTATTCCTCTCTCTTTCTGTCTTCCCTAATATTACTATTCTCTCAGATGCCTATGCTGCCATTCCCAAATTAAAAACCTTGGCGTTATCTTTCATACAGACCTTGGAATTATTTTTTATACTTCCTTCTTCCTTGAACTTAAACCTAATCTGACACCAAATTTTATCCATCTGTCACTTAAATATCTCTTGCTTCTTTACTTCCCTTTTCCATTACTACCAATATTGGAGCAACATTGTCTTTCTCCTGACTTATTTGATGATGTTTCTGTGTAGGTTTCTTCATCTATCACCAACCCTTGACAAATAATTTTACTCCTTTATACCAGAATAATCTTCTTAGCATAAAATTATGGTCACAATTTTCCACAGCTCCCCAAAATTCAATGAATCTACATTACCTACCAAAATCATTCAGTCTCCTAAATCTGATATTCAAAGTCCTATACAGTTTATTTCCCCATCTCACATAAATTATTGTCTAACCAGATTGAATTATTTACAATTTCCTCCAAATATATTCCTTATTTCCCTGCCTCAGTGCCACAGCCTATGTCTTTCCTATGGAATGAAAAGCCTTCCTGTGCCCCATAATCATCTATTGAATTCTAGCCAGTTCTTCAAGGCATAACCCAACTGCCATCTCTCCCATACAGCTCTGGACCCGACAATTCCAATTCACATTAAATTTTTCCTTGTCTTTTATAACATTTTTGTCACTTAGTCTTATTTTCATTTTCATTATTCTTTAATTGTTCCAGATCTAAATGAGTAAGCCACTTAAACTTCCTAAGCCTCTTTTTCCTCATTTTTAAAATGAGAAGATTAACAACAATCTCCCTTGTAGGGTCATTTTGAAGAAATAACTTCGGATGTTTTAAGATTATATATAAATGTTCACTATTATTAGTTTTAATATTGTTATTTTTATTGTTACTATTGTTTCACTTGTCTAATCTCTCACTGGTGGAAATTATAAGTAGAGCATTAGACATTGAACCTGCAGGATTTGGAAGGGTCTGTAGAGTTCCAATACAACTTCTTTCCCAGAGGAGTTCAACATCTTTGACAAATGGTTATCCAACTTCCAATAGCAGTTTAAGAAATCACTCTCTCATGAAGTAGTTCATTTCTTTTCTGAAAATATTTAAAGGAAGATATTCCCTACACTATTCATAGTAAACAAATAATGTACCACCAAAGGTCAACATAACTATTTGTATACTTAAGTTAACAGAATGACTTTTTACTTTTTCTCACAGCACAATGCCAAATCTTACTTATTTTTACACTACAATATCTCTCATATCCATTCCTTTCTCTCAAGTTACTTGGTCACCAAATCATTTCAAGTGACAAAACGGCATCCTAATAGTTGTTTTTTTATTCCCTTGTCGAGTCTTTCCTACACAGTCACTCAAAAAACTTCAATGTCTCCCAGTTGCCTTTAGATTAACTATAAACTCATTTATATCACTTTTAAAGCCCTTCATAAGATTTTCCTAACATACTTTTTCAATTATTGTTCCTTACTACCTTCTCCATAATATATGGTGCAGATTGACTTTTCACCTCCCAAATTTGCTTTTGGGAGCAAATTTTCTAGAATTTGACACCATTCCTTATTTTCTTCTCCTCCTTGAATTTCCCCTTCCCTTGGTTCCGATGGCTTTCTAAACTTAGAATATCATTTTGTCATTTTTACCTTCTTCTCTTATATTTGCAACTATAACCCAAGACCTACATTTGGGGGAGGAAGAGGGAATTAACCACCATGCATGCTTCTTTTCACATTGCTTTTGATTATTCAAACTTTGTGAGCCTTCCCTAGGCTTCTAGGCTTCCTTTAATGTATCATCTTTTCCCATTAAAATGCAAGCTGTTTGAGGGCAGGAGATGGTTTTCTTTTTATTTATAAATTATATATATATATATATGTATATAATTTACAAATTATATATATAATAAATTATAAATTACTATGTGGCCTGGCACATAGTAAGCAGTTGATAAATGCTTGCTTACTGTTGTTCACATACAACACTTTATCTCCTATGCCCAATACTTTTGCAATTGCTACCTATCCCTCCATGATTCGAATATACTTTTTCTTAGCCTCTAACTTTCAAAATCCCTTTTTCTTCAAATATTACTTAAAACACCATCTTATACATGAGAATTTGGATCCAAATTATGTTTTTATTTTCTGTGTGTATAAGAATAGAATGAATATATGTGCTTTCAAGGTGAGGAAATTAATTTTTGCTTTTTAAATCAGAAGCATATAAAGGTATTTATTAAATGTCAGGTAATTTACTGTCCAGGTAATTTTTATAGGGAATTCTAGTTAGAATTTATTGTCCTCTGATGTCTCTTCCAATTTAGAGATTCTGTGATTTTGCAAAGTCATCACTTGTTTTGAAATATGATGGGGGGGAGGGCGGCAGGTACTAATCCATATACATGGGCTACTAGCTACTTTTAAACTACTGGGGAAAAACAAACAAATATCTGCATTGTGAGCCAAATTGTCTGAATGCCCAAGTTAAACCTGGGTGGATCTTACTCAATAGAGAACCAAAAATTGCTGACCTCAGTGAAATGCAGTCACTATTGGGAGGAGGGCAAGGAGCACACTGGAAGAAAGCCCAATTCCAAAGTGAATGAGGATTTTTTTTCTTCAAAATCTATATGGGTAAACTGCCTCAGAAGTGCCATGAATTTCAGTAAATAATACCTCCTTTCTCTTTTTCCTATAAATGATAGGATCTTTACCTTGTCAGCAAAGAATTGAGGGCCCAAATTCTGAGATGTAGAAACATTTCAAAAATGCATAGGAAAGGTGCTATAAATGTGTAGAGACATAGCTTAAATATATGGGGATTATTTGGTTTTGTTTGTGATTTTATTTCGCCTTTTGAGGACATCTTCAACTAATTCTTTTAACCAGTCATTTTGGTACAACAAAACTGGAAAGATGCCAAGTTGTAGTAGAATATTGATAGTAGGAATATTATATGTGTGTAGTATGTGTATACATATATACATACACATGTATGTGTGTATATATGTATGTGTGTACGTGTAATCAAGAAATCTATGTTCAAAACCTGACTGATATTTACAAGCTAGCAAATCATTTTTGCAAAATAAGTAAAATAATACTTGAACATGTTATCTAACATCATCATTGTAATATCTTTTATAAACTAAATTTTTACATAAATGTGTGGATATTTTTAAAATCACAGATATAAAGTGCTGCCCTTTTCACAGTAAGCATTTTGATTATTGAAAGAGGAAGAAAAAGAATATTTGTATAAGACAACTGATACAATTCAACTACCCCCTCTACCGATTATATATAAAAACAACTTTTAAACATTCCTTTTTCAAAAAATCTTTTCCATCTTCACTCCCTCCCATCCCACTTCACCTTCTCCCTTTTGAGAAAATAAGCAATTCAACATAGGTTTTACATGTGTAGTCATGCAAGACATTTCCATAATAATGTTTGTAAAAGAAAAAGTCAAGTTGCAAAAGAAAAAAAAACAAAAATAAAGTAAAAAAAAAAAACATGCTTCAATCTATGTTCATTTTTTATAAATTCTTTTGTTGGGGACTTTTGTTATTAGTTCCTCAGAGTTGTTTTGGATCACTGTATTGCTGAGAATAGCTAAGTCATTCCCAGCTGATCAACTTACAAAATTGCTATTACTTTTTAAGGCATAAATTTCCTGATTGGCTTTTTGTGCCTCTTTTACTATTTGGCCTAATCTGGTTTTTAAAGTGTTATTTGCTTCAGTATTCTTTTGGGTATATGTGTATCTCCTTTATCAAGTTGTTGACTTGTTTTTCATGATCTTCTTGAATCACTCTCATTTCTCTTCTCAATTTTTTCTCTACCTCTCTTACTTGATTTTCAAAATCTTTTCTGAGCTCTTTCATGGCCTGAGACAAATTCAAATTTTCCTAGAAGCTTTGGATATAAGAACTTTGACTTTGTTATCTTTTGTTTAGTATGTGTTCTGATTTTCCTTGTCAACATAGTAATTTTCTATGGTCAGAATATTTTTTCTGTTACATACTTACTTCACAGCATATTACTGGACTTTTGACTCTTAAAGTAGATTTTTATGTTTTGTGCAGTTCTTTTCAGAGATACTTCTAGGGACTTGTAAGTTTTTAGCTCTTTCATTATTCAAAGATATTTTGAAGAATTTGGGCGACAGTTCAGACAATTCTCTGACTTTACTTTGCCATCTTGGCTTCATCTCCCTACATCACAATTTGAGAAGGATGATTTTTCAAAATGTTGAAGTCAGAAACAGACAATTTTAAGGACCAGAGAAAGGACTACATCTCAACTGTATGTATTCTGTATGAAGGTAAAATACTGCCTAAGTTATTGATGTGCATGGGAAATTTTGTTCATCAACTTGATTGCATGTGATGATTTTTAGAGTTCTAAAGTTTGTAAATAAGAAACTACAAATAAAAAAAAAACTGTGCTAAGAATATGAAAAATATATAAGTATTGCTGGGGTTATATATGAGAGAAAAATAAATTCCTTGTATAAGTAAAAAACAGGCTCCAAATTGAAGCATAGGAAGATGTAAGGAACAAAAAAAGATATAATGAAGAGAAAAACTAAAGTAAGAAACAAGGTGAAAGACAAATAAGCTGAGCACAGGTGGCATGAAAAGAAGCTAAAGACAAGATAGAGGAGACAAACTATATTTAGAAAGCAACAGTTGATTCTTCAGAAACTTTGCTGTATCTAAATCACTATTGATTAGAGAAATGCAGATCAACTGAGGTATCCCCTCATATCTCTCAAATTGGTTAAGATGATAAAAGATAATGATAAATGTTGGAGAGGATTTGAGAAAAGTAGGGCACTAATGCATTGTTGTTGGAATTGTGAAATGATCCAACCATTCTGGAGAGCAATCTGGATCTATGCCCAAAGGGCTATAAAATTGTGCATATCCTTTGACCCAGTAGTGCCATTACTGGGCTTGTTTCCCAAAGAAACCATAAAGAATGGGAAAGGACCCACATGTGCAAAAACATTTGTAGCAGCTCTTTTTGTGGTAGCAAAGAATTGGAAAATGAGTATATGCCCATCAATTGGGGAATGTCTGAATAATTGTGGTATATAAAGGTGATGGAATATTATTGTTCTATAAAAAATGATTAACAAGTTGATTTTAGAAAGACCTGGAAAGATTTACACAAACTGATGCTGAACAAAACAAGCAGAACTAGGAATGCATTGTACATAATAACAGCAAGACTGAACAATGACCAACTATGAAAGACTTGATTTTTCTCAGTGGTTCAATGATCCAAAGCAATCCCAATAGACTTTGGGCAGAAAATGCTATCTGCAACCAGAAAAAAGAACTAAGGCAATTGAATGTAAATAAACACATGCTATATTCATTTCTTTTTTCTGTTTTTTTTTTAATCTCACCCATAGATTTTCCCTTTTACTCTGATTTTTCCCTACCAACATGACATAAAGCAATATGTGTTAAAAATAAATGAATGATGAAAGAAAAAGAAACTTTGCTAGAAGCATGATGATTAGAAGAAAAGCATTTTGTTGATAGGTTGGAGAAAGGCATGGTTTGCTGAGAGACGTTTTCTGCTGCTATGCTGACTGCAGAAAGAACTAAATCTTTCTGCTATTTACAAAGGCATGTGGTTATTCTTTAATCCACAAGAAATGAGCAGAAGAAGCAGAGGGAGAAATACATTTGCAATGATTTTGCTATGAATTGTGCTTATTGGAGAAGAAAACTTGTTTTGTTTTGCTAGAAACTAATTGGAGAAAGCAGAATCCCATGCCTCATAGTTTCGCAGAATCCCATTTAGTGTGAAGTAAAATATCTTGTTATTGCTTCATTGTCTTAAAAACAGAAGAGGAGCAACTTTGTACAGTAAGAGAGTGATGAAAAAGGGAAGCAGATAGCAGAGAAGCATTTTCATGTGTTTCGGGTTTCTTTTCAATGAGGCCAAAAATATTAAGGCCTGTTGTCCAGAGATGTGCACTGTCTGAAGTGCATGTATTTTTCCCTACTCATTTCCCTTTAAGGTTTCTATAAATGTGAAACAACTCTTCCCCAGAAACACTTTGTGTATTGGTAGTGGAGCATGACCTAATTTTTTCAGTAGATTGTGATATTTTGATGACTTTTGCTTCTGCCCTCTGTGATTTTTTTATTGTTCTTAGTTTTTCCTCTGAGTGTATGTCATGATTTTTATTGCTTTTACCTTATTTAGTAAATGTTTCATATTTTAGATCTAAGGGTATCATTATGAGCAATTGTTTTTATAAATGTCAAGGAGCTACTATGTTAGATAGTAAAAATGTGTCTCTCTTCCCTTAAGCCCCCAAATATACAAGGGTTATACCTAGGCCTACCAACTTTTAGACCTGCCAGTTTGAGTGCAGATTGAATGAATGAGTTAGTGTGGGAAGATGGGGTAGAATCCATAAATTCATATTATACCTGAATCACATTCAAAAACTTCAGAAGTTTGTCCTCTGACTTTGAGACAGTACTACAAGTAAAATACCAAAGAACATTTTTTAAATTGTCTTGGAATAGTGGTATTCCATAATCATAGGATTTTAGTGTTGGAAAGAACCTTGAATGTTCTTCTTAACCTAGAACATTTAACTGTTACACGATATCCTAGACAAATAAGTGCTTGAATTATTGCTTTTATCAATCAGTGGATTAAATCTTAGCAGATGAAAATGTAAGATATTAGGTTGGAAGGAATCAGAGCAGTCATCTAATTCAAGTTCAAGTACATATGAACAATCGTTCCCTCAGTGACCCTCCCCTTCATATACATATACTTCAGAGCTTTGTGAATGCTGGACATTCTTTGAAAACTCCTCATCACTAAGATCGGCAATATTCACTACATTCTAACAATGAGAAGAAACAGATGGAAGGGTTCAATAACTTGGTTGAGATTATACAGAGTTAGTGATAATGCCAGAATTAAGAATAGCTTATGAAAACCCATTTGGATTTAGGAGACCATAACATACCATAATTATTTTTCTGCAATATACAGAATGTTTCTCTTGACACAAGAATAAAGTCTTAGTAAGTGGGTCGAGTGCTTTGACACACAATATGGGGCTTTAATAGAGGGTACCATTTTGTGCATACTGTTGCTATATTGCTGTTTCCATTACTGTTGAGAAATCAAAATTACATCTGTATGCTTGCTAAACAACCTTCTGTAATTATATTGTATACCCTCAAGAAAGGAAATCCAATGTGTCTTTCTTTAATAATATTTTGCATGGCACTGAGCTCTGAGCAGTCTTTAATCAACAGCCTCCCAAACAGCCTCCCACTAACCATGTGACTGGGACTTTCTGTCAACTCTTTAGAGATGCAGTTCGAACTAAGGCTATGGTTGTTGCTTAATAAATTGTTCTTTTCTTTTTCTAACAAATACCCCAAGGTGTGGATCTTTCTATTTTGGTGGTAATTATTAACTACTGCATAGAAAGTGGAAAAAAGGATTATATTGGAAGCCAAAAAGATCAGATCTCTCTGCTTTGGCTTTGCCACTCACTATCTCTGGTAAGTCAATATAGTAAAGTATCAGACATGAAGTTTAAAAATCTGGTCTAAGTCTATGACATCTCATTTAGCCCCTCAGAATCCCAATTTTCCCACCTAGCAAATGGGTACAATACAATAAATAATTATACAAAGGTGAGCTATTATTTTTTTTCTCATTTCTCTGGTTCTCTCTCCTCACGTGTCAAGTACAAGAGTTAAATTATATTATCTGTAATGCTTCTCAAAGTACTTGGCACTCTATGATTTTTTTTTGCATTAGGCTTAGTTACTAATTTTTTTTTTGCTTTTTGCTGAGGCAATTGGGGTTAAGTGACTTGCCCAGGGTCACACAGCTAGGGAATGTTAAGTGTCTGAGACCAGATTTGAACTCAGGTCTTCCTGACTTCATGGCTGGTGCTCCATCCACTGTACTACCTAGCTGCCCCTTAGTTACTAAATTTGACAGAGATCCTGAATTTTGGTTTCCTGGACATGCCCCTATCTATAGTCCTATTCAATAATTCAAGTTAGTAAACATTGATTGAGCAAAATGTTAAATGGTTTATTTTAAGCTACAGGAAATTTATGAATTCATTTAAAAGCCTTTTAAAAATTTCTTGCATTTCTGGGGGGCAGAGCCAAGATGTTGGAATGAAAACGTGGCTCTCTGCGTCCTCCTCCAATCTTCTCTCAAACCAACAATAAAATAAGCCTCTGAACTGATTTTCAAGTCAACGAATCCAGAAATATTTGGACACTGCTTTCTGAAGAACTTCATATCAGGTGTGTTTAACTCGGACAGAGTTAACAATTTACTGGGTTGTAGGCCGGAAGTGAGGGTGGGACTCAGCACATCCTGGCAGAAACTCCAAACTCCAAACTCCAAACTCCAAATACCTGGAGTTTATCTGAGGCACTCGGGACACTCTGCCCTGATTGGGGGCAGGTGTTCTGGCAGACTTGCCTTGTTTAAAGAGTAATTCGGACTTAGTCCTAGCCCCCACCGGCCCAGCACCTTAAGTTAATTTTCCGAATTGCCACAGGGCAAAGAACTTCAGCTGCCGTTTTTTTTTTTTTTCCGAGCCTTAAAGAGACATCCACGCTGTCTAAAAAAAATGAAGAAGCAAAAGAGAGCTCTCACTATAGACAGCTTTTATTGAGAGAAAGAAGGGATGATACCAGATCCTGAGGTTCCTTTAGACAAAATCCCATAGGAGGTTATTAAGGACCATCACTGTTCCCCTTTTCAAAAGGCCTTTCTGGAAGATTGTTTAAAGAACTTCATAAAAGAGGTGGAGGATAAATGGGAAAATAAATTGAAATCAGTGCAAGAAGGATACAATATCTTGCAAAAAGGATATGATGCCCTGCAAAAGATATATGAAAAAGACACCAATTTATTGAAAAATAAAATTGGTGAAGTGGAAAAAGACAATAATGTACTGAAAAATAAAATTAGTGTAGTGGAAAAAGAGTGCAATGAACAAAAAAATTCAATTGGCCAGTTACAAAAGGAACTTAAAAAGGTAACTGAAGAAAACAACACTTTAAAAATAAGAATTGAACAAATGCAAGTGAATGACTCAATAAGACTTCAAGAATCAGTCAAACAAAAACAAAAAAATGAAATATTAGAAGAAAATATGAAATATCTCCTAGGAAAAACAACTGACTTGGAAAATAGATCTAGGAGAGACAATCTAAGGATTATTGGACTTCCTGAAAGCCATGATGAAAAAAAGAATCTAAACACTATCTTCCAGGAAATCCTGAAAGAAAACTGCCCTGAGATTGTAGAATCAGAAGGCAAAATCACCATTTAAAGAATTCACCCATCACCTCCTGAAAGAGACCCCCAAATTAAAATCTCAAGGAATATTGTGGCTAAATTTCAGGACTATCGCACCAAGGAAAAGATTCTGCTAGCAGCTAGAAAGAAACAATTCAAATGCCAAGGATCAATAATTAGAATCACACACGATCTGTCAGCCTCCACATTGAAGGATCGAAGGGTCTGGAACCAGATATTCCAAAAGGCAAAGGAACTTGGATTACAGCCAAGAATAGCCTATCCAGCTAGAATGAGCATTATCCTCCAGGGAAGAAGATGGTTATTCAATGATATAGGTGAGTTTCACCTATTTCTAATGAAAAGACCAGATCTGAACAAAAAAATTGACCTCCAAACACAGAACTCAAGAGAAGCATAAAAAGGTAAAAAGGAAAGGACTCTTGAGAACTTTATTTCTACTATGGGGAAATTTAAAGTTTGGGGGTATAATTAACTAGATATTACTTTGATAATATGAAAAAGAAAACTAGAGGGGGAAAGGTTATCATACTGGGGAAAAGAGGGGAAAAAGTGGTAAAATAAGATCTAAAAAAAAGGAGGTAAGAACAAGGTAAAATCTCTTGAAGAGGCAAAGAAAACTTAATATAATTGAGAGAAAGAGGGGAGGGAGATGAGCATTGTGTAATCTTACTCTCATCAGGCTGGATTCTAAAAGTGTATATCAGACACTTGATTTCACATAGAAACTTGTCTGTTGCTAGAGGGAAGTGGGAGGGAAAGGAGAAAAAGAAAGGGATAAACTATTAGAAGGGAAAATAGAAGAATCAGGGGAAAGGAGTAAAAAAAGGGGAAGGGGATCTAAAGGGTGGTGGATTGTTTCGGGGAGAGGGTCATCAAAAGCAACGTACTGAGGAGGAGGGAAGGGAGAAAGGGGAAAGGAAAGGGAAAAACATAACTTGGGTAAATAAGATGGCAGGAAATAACGAATTAGTTATTCTCTCTGTGAATGTGAATGGGATGAACTCTCCCATAAAGCAGAAGCGGATAGCAGACTGGATTAAAAACCAGAATCCCACAATATGTTGTCTACAAGAAACACATCTAAAACATAGTGACACATATAGGATGAAGGTAAAAGGCTGGAGCAGAACCTATTATGCTTCAGGTGAACAAAAAAAAGCAGGGGTAGCAATCCTTATCTCAGACCAAGTAAAAGCCAAGATAGATCTAATCAAAAGAGATAAGGAAGGAAACTATATTTTATTAAAGGGTACCATAGATAATGTAGCAATAACAATACTAAATATATACGCACCAAGTGCAATAGCATCCAAATTCCTAGGGGAGAAATTAAGAGAGATGCAAGAAGAAATAGATAGCCAAACTATACTAGTGGGGGATCTCAACCTTGCTCTCTCAGAATTAGATAAATTAAACCACAAAATAAATAAGAAAGAAACTAGGGAGGTAAACCAATTGTTAGAAAAGTTAGGTATGATAGATCTATGGAGAAAGTTGAATGGAGACAGGAGGGAGTTTACTTTTTTCTCAGCAATCCATGGAACCTATACAAAAATTGACCATGTATTAGGGCATAAAAACCTCAAAATCAAATGCAGAAAGGCAGAAATAGTAAATGCATCTTTTTCAGATCATGATGCAATAAAAATCACATGCAATATAAGGCCAGGAGAAAATAAACCAAAAGTTAATTGGAAATTAAATAATCTAATCCTGAAGAATGAATGGGTGAAAGAGGAAATCATAGACACAATCAATAATTTCATCCAGGAAAATGAGAATAAGGAGACAACATACCAAAATTTGTGGGATACGGCCAAAGCGGTTTTAAGGGGCAATTTTATATCTCTAGATGCTTACTTTCATAAAATAGAGAAAGAAAACATCAATGAATTGGGCTTATTATTAAAAAAAAAACTAGAAAAAGAACAAATTAAAAACCCTCAATTAAATACCAAATTGGAAATTCTAAAAATAAAAGGAGAAATTAATAAAATTGAAAATAAGAAAACTATTGAATTAATAAATAAAAGAAAAAGTTGGTTCTACGAAAAAACCAACAAAATAGATAAGCATTTAGTTAATTTGATAAAAAAAAGGAAAGAGGAAAATCAAATTGTTAGTCTCAAAAATGATAAGGGAGAACTTTCCTCCAATGAAGGGGAAATTAGAACAATAATTAGGAGTTACTTTGCCCAACTTTATGCCAGTAAGTTTGATAATCTAAATGAAATGGAGGAATATCTACAAAAATATAGATTGCCCAGGTTAACAGAAGAGGATATAAATTTTTTAAATAGTCCCATATTAGAAAAAGAAATAGAACAAGTTATTAATCAATTCCCTAAGAAAAAATCTCCAGGGCCAGATGGATTTACATGTGAATTCTACCAAACATTCAAAGAACAATTAATTCCAATACTATACAAACTATTTGAGAAAATAGGGACAGAAGGTATACTGCCAAATTCCTTCTATGAGACCGATATGGTGCTGACAGCTAAACCAGGTAGGGTGAAAACAGAGAAAGAAAACTATAGACCAATTTCCCTAATGAATATTGATGCAAAAATTTTAAATAAGATATTAGCAATGAGATTATAGAAAGTCATCCCCAGGATAGTACACTATGACCAAGTAGGATTTATAGCAGGGATGCAGGGCTGGTTCAATATTAGGAAAACTATCAGCATAATTAATTATATTAATAACCAATCTAACAAAAACCATATGATTATCTCAATAGATGCAGAAAAAGCATTTGATAAAATCCAACACCCTTTCCTATTAAAAACACTAGAGAGTGTAGGAATAAATGGGCTCTTCCTTAAAATGATCAGCAGCATCTATTTAAAACCATCAGCAAGCATCATATGTAATGGCGACAAACTAAACCATTCCCAATAAGATCAGGAGTGAAACAAGGCTGCCCACTGTCACCATTACTATTTAATATTGTATTAGAAATGTTAGCTTTAGCAATAAGAGAAGAAAAAGAGATAAAGGGAATCAGAGTAGGGAATGAAGAAACCAAATTATCACTCTTTGCAGATGACATGATGGTATACTTAGAGAACCCTAGAGACTCAACTAAAAAACTACTAGAAACAATTCACAACTTTAGCAAAGTTGCAGGATTCAAAATAAATCCACATAAATCATCAGCATTTTTATATATTACCAACAAAGTTCAGCAGCAAGAGATACAAAAAGAAATTCCATTCCAAATAACAGATGATAGGATAAAATATTTGGGAATCTATCTGCCAAGGAAAAGTCAGAAACTGTACGAACTAAACTACAAAACACTTTCCACACAAATAAAATCAGACCTAATCAATTGGAAAAACATTAAGTGCTCATGGGTAGGCAGAGCGAACATAATAAAAATGACAATACTACCCAAACTAATCTACTTATTTAGTGCCATACCAGTCAAACTCCCAAGAAATTACTTTACAGATCTAGAAAAAATAGTAGCAAAGTTCATTTGGAAGAACAAAAGGTCAAGGATTTCAAGGGGATTAATGAAAAAAAAAAAGGCAGATGAAGGTGGCCTTGCTGTACCAGATCT